>CM059018.1:40100501-40438413 GCA_030272315.1 Paspalum vaginatum
TATTAATGTTCCTTTTGGCTGTGGAGCATGAGTTTCCTTCTTGGTAATACAATGCGTACCTTCTTCACAGGTGCCTGGATGGAGTGGACTGTCGAATGCACGAGTCACAATATTCGGTGATGTTTACCCTTTGCCAGCTGAACAACAGGTTTGTAATTGACTGCCTTTTGTTGTTTGATTGATATTGAGATCAGTCATCAGTTACGTAATTCCTTTTCTGATGATTACTAGCATTTATAGTCATATTACAGCGGTTTCTGCCTTCTGATCATATTGTGAAGCAACTGATGTTTGGTACTCTTTTCTGGACCGTGATATTTTTTTGGCATCAAATCCCTCTAATCGGTAACTCCTATTGAGTTACTATTGGTAAAAAGGGACGGGTTGCTTTTTCATGCTCTTGAGACAAGTGACTTGAATTCAGAATGTATGATGTATCTTAAAAACAATTAACAACAAGTGCTGGGTCATATTTTGTTCTTCCATTCTTGGTTTTAGAACCTTGGTAAGCTAACCGACTATTCATGTTCATTAGGAATGGGCCCATAAGCAATATGTAGCAAAACATCAGCAGTGGGCATCTCAACAGTGGGGAAATTTTTACTATTACAGGATGCACAACATAAGGTCCGGACTTCTGATTGTCTATGTTCTTCTATCATTCTGCGTTTTCCTATGCATTTATCATTTGAGTTCAGCTGTGTAGTTTCAAAACACATCTTGAAATATTGCTTTTCGTGTTCATAAAAAAGCAATCTTTTGCTTGTCATAGGCCTTGTGTACCTTAGGAGTTGTGACAAACTATACTCACTAATTACAGTGATATCTACTTCATCGGAGGCTTCGGAACTGTTGCATGGGTAGATGTTAAGGAGTATGAAACTATTCAACCTGACAAGATAGCAGTTGATGGTGGCGAGCAAAGTCTAAAGGTAACCATACCAGATCTCTGATACCTTGTTTATGGTATAATGATCGCATCAGGTTAGCTGGGTCATTTGGAAATGCTAGTATGCCACTCATAGGTTGGGACAGTAAAATCTTAAGTGATTCTGACACATTCCTTCCATATAGGAGTTGAATGCGATTTTCTCTAAACCTCTTCGAGAATTTCTATCATCAGAAGGGGAGGTTGACGATGCTGCTCTTATATCAGTAGATAGCAAAGGAATAGATATTCGTGTTCGCCAGGGTGCACAGGTAAAATATATGCTGAATTTCTTATGATCAACTGCAGAGCTATTGTTTCCTCGACGAAGAACATTTCTGTTCCTCCAAATCCTTAGATCTCTTCTTCTGTGCAGTTCAATATTCAGAGGCTAGCATTTGACGTCCCTCACAAGGTTGAGACTCTAGAGGAAGCCAAGAGAGCGCTCAACAAGTTAATCAAGACAAGCAGCAAATAGAGCGAAAAGAAGGTTTCAGAAGCTGGCTTCACTCAATTTTCTAATATGCAAGGTTCCACTGCAATCGGATTACGAGGATCGGGGATTATGTAATGTGGCAAGGAGCATGCATAAATGAAGCCTGTGGCTATCTTTCTAATAATGAGAATATCTCTCCATATGTGGCGAAGATTGTATATATGCCTGCGTTGTTGTATTATTAATGATGCTTATCCGGTTTCTGCTGAGGAAATTGGGCATTCATGTTGTTGGAGTAGAGGAAGGATACAGTCGATTTCTGGCTTCTGGGTACCTGGATATCACCATATAGATGTTTTTTTCGATAATTGAAGCATATATTAAAATACCAAGTACGATACATCAAGAGTATACAAAGTCTTGGTATAAACTTCCGGTTTCTGCTTAAGGCACACATTCAAAACTACAGAACAAAAGGAACGTCACCCAATACCGAACCAGCGACAATCAATCCGAAGAATAGAACGTCACCCATGTGTTTGGGAAAAAAATGCCATGGCCACCCGCACCAAGTGCCGCGACTCTGCTGCAACTAAAGGCTGCACCTCCTCCTGCTGGAAGATAACCCAACTCGAAAGCCAATGTGTCGTCGAAAGGATAACCTGCAAAGGAGAACGAGAGATTTTTTTCTTAAAAACTAAGTCGTTTCTACAGATCCAAAGAATAAGTCGTTTCTACAGATCCAAAGAGCTCAGCACAAGACCGCCGCTCCCAGTAAAAACGCATGTTTCAATATTTTATTAAAGCTCTGAAGCCAACCCCCGAACATATGTTCCACATTTTGCAGTGGGTTAAAGCCAGTGGCCATTTGTGAAATGCTCCAAACGGATCGGGCTAAACGGCACTCAAAGAAAAAGATGGTTAATGGTCTCTTTCCTTGTGGCAGGAGGCACAAGTTAAACTTCCTTGCCAGTTGCGTTTAGCTAAATTATCTTTTGTGGGGGATTACGCCATTACGTAGATACCATAAAAAGATTTTGATTTTTAGGGGGGCTTTCAGTTTCCATAGATCTCTGTTCATATTAGGGGTATTAGTAAGCATTAAAGCGGCATAATGCGATTTTATCGAGAACTTCCCATTTGGGGTGAGGTTACAGTAGAAAGCATCTTGCTCCTGGGACAATTCCTAAACCCTCGAGGTGTGACACTAAGGAGTTCCAGTTGTCCAGGTTGGTTCCGTACAATTGTCTCCGCCAAGATATGCTGGGAGGGGAGGAACTCATAGCCTCTGCTATTGTTATTGATTTGGGCCTCGCGATGTTATATAGGGAAGGATATTGATTTTTCAACGGGGTCCCACCCAACCAAATATCTTCCCAAAAACTTACTTGTGATCCGTCCATTACATGAAAGGTTTCAAAGCGTAGAAAATCTAGCTTTACCCTTCATTAGGCAAGACCAAAAGTGGGAGTCCTAAATTTTCCACTCCACTTGAAGATGTTTTGAACCTATGTATTTATTGCGGAGTAATTGTTGTCACGTTCCATCAGAGGTTAGTAGTTTATACAGCCATTTACTAAGTAGGGGCGCTATTCTTAGTGTTCAAGTCCAAGATACCAAGGCCTCCTTGGTCCTTTGGTTGACACAGAATGGACCATTTAGCCAGCCTGTATTTTTTCTTGTTTTCATCCCCCTGCTAAAAAAAATCTCGAGCGGAAGTAATCAATTTCTTGAGCACTCCTTTGGGTATGGAGAAGAAAGACATCATATACATCGGAAAACTGCTAAGCAATAAATTGATCAAAGTCAGGCGACCTCCGATTGAGAGATGTTTCCCTTTCCAGCTAATGAGTCTCTTTTCAAATCGCTCTTCAACTCTAACCCAATCACAATTTATTAGTTTTCTGAAATGGATTGGGATACCAAGGTAGTTAATTGGAAAGTTTCCGGCTTTGCACCCAAAGAGTTCCGTGTAAAGCTCTACCTTCTCCTGGGCATCCCCGAAGCAGAACAATTCACTCTTATAGAAATTGATCTTTAGGCCTGAAGCTTGCTCAAATGCAAATAGAAGAAGCTTCATATTGCGCGCTTTGTCCAGATCGTGATCTATGAAGAGTATAGTATCATCTGCATACTGGAGAATCGAGAGACCGCCATCAACCAGATGGGGGATGACTCCCTCAAACTGCCCATCCAATTTAGCTCGACTAATGAAACTTTTAGCATATCAGCCATAATATTGAACAAAAGTGGTGAAAGTGGATCTCCTTGTTTGAGGCCTTTTTTTTGTTTGAAAGTAATGTCCGACATCGTTGTTAACATTAACAGCTACACTGCTGCCCGAAATGAAAGTCTCAATCCAAGATATCCATTTGGACGAGAAGCTTTTCATCCGAAGCGCTCGAAATAGGAAAGGCCACCGCACCTTATCATATGCTTTCTCGAAGTCTTACTTCAGGATTACTCCGCTTTGTTTTTTCGATGTAATTCATGTATTGTTTTGTGCAGAATGACCACCCTTCGAGGATATTTCGACCCTTAATAAAGGCAGTTTGTGTGGGACTAACTACTTTATCTGCTACCGAGCTCAGCCTATTCGTGGCTACTTTGGTAAAATCTTGTAGCTCACGTTAAGTAACAGTTGGTCTATATTGTTGAATAACGTTTGCCTCTTGGACTTTAGGAATAAGGGTGATAACTCCGAAATTCAGGCTAAACAGAGGGAGATCTCCTTTGGATAAATCCCGAAACATCTGCAGTAGGTCCCCCTTAATAGTTTCCCAGAACTGCTGATAAAACTCAGCAGGAAAACCATTCGGACCAGGAGCTTTATTATGTTTCATTGAAAAAATAGTCTCCTTAACCTCGCTTTCTAAAAACTCAGGTGTAAGTAAACTGCTCTCCTGGCTAGAAACCTGTGGTATATCTTGATGTATGGATTCATCTAAAGTGAAGGAATTTTCTTCCGGTTCACCAAATAAACCCTTATAGAAATCAGTGATAAAGCTTTTAAGATTAGCATGTCCTTCTACTTTAGAGCTGCCATTTTCAAGCGAGTAAATTCTCTTTTTTCTGTGTTTCCCGTTAGCAACCATATGAAAGTATCGTGTGTTATTATCTCCTAGGAGGACATCCTTTGCTTTCGCCCGTTGGTAATACTTAATTTCTTTCTCTCTTAGTAGTTTGGTCAAGTGATCCCGAGACTGGGATAAGCATTCTAGCTCATCCACATTCAGATCTCTGACTTCAGCCTCAACATCCAACGAGCAAATTATATTCTGGAGTTCTGATTTCTTTTTTCTTATAATCCCCGTTTGTTTGGGCCGCCCATCCTCTTAGAAACCGCCGAAACCCTCCCGCTGGAGCCAATATAATTCAGAACTTAAATTGTTTGTTGCTTCCAATGAAGGCAGAAGTTCCAGTGTCAAGGAGCAAAGGGGTGTGGTCTGAAACACCTCTGTCTAGCGCTTGCACTGAGACTAAGGGATATTTAAATTCCCATTCAGTCGACATGAGAGCTCTATCTAGCTTTTCATAAGTCGGTTTAGGAAGGGAATTTGCCCAAGTGTATTGTCTTTCCGTTAAATCTATTTCTCTTAAATCAAAACTGTCGATCACAGCATTGAAAAGAAAAGGCCAACGGCAATTAAATCTATCATTAATTTTTTCTTTGCTGTTTCTCAAGATATTAAAATCCCCACCACTGAACGTAGGTAGAGGATTAAGCTGGCATGCCCGCACAAGCTCCGCAAGGAAAGCGGACTTGAACTCATCTTGAGCTGGGCCATATACAGCCATCAAGATCCATTTAAATTTATCTGATCTGTTGCAAAGGTGGAACTTAATATAAAATTCTCCTTCCACTATGAGGGATACATTAAGAACATTTGCCCTGACTCCCAGGAGGATGCCTCCAGATCTACCCCTCGAAGGGAGATAATGCCAAGCAAAATCTGCACCACCAGACAAACGTGCAAGATTTGTCTTTGACGTGTCCTGCTTTCCTGTTTCCATTACAGCAACGAAGTCAAGGTTGAGATCGTTCACTGCTTCCGAAATGTATCGATATTTAGCTAAGTCTGAAAGACCTCTGCTATTTCAGAAAATGCTTTTCATCAGGAAACTTTTGTTTTTGTTTTTGATTTGCCACCCCCTCTTTGGCCCTTATGTTTTTTTGGGTGTTTTTTGAATTTCGTGCAGAGGCCATAAGGTCACAAATTTTTGTGTCCAGGTCTACATCATCAAATTCCACTTCCGATACATCCTTAATTAGGTGAGCTAAGAGGTCATTAGTTTGTTCATCGGCCTCGTCATCACTAACATTAAAAGGATTGCCCAGATTGCTCTCATCCTGACTGGGTGTTACTAGGGAGCTTTGTGTTTTCTTTATCACAGTTGTTCTGTCTATTTCCATTTTTTTCAAAGCATTGATCGACATATTGACAACAGCATCACTAGATCCCATCTTAAAGCCTAGTATTTTAAGTCTATTGGCACATGAGGTATTTGCTAAGGAGCTAATAGCAGTCACAGTCGAGTTCTTCGTACCTGACTGGACCTGCCATGCTGGTGAGGAGTCTACTGGCTGCAGCATTTGATCAATTAGCTGCATCCCATGCGTTTCCCCATCCAGATTGCGCCTAGCAGCCAATCTCATAGCCTTCAAAGTAGCATCCTCATCTGCATATGGTAGGCCATCAGCCCCTAAGGCATTGGTGCGGGTACTTCTTCTAATAAAAGCAGGTGAATTCAAATCATTTTTGTAGAGGAAAAGTTCCGAACCTATCCCTGAAGAGCTCTGGTTCTTTTTAATCAAGGCAGGCACCGTTCTCTGTTTTTTCACATCATTCGACCTACAGGAACCATGTCCTGCATCTCCCCTCCCCTGGGAGTCCAGCACCTTCGAGCTGTCCTCTTTTCCTTGAAAAACAGCAAGCTGAACCGTGTCATTCAATATGGGTGAAGACAAAAATTTAGGAGCATAAGGGGAATCATCATTTACCATGCATAGACCGCTAATCACCGAAGTTGCATTCCCTAGATCATTAGTCGAGTCGGCTTGAGCTGCTGCAGGAGGTGAAACCGAAACTTCTAAAAATTTCCAGGAGCCAAGTTACAAGCTGCATCATTTTCTATCATAATAGTATTGTTCATACTGTTAGCAGGGATTGGGCCAACTGCATCTAACTTGCTAGATTTCAGCAGCTTGAGGTCTTCCCTTGACCGAGCCAACTTATGGGTGCACATAGGAGTGAGGGCAATCTTCTGTAACATTGGAAGGTCTTTCAATGTAAAAGGCATAGGTCCCTGTACAGGTTCTGTGAGAGGAGGAGCAGCAGCACCAAACATCGATGTATCTTCTCCCTCCCTGGATCCCCCTGAGAAGGGTCCAGACCTTCCTTCTTTCTCATCTTTTTTTGTTTCTTGTTTGCATGCTTTGGGCTTTTGTCATCCTGACCAACCCCCTTTTCTCCTCCACCCTCACCATCCATGTGAGGATCATCCATGAAGATCACAGGGGCTGCAGGAGTAAAGTTATCATCTTCCACAGCAAAAGTGATCTCATACCCCTTTCTGCCAAAAACAATATCAGTGGCGAGGGGGAGAGGATCTCTACTCATCATGTCAACAAGCAGCCTGATCACACCCTTCTTCCTATAAGTATACATGTCCACATCCAAGGTAGCTCCAATGACCGACCCTAAAGCCTAGAAACCCAAGTAGTGTCTCCAGGCATGGGGTACACCCTTGACATGGACCCAAACCTCATCTAGCTGATAACTAGGTTTAGTGTCACTAGCATCCCTCCACTCTGAAATTGTGAGAGTAACTCCATGATTTTTGAGAGTGAAGTCCACGTTTGCTATCCTTTTCAATTCCTCTACCGAGGGGAAAACCACCAGGAAGGAGTCATCACTATGAGCTAAAGCCTCCCAAACCCAATCCTTGGTGATGAACCGAGCAAGTTCAGATTGAACTGCCTCAGCCGTGAGCTTACCCCAGTCACTTTAATGAGGGCTGTCGGGGTTGGATCCGGTGTTTCTAACTTATAATCAAATTCTGGAATGCAGAAGAAGCCTAACTCATTGTTGCCGAAGCCAAAAAAGGAAGCATCATGCTTAGCTAATTTTAGTAGAGGGCACTTGGCAACCACATGTGAGTTCTTCTTATTGCAGACCACACAATCCAGAATTGCTTTGCAATCGTCATTCACATGGCCATTCAACTTGCAACGAAAACAGAGAGGATTTTTCGGTTTCTTGGCCTTAGGCCCTGTCAGGGTTTAATTTTTCGGCGAAATTTCGCCGAAATTTCGGTGAAAATTTCGTTTTCGCTAGTGTACGGGAAGTGAAATTTCGGACTTTTTCGCTATTTTTCGTTTTGAATTTTAAAATTTTGAAAAAATTTATAAAAAAAATGGGGAAAAAATATGATAAAAAACTAGATGTTTTTATGAGCCATTAGCACTAGAACTAATTCAAATTTATAGTGGATTTGCTTCGTTAAAATGACGATTTGGGTTTGGACCCGTTAAAAACCCTTCAACCCTAGGTTCTCCTGAGCGGAATCCGCCGCCACCAGCTTGAAAACCGAAGAAAGGTAAGATATTTTGGTGATTTTCATGCATTTTGATGTCGATCTATGGTACTTAGTGTTTATTTGTGAATAATATTCATATGTGCAGTAGGAAAACCTAGTGTTTGGACTGTTAATGCTTAGGGTTAGTTGAATGTTAGGGATTTTCTTAGGTGATTTGTGAGTTCAAAAGCTTAGTGATGGAAATAATTGCTGATTGTTTCGTGTTAAGTTTTGTGAGTTGAAATCCTAAGGTTTGTTCAATGTTCATGGCGTGTGCAATTTGGACTATGGCTTGGATTGTAATAAACTTATGATGGAAGAGGAGTGTAATTGTGATGGAATTTTGGATTTTTTGAGATTTAGTACCTCAAGAACATACCTTTAGTTTGAGCTTGACTTTCATACTACATTGATTACTTATCAAAGACCACGTGATAATGTGATATACATAGACATTGTTTGTTATATTGAACTTTGGCTTTCACGTGGACTATGCAATTTATGTACTATGAACTTGTATTGTGATCTATGGATTATAACTATGTAATTGTATTATTGTAATAAACTTAGTTTTTATGCATTTTATTTGTGATTTCATGTGACAACATAAGTTTGTATGTATTTATTATGAATAATTCATGTGGAATATATTTAATATGCATTGTACACTACAATATACAAAAGATAAAAACAATGTTCAATCAATTTTTTTAATTTTTCATATGTTGGAAGCATTTCCCAATCGAAAAACGGCATTTTCCGACGGAAAACACCGAAATTTCGACGGAAAACACCGAAATTTCGGCCGGAAAAAACGGAATTTCGTTTTTGAATTTAATTTGGCTTTTCGTTCGGAAATTTCGAAATTCGCGGAATTTCGGGCGAAATTCCGTTTCCGCCCTTCACCGGGATTTTGTTTGGGAACGAAATTGTTAACCCTGGGCCCTGTACCTGGAAGTTCCTGATGCGCCTGATCAGTATCCCTCTCTGCATTCGTAACACCACTAGCAGTGATCACCGGAGGCGTCGGCTCCAGGTTGGCGGCTTGGCCCCCCACCCGCTGCTGGTAGCGAGGCGCCAGTGGGAAGCGCCCGCCACGCCCTGCCGTGCCACGGCCAGGGTCCCTATGGTTGTCGCGGCCATGGAATCCTCCACGCCCCGGACCTTGACGATATGGCGGCGCACCAAAACCATATCCCTAACGCGGGTGCGCACGCCCGCGCCCCCCATCATCTTGCCTTGGATATCTGTTGTTTGGGGCAGGTGGACGAGCTGCATCGCCAGCCCTCTGGTTAGGTGGTGGCGGACGAGCGGCCATCTCAGCGTACGAAGGGGATTGCACAGAGTGCTGAACCCCCGTAGCGTCGACCTCCTTAAGTTTGGAGAGCTCCCCCCCACCCTTTCCCTGATTATGGCGAATCAAACAGAGTCTCGATCGTCCAAAAGCCTTAGCCTTCTTGATTAGAACGGCAGTGGCAGGATTCGAGGCGACCTCTTGTGTTTCCCGCGCAAAAATGATGGGCTGGCTGTTTCCTGGGGAAGGCGCACGCGCCACCGTGGAGAACGCCACGCCCGAATCTCTTTCGCCTGTAATTACTTCGTTGTCATTAGATGAGACAGAATTGTGGACCCACGTTGAAGGAGACAGGAAATCCGCCAGCGTCAGCTGTGCCGCCGGCCTCGGCCTCGGCAGCGGTCCGCGCCACGGGCGGATCGTGCACGTCCGGCGCGGGAAGGGCTTGCCAAAGACCATACGCTGGGCGCTCTCCATCTTCCTTACATTAGAATTTGGCCGTAATGGGGCAGTATGGCTTGGCCCTGTTGCCATGTCCAGATTGTCATTGCCGGCTGGACCTCCGAGGTGATTTGCTATATGAACAGATTGTTCAGCCAAAACACCGGATTCCACCCATGGTGATGACAGAACATCAATCTCGGTTCGATTTTTTTGCCCAGAACCAACACCCGCAATGATACGAACATCATCACACACCGGCTTATCAGCCAAAACAGGTGGGACACACGGGAGAACACTGCTACCAGCATCCTCAAAGCAAGCAAGCTCGCTCGATGTTGGAGCATTCTCTCTCAAATCAAAGGGGCAAGTAAGGTCGAGGGGCAAACTTACATTGCAAATGGCATTCTCTGCGATGTCTTCCCTGGATCGACCGCCAGTGCTAGGGTCAGCGTCCTTCTCACCAACCACCTGTGTAGAACTTTGCACGGTGCGGCCAAACGTCGAGCATGTTGGCTGCACCGGAGAGGCACTGTTGTCTTCTCTTGCTGTGAAGCTCCCCACGGCCGGAGATGAGCTGATGTTTGAACGTGAAGAAAGTTGCATGCTTTGATTCGGCTGGAAGTTTGATTATACACCATTACGTGGGATGTACTTATGTCCGGTCAAATTGGCACTAGTATGCAATCTCTCCACCCTCAAAATGTTTGCATGTCTGCAATACTGCTGCATGTGCACTTTTTGAAATGGACACAGCTTGCAAACTCGGCGCATCTTCGAGCAGGACAGGAGCATCAATGCACGCAGCCACTGAGCCACAGGCAACCCGCGAACTCCTTGTGCAGCAAATTCGCTCTCCACCGAACGGCTGCGACTCTTCTCCATGAGAATCGACAAAGGCGCATGCAGCGCAACTGCATGAGCAACAGCGCAACAGCATGTCGTCGCAATGCAATTCTATCAGCCCGTCGTATTGCACGAAATTCGATTGCATGTAACTGTATTTTTTTTTAGATTCAGACATCACTTGGATAAAGAGCACGAAGTTTTGCTAGTGCGAGTAAGAACTGCTAAATGGCTCATGAGTCCAGTCCACCGAAAAAACGGCAAACGTTCATGTGTTCGCCTGTTGGGAAATTGGAATGCATGGATTTCGGCTTGACATAGAGAGCACGAAGTTTTGTGGCGGCCATAACAATTTTGGAAGAACATAGAGTATCATGAAATTCACACACTCCAACTAAAAAAAATCTCAAGTTGAAACGGAAATTTAAGATTAAGACTTAGAATTATCTGCATTGCAAACAGACCTTTTTGGCGCAATACATGTCCTGTCTTAAAAGATCCTTTACCACGAATCCACACAGACTGAAGTGTGATAATAAAGGCGCCAGGATTTCGTACTTTATGTGAAAGTTCTTCATGCAGTTCTTGCTTTCTTTCTTTTTTCCAACCGAAAAAACCAAGCAGGGCCCAAGCCAAAGCAAGTACACGTAGGACGGGCCGAGTGTCGCGGGGAGCAAATCGCATGCCACTGCAGGCGGGCCCCGTCACGACGCGGCCCCACGGACAATCCCGACCCCACGCACGGACACGTCACGGGCAATTTCACTACGCGTCCCCCAGATCCCCACCCCACCACCTCTCCCCCGACTCCCGTCGAATCGCAACGCACCCCACCACCCTCTCTTCCTTCCTCCTCGGGTCCGGGCTCTTCGTTTCTACTTCCGATCGATTTCCTTCCCCTTCAAGACAAGGCCCGACCCGAGAGATCCTCCAGATCGAAGCAGGCGCGGGCCATGGCCGAGGTCGCCGACGCGTCCCCTCCCCCTCCGCCCGCCGGCGGCGGGGACCGCAAGCGCGGCCGCGCCTCGCCCGTGCTCCCGCCGCCGCCGCCCGGGCCGCCGCCGCCGGGCCCGCACAAGAGGCACCGGAGGGAGGAGGGCGGCGGCGGGTTCGACCGGCGCCGGCTCGGGCCAGTCGGCGGCGGAGGAGGGCACGAGCAGGACGACAGGAGGTGAGTGGGCGTTATGGGAGTTTAAACTTTGTAGTTGGTAGTTGGAAGGAGCAGATCAGAGCTTGCTAGGTGTTTTGCCTGTTGCTGCCAGTGGAAATTGTGCGGTTCTTATCGTTAATCGCTGTGCCGATTACTGATTGTGACTTGAAGTTTGCGATACTCCGACATGAGGTTCGGTTTATCACACTAAGGATATCTGAGCGTTCCTTGTTCCTCTGTTTAGCTCCTGAATCCCTTTTACACCATTGTTTTTTCATTTGAGAAGCGTCTCCTCTGTTTTCAGATAGGAAAAACATCGTTCAGCTGGGGTCTCCAGCTTCCACAAATTTTCACATCAACAAGAGCTGGGCAAAAGCTATCCTACGGCTTAGTTTGATCAAATCTCCCATCACATCAGAAAGCACCACGTCCGAATCCTTGGAATCGCTTAGCCAGCTGCTCCAACCAATCTTCATGACCTTTCCCCACCTTCTCCGGGTCCTTTGGCCCGAGCACCACTAGTCACTTCTGCAGAAAAGACATGGCACGGCATCACATTCGGTGGTTGCCAGAAAATTTCTCTCAATCCCTTTAACACAACCAATGGTCCGCCTGAGCTTCCTGCAGTGACTGTGCTTACCATTCAACAGAATGCACCATTAATAATTTGTATATTCAAAATCATATGACGTTCTTTTTTTTCATTTGTAGCTAGCATATTTGTTGATGTATCGCAGCTGCAATACGTTTTAGCACTTTTCTCTGCGTGTCTTTGTTGAACCAATTTGAGAAACTCTACATGGGCACGAGCATGAAAATAGGAGGTGAGTGAGTGGAATCGGAAGTTTAGCTTGGTACCTGAACTGACCATATCATAGCCTACTAGGTGTTTGCTTGTTGCTGTCAGTCTGCTGGTCGAAATTTGTCAGTGCTTATCGGTAATCACTGTTTAGCTTGGTTTTGCATTTGTTTTTTTTTCCTGTGGGTTGATTGAGGTGCTGAAGCACTTTTTAAAGCTGTTGAGATTTGTCTTCTAGGTATGAGTAGTTTAGCTTGGTAGTTGAAACTATCAGAGCAGAATTTGCTAGGTGCTTCACTTGCTGCTGTTGTCAGTCGAATTGAGTTCATATCGTACGTATTGAAAACTGTAGTTTTAGTTTGGTTTATCTATGTCAATTAGCTTGCAGTTGCTTGCAGTGTAATACTGTGATGCGTTTTGTAACAGTGATGTTAACATGGAGGGAGGTAAGAAAGGAGTTTTTTTAGTTTTATGATTTCTAGGTTATTTGGCTATAAGGGCATTGCTTCATTTTACATTAAGTAAACTGTTATGGGCCTTCAATACTGAATCCCTGCACTGCTGAAGATTCCTGCAATGACCATGCTTGTCATTCAACTGAATGTGCTACTAATAATTTGTTTATTCAAACACTTATGGTGTTTATTTTTCTATATGTTTCTTGATGCTTCTATTATAGATTTTGGTATCTATTTACAGTTTTTTTCCTGCATGGATTTGTTGTTCCAAATTGGGAACTCTAGACTGTGCTATGGCTTTGATAGGAACTTAGGAAGATTGTGTGATGAGTTCTTGTAAACCTATAGTCTCCCAATTCTCTTTCCCGCACATTGGTCTGAGCGTTGTGGCATTTTTTGATGTTTTTGCAATTTGTCTCCTAGGTATGGGAATGGCCATGGTGGTGTAGGCGGAAGAGGAGGTGATGTTCGATTCACGAATCGTGCACCAGGTATGAATTAGTGAGCCAGGATTGCCACTAGTACATAATACAGGTAGTAGTAGTTGTAAGTTCAATAGGAGATTGAAAGGTAGTGGTCATTTGTTGTGGTATACCATAACATGATCTAGTTCATTTGCCTGTAACTGCTATGATTCTCTTGGTCTTCTCCAAGTCTGTCAAGCACACTGCACATAACATAAAATATACACATTGCACTGGATCATAAATCCTAGCAAATGTTTCCTTTTTTATAGAAAAACCTTGAAATGTGGGGTACTAGTACTACAAACACAGTTTGACATTGATCAAAGCATATGCTGTAGTAGATGTCTTGTTATTCATGCTACTTATGGATGAAATTTCTTGGTAGTATGTTCCTTTAGTTGTAATTTTTTTTCTACATGTTTTATAGATTGGTCAGATTCTAGACGTGGTGGATGGAATGAAGGCCCTGGGAACGGTCGTAGGTACATATATTAATCTGGATTGGCTTCATGTATTCTTATTATTTACCTTCTGAGGAGCAACTCTTGTCAGGATCGTATATGGTTTGCACTATATTTTTTTTCTCGAACATGCAAGAGAGCTGCATGTCATTGCATAAATAGAAGGAATAATAGTTTCTAGTGCAAGGGTGAGAACACCCACCAAAAAAGAAAGTAGAAGAGAAGAAAAAACACACACTAAGAAAGAAAAAACATGCCAAAAAAAACACACAACAAAAGCAGGATCAGAGCAGAAGAGGAAAAAAGAGCTTTCATAACTCCTTAGCATCACTGCACGAAAGATCATCCTCTGCATTTGTGAACACTGCTGCTTCAACTTCTGGTGTCACACCCTCGAAAACACATTCATTTTAGTGCTTCCAGACAGTCCAAGCTCCCAGAATGATAAACAGCTGCGCCTTCTGGTATCTGTTCTCCACTGCTTCTGCAGCACACATTGCCACCACTTCACAAAGACATTATCACTCATCGATTCTGTGTTGGTGTGAGGTGCTGCGAACCAACCCTGGACAGCATTTCTGGACTTCTTATTGATCTACCATTGAAGCAGTGAGCATCTGAACATGTAATAGCGTTCAAGTGGCAATTTCAAATATAAGACGTGTTCATGGGATTGTCCTGTGTAATGTGAAGAAAAACCTAGACCACTTAGGAGGAACTAGGCGGTTTCATATTAACAGGAAAATAGGCACCCAATTAGCCATATAGGACTTGAACCTATGTGTAGTGTACACCTAAACCTCCCATTTATCGTAACGGGAAAGGGTAATGGAGGTCCCTTGGCAGTCTCTATGCGATCTGTAATAAACAGTTGACGGAAAAGAAATGTCTCCTCATCCAATATATCGATGAAGGAAGCAATGGTCGCCAAAGACAATCTCATGTAAACGCTACAAAATATCTTTTCCCAACCTCATCTCAGGACTTTGAATCGACCATCTATAATTTGCATATTAGTTTCCTTCAATCTCAGTCGGATTTTCTAATCTTATTTTGAAGTAGAAGAGCAACATTAACCTGTCGGTAAAACAGAGGGACCTAATTAACATTTTTACCTTGGTTTTATTAGCTATTATACTTTTGTCTCCTTTTCCTTGCACGATATGGGAAACAGCAGAGTGATCAACACTGATGCTCTACAGGGAAGGCCTGATGTCATACAAGCAGTTCATTCAGGAGCTCGAAGATGATGTTTCACCAGTTGAAGCTCAAAGCAGGTGTGTTAGACCTCTTGTTTTGTAGCGTAAATTCTGGAAGGCATATATTTTAACTACAACAGATTTTGTCCCTTTTCATCGAAAGAATAGTTTTGTGTGTGACATACTTTTTACACTTTCCATGTGGCTGATGTGAAATACAACATGGCATTTACTTCATCCTATTTAATTTATAGATGCAAGGAGGACAATTTGACATTTTTGTTCATCCTGCTCTTTTGTAGTGTAAACTTCTTGCAGGCATATATTTCAACTACCACCAGATTTTTATCCCTTTTCATTAAAATAATCATTTGTGCAATTGTGCTGTGTGTGGCACACTTTCTGTGTGGCTGATGTGAAATACTGTTTGACATTTTAGTTCATCTTTTTTATTTGTAGATATGAGGAGTACAAGTCAGAGTACATCACAACTCAGAAGAAAGCATACTTTGACCTCCATAAGGATGAGGATTGGTAATGGTTATTTATATCATGATGTCATGACAATCTATCTTGTTCTTTTTATTAACCTTTAAATTTGCATATCTTGCTTTTAGGTTAAAAAACAAGTATCATCCTACAAACCTTGAAACTGTCATTGAAAGGTTTGCTATGTTCTGGCATTTTTGCAATACTTTTTCTTTAATGTTCCTTCCCATTTGAGCTATGATCTTTTGTTCAAACAGAAGGAATGAACTTGCAAGAACTACCGCAAATGAATTCTTCCTAGATTTGCAGAGTGGAAAACTGGACACGTAAGATGCTCTCTATCACACCATGGTAGCACAGGACACATGAGCATGCAAGCACAGCACTGCGCGCACAGAGACAGACACTCACACAGCAGACAGATAGCACAATATCATGCATGCACATATGCATGCTCTAACGATGTGTATTAATTATTATACCTTTCTTTTGTACTGTGCAGTGGTCCAGGGTTGACAGGTTCGGCAACGAGCAAATCAGGGAATAATAGTAGCAAAAATCCAGATGCTGTGGGTGCAGATGGTAGAAAAGGGAAACCTGGAAAGGGCCCAGATGATTTGTACTATGCTGCTCCCAAGGCTCACCCAGTTAGTTCTGAGGTTCGGCGAATTCGAATTGACATTGAGCAAGCTCAAGCTCTCATTAGTAAACTTGATTCTGAGAAGGGTATTGAGAACAATGTTCTATCAAGTAGTGAAGATGACAGGGATAAGCCAAATGGTTCAATGGGGCCCATTGTTATAATACGTGGGTCATCTACTGTGAAGGGTCTTGAGGGTGTTGAGTTGCTGGACACTCTTGTTACTTATTTATGGCGTATCCATGGTGTGGATTATTATGGTATGTCTGAGACAAATGAACCTAAAGGCCTAAGGCATGTGAAAGCTGATGCGAGGACATATGATGGGGCTAGCTCAAATGCCTCTGAATGGGAGAATAAACTTGATTCATTCTGGCAAGAAAGGATTCAAGGCCAGGATCCCTTAGAAATATTGAAAGCAAAGGAGAAGATTGATGCAGCTGCTACTGAAGTATTGGATCCATATGTGAGGAAAATAAGGGATGAGAAGTATGGATGGAAGTATGGTTGTGGAGCTAAGGGTTGCACAAAACTTTTCCATGCTGCTGAGTTTGTCCAGAAGCATCTTAAACTCAAGCATCCGGACGTGGTGGTTGAGCTAACTTCAAAAGTGAGAGAGGATATTTATTTTGAGAACTATATGAAGTATGTTTCTGCACTCTGATTCTTTTGGTTACTAAGCTAGCTTTTTTTTTTCAAGATGATTATGGGCCATTTTATCTTGAATGCAGTGACCCAAAGGCGCCTGGTGGAACACCTATCATGCAGCAACCTGCTCCAGTAAGCCTCACCACTAAGTTTGCACTCACTTGCATATTGGTGGCACTATTGTGTAATTATTTGTATTGCTCAATGTCCAGATGGTAAAAGGCAGACAAAGGCTGCCAATAGAGAGTCGGCTAAGAGATGAGCGCGGAAATAGTAGGTTTGACAGAAATGTTGATTCACCAACACGTGATGGATCTGGTGAAAATCCCGATGAGCCTATTTATGATTCATTTGATGGTCCAATCATGCATGGTGCCTTCCCTCCAGATGTTCCTGCTCCCCCAATTCTAATGCCTGTGCCTGGCGCTGGGTAAGTTTGAAGCTTCTGCTTGCTTATTTGAAATTGAACTATGTACTCAATGTCAGTTCATCTCCATTGCAGTCCGCTAGGACCGTTTATTCCGGCACCCCCTGAAGTTGCCATGCATATGTTGAGGGATCAAGGCGGGCCACCTCCTTTTGAGCCAATTGGAGGTCCCCATCCTAGGAAAGCAGGGAGGGGTGGTGGCCCCCCAATGCGTGGTCCATCCCCAGTCTTCAGTGCTCCTGCTCCTCCTCATATGCATGACCCTCGTAGAATACGAAGGTTAGTGTTTACATCTCAAATATCTTTGCAGTTTGCACTGGTATTCCCATAAAGTTGTCTCTATTCAATGTAAATAAGTCATCTCCAACATTCTGAACGTGGTCCTGAACAGTAGGAGAAACAACATGGTTTAATCATTGTGTTTTACATTTGTTATTATTTTCCCATTTGGCATCTTTCTCCTCAGGCTGAGTAACAAATTTAAAAAGTTTATCGGAAAATTTAAGCTGGCCAGCAAATTGAAACTCCTTTCTTTGCTGCCACTGGGTTATTCATACTTTATGCAACCTTGAAATATATTTCCTAGCTCAAGAATGGTTGGATTACATACCACCATCTGCAGTCCAAGTCATACTCAACCTTTGTTTTAGTACTTCTACAACCAGATTATGACCATGTGGAATATGACTACTTTACCACCATCTGCAGTCCATGTCATACTCAACCTTGTTTTAGTACTTCTACAACCAGATTATGACCATGTGGAATATGACAACTTTACAATCTATGCTTGACTAGTGTATGACATTCCGGATATTATTCTTCTCTTGTGCATGCCAACTATGCAAATTTTGTTCTTATGAGTAAACAGACTTCTGCAATGCTTATTGATGTGATCAGCCAACATATATCTTCAGAACGCTTTTCCTTTAGCATTATCTCTCCTGTCTTTTTGCCACACGTTCTGACCAGTTTTCACCTTACCCTCACTGCAGCTACCAAGATCTTGATGCTCCCGAAGATGAAGTGACTGTCATGGACTACCGAAGCTTGTAGACTTGTCTACTTCATGTGCCTCCGGGGTACTTGTAGGTTACATTACAGCGCGAGGAACACCTTGCTCTCTAGAATTACAGCGGAGAAACCCACCAGCACGCATTTTGTGTCTGAGCTATTGCTCAGCGTCTGTAAAATGAAACAGAGGAAAGTGCCCTCCCCTTAGCCATGAAACAAGGAGGTGTTAGTGTGTTGCCGCAGTTTGTACAACGTGAGATTTTCCATTTATGCCCCCATTTTCCATTGGAGCTTGGTCCGCCACCGTGCAAAATTAATCACTGCCGTAGCCCCCTGACGTACGAGGCCCAAATACGATCCGGATTTCTCTGTTTTTAAGGGTAAAAAAATACTTATGCTGTGGTGTTGACTGTACATGTTCGTAGAGCTGGCTGCACATGCGGGTAGATGGCTGGTGTGCCTTGAAGTTGGCTCGGGAAATTCTCCCCCGTGCCGTGATCCGCAGGGACTGGCAATCAAGCATGTTGGTCTCGCTAGTGGACGGAGACTGGCGCTGGTCCAGCTCGCCGATGGAAACTGTTTGGAACCCTGATCGGTCCAGCCTGTCTGTATCTGCTGACCCGATCTGGAAACCATGTGGAGGCGCACCGCTGAGTCAGCACTCAGCAGTGCTGACTGTGATCGCATGGCTCGGCTCCTGTCCTGGGATGTCGTCGTGCAATGCCGTGAACGGCTTCCTTGCTGTGCTTGCCAGAGGCGGGCAGGAAGGAGACCTCCACCCCCGCCGGCGCCGGCGGCGGTCGCTGTCGGCCACCTGCCACCTGCCACCGCGCCAGGAGCCCTCGCTCTCCTGCTCGGCGTGCAAGCAAGCGGTGAGGTGGACCGCCCGAAAGGGTGACGGGAGAGTTGCTAATTTATGCGTGGGGTGGGTCGCCAGATCCGTGGCAAAGTGAGGGGCACGCGACGTGGACGGAAGCGGAATCCTGGACGGATCAAATTGGATCGAATAATGTATGTGCCGATGATATACGGGCAAGATGCTGCGCCGTCAGCATTCCTTCTGTCCCCACGCACGGGCCAGGCCAGTCGCGGGGTAGATGTGCGGCGGCTGTTGACGGTGCAAGCAATTTTTTGCTGGCGATGGTGATAGGGCGTGGCAAACAATTTCCCTGAGCTCGAAAACTCAGGCCACTGACATACGGCGTTTAGTGTTCAAATTAAACTAAAAAAATATAGTACGTATAGTACTAGTACCCTTCGATCATTAATATATGAAGTGCTATTAGTTTAAGAAAAATAAAATATCCCCTCCGTTTACAAATACATGGCGCAGTTGATTTTTTTTTAACTTTGATTATTCATCTTATTTAAAAAATTAATAAGTCATCGTTTATTTTGCTATCATTTGATTTATCACTAAATATTGCTTGAATAAGATTCATATTTTTACATGTTGAACAAAATTTTTGAATAAGAAGAAGGATTAGAGTTGTGGAAAAAACTCAACCGCGTCATACATCTGTGAACGGAGATGGTATATAACAAGTTGAAAAATCACAAGTTTTTTTGGAGAGATTTTACCATTTTTGGAACTAACAGCATAACGGTTGCCATCCATGGTGCATGATTTGATGGCTATAAGCATAGATAAACTTATTGAAATGAACCAAAGTGGTGGATCAAAACCTAAAATTGGTGGCCCTGCAACCTAAATTTTGTGGGCTTAGAACTTAAAACAAATGTTTCATGTTATTTATATAGGATAAATCGAAGGTTCCTTCCAAGCACAGTAAGAATTCTCTTTTCTTTTCGGGGGTGGGAAGAATACTTGGCATGTCAGCTTCACATTGAGTTGTACTCCATTTTTTTTTTCTTATTTGGCATTTTTTTAATTCAAAACTGAATTAGTTAGCGGCAAATATTTGAGACCAGATGTATATACTCCATCATTTCCAAAATACAAGTCATTCTTGATTTCAGTAAAAAGCTTTTATAAATCTTATTTGTTTTTTATGATTATATGTTTGTAATCTTAAGTATTTTTATATAACATATTTTTTTTGAATTTTTAAATAAAACGAATGATTAAGCGTGCATGGAATTCAGAAACTGTGGCATCTTCTGTGGGACTGAGGGAGTATAACGGTAATACTTTTCTTATTCATCTTCGGTAGGCACACCGACCGACTCAGCGAGTTCTATAGTGCAGCAACCACTCCTACCTGGAAGTCAAAAAAACCACTCCTACCTGAACGGGCTGAACCTGACTTTTTTCCCCATTTCCGGTTCAAACCTGGGGAGCAAAACCCGCCGCGCCAAGCTCAATTAACCGCACCCTCCGGTCGGATCGTTGCTTCCCGCCAGCCACGGACCACTGACGGGTGGGCACCCCACGTCAGTTGGTCAAGCGGGGGACGATCCTGGCCACGGAGGGCCCATGTGGCAGCGTGACGCCGCGCAAAGAAGCTTCGTGGAAGCTTCATGGCAGCCACGGCCTCGTCCTCGAGAACAAGTCCCCATTCCCGACCGCAAAAGCGGGGCCGAGGAAGAAGAGAACAAAACGAAACCCGACGCCTTTTGATTCCTCAGGCTCAGGCACGCGCAGAGAGAGAGAGAGAGAGAGAGAGAGAGAGAGAGAGGCAGCTGGGGGTGAGAGAGCAGGCCCGCCCGCCGGACCTTCTAGAAGTTTCGGAAGCCGAGGTGAGCCGATTGGTTTTTCATTCCGCTGGCATCAGTAAGGCAGCAATCGCGTGCCGGGAGGCCGTCGCGATCTCGCGGTGACTAGGGTGCTCTCGTCTGTGGGGGTGCGCAGGGAGCAGCCGCGCGCGCGCGCGCGTCGGCGTCGGTGTTGTCTCTCCTGCGGAGGCTCGGAAGGAAGGTGCCTGGCTGCTGCTGCTTCTACTGCCGCGGGGGTGCTCTGATCGGGGGGCATGGCGCATGAGAGGTCGCCGCCGCCGGAGATCCGCTCGCCGGACGAGCGGGGCGCCGCGGAGGACGCCGCCGAGGCCGAGGAGGAGGTCTTCGACGACGCGTTCGACATACCGCATAAGAACGCACCGCCGGAGCGGTTGCGCCGGTGGAGGGTACGTGATCATCTCGTCCTCAAGTCCCTCCCCTGATCGCGTTATCTCAGAATTTGGATCTTCGGTTGACCGGTTTGGTCGGGGGACCTTTGATTGCGTAATGCCTGTGTTTTCCTCGGATTGGGAATGATGGTTAGTGTGTGTGACGTGTCCTGGTTGTTTGTGTATCCTCGGTGAATAAAATAATCGATCAATGCGGCCTGATCTTGACTGGAGTGTGGAGTGTGGAGTGTGGAGCTGTCGTTCCGAGGTTCGAAGCGTGGGCATTTTACGCGGATCTCTGCTCCACATGTAAAAAAAGGGGAATAGCATCTGTGGCCAACAAGCATTTAATTGAAGAATTATACTGTAGTACATTGAAATGCCTCGATGCATTGCTGATTCTGATTGGGTTTTTGCATATATTGTATTTTTTCCCCTACGTTGCTACAAAGTCAGTGTGGTCACTTTGATGAAAAACACAGTGGCCGATCCCCTCTACAGTGTGCATATTCATGTTGGATGTAGACATTGAGTTTGTTGGAATTGAGTTGGGTGTGAATACCAAATCTAACTAGTATTGAAAATGGGTTCCAATACCAAATTTGTTGTTTGGATGCTGTTGGAATTCAATTCACCCAATACAGAGGGGTAAACCTCGATATTGGGAGAGGCCATATCTTGTTATATGCTAATGCCGAGGAATCGGGGCTGTAATTCCAGCTTTGAATTCCACGCACAGCCAAACAACAGAATTCATGAAACCTGATTCCAATTCTCAATTCCAGACTCCAATGCCTGTATCCAAACGGGCTGTTACAATTTTGGTCAGTGAAAGTGGAATACTGACAGTAGAGGTTTGCCTTGCATCCATCCAAATATTCATCAGCGACTAAATGTTTACGCACAGAAGGATATTACGATAACAAGATGCTACTTGTTTTAACCTAATAGGTCTAAGTTGTTTATGTGAGACCTTGTCATGGTAAAGCTGAAGATGTCTGAAGGGGACTTTTGGGTACAGAAATTTGCTGTGTGTAGTGGATGGACCCAAGCTTATCGACTATTGAGTTCTGAGAAATGATGTCATTCTCTTCATTTCAGCAAGCTGCTCTTGTGCTCAATGCTTCACGGCGTTTTAGATATACTCTAGACCTTAAAAAGGAGGAAGAGAGAGAGATTATAAGAAGGAAGATCCGGTCCCATGCACAAGTTATACGGGTACTGTGTCATTTTCCTGCTGATATATTCTCTCTTTTCACTATTTCATTTTCGTATTCTGAATTCATATTCTCCAGGCAGCATTTCTTTTCAAAGAAGCTGGCCAAAAAGATATCAGAGGTACGAATGCTACTTCATATTGTTATTTTACCCTCTGTTTTAGTGCTCATTTTGCCCAAATGGATTGTTACATCAGTCTAAGGCCGGGTAACTTCCCTTTAGTATTTCATTATGTGGGCTTTGTTGGTGGAATTCATGACAGATGTTTCATATTATTATTATGTCATCTGTTGTCGTTCCATGTACAGGCTAGTGATAAAAAAGGGCGGGGAATTATGTTTCC
This sequence comes from Paspalum vaginatum, assembly GCA_030272315.1. Lineage (NCBI taxonomy): Eukaryota > Viridiplantae > Streptophyta > Magnoliopsida > Poales > Poaceae > Paspalum > Paspalum vaginatum. The sequence goes on from CM059018.1 coordinate 40,123,404, forward strand.
TTTGTAAATACTTTAGCAGTTTTCTGGTAGCCATGCACCAAAGAGTGCAAATTTATGTGAACAATAATAATGTGATAATGCACTTGGATTACATTAGCAGTCATAATAATTTTTCTCGCTAATTACTCTTTCACCATTTTTCCTCTTCAATTTGTTTTTGTTCTTTAAGTTGTACTCTCATGTTATATCTTCTTGTGCACTAGACAGCCCACTCACACTATCTGAATTTTACTGCTCTCTGTCAATTTATAGTTGTGATGATTAGTTCTTATATGTTCCTTTATGCTTGTTTTACGTACAATTTATTTATATTCTTGTGTTATTTTTAATGTCCTTGCACGAAGCAGAAGCTTATAGTGGTATAAATGTTGCAACGGCCTCTCGCAGTTTTCCAATTGAACTGGAAAAGCTTACCACACTAAACAGGGACCATGACAGTGTTCTTCTTCAAGAAGTTGGAGGAGTAAGTTAAGACTGACCTTTATTATTGCTTCTTTTTGCTCAACTTTTCTCATGTTGAACTTCGTTTGTCACTTAACTATGTCCATCTGTTCAGGTTAAAGGCCTGTCAGCTTTATTGAAGAGTAATTTAGAGAAGGGAGTTAGTCCAAATGAGGAGGAGTTGTTACAAAGGAGAGATGTCTATGGAGCAAATACGTATCCACGCAAGAAAAGGAAAAGCATACTGGTACTTATAAGTACACATAATATTCATATATATTTTCAAGCATTGCAAATGGTCACTTACAGTTGTAACCTCCTACTATTAACACTGTGGGTGCAATTTTCCTACTATTACACATGTTTCTCTTTGTCTTCTCTCATTTTTTAAGCTTTTTTCCTGACATATGTTTTTATACTTTCTCTTCCCAAAATGTGCTACTTCGGTTGAAGTCTTGTTTCCTTTTTGTCACTGGAGGGAATTTTGGACCACATTTCATTGTGATAGTCAGTGCCAAAAATGACAGAAAAATTGGAAAGGAGATATCAGCAGCAAAAATGACAGAAAAAGATTGGAAAGGAGATATTTTTTAAAGCAACGATAAAAAATGTAAATATTCGTTAAATCACTGTAGTCATATTGTTAAAATGGTAACTTCAAACTAGACATTGGTCCCATCAAAATTTCTACCTTTGTTACTGTACATGAAACTTATTCCTTCAACATTTTACAATTTCAGAATTTAACTCTGTTATGTTTGATTCACAGCGTTTTATATTTGAAGCATGCCAAGATTTAACTCTTGTCATTCTAATGGTAGCTGCTGCCATATCGCTGACATTGGGTATGACCACAGAGGTATGTTTCACATTTTTCATTTTTATCACTCGTAGTTTTGAACTAAAAATGCTGTTGTCCTTTATGTGCCTATTTCCTTGCCTTTTATTTTCTCTAACATTATTCATTCAGGGTGTTGATGAAGGATGGTATGATGGTGGAAGTATCTTTTTAGCCGTTTTCCTTGTGATACTTGTTACTGGTAATGGACTGGATTATAAATGAACTTGTTTTAGTAGCAATGTGATATTTTCTAATATTTAACATCGCTATTTCTCCAGCAATAAGTGATTATAGACAATCTCTCCAGTTTCGACATCTGAATGAGGAGAAACAGAACATACAAGTGGAGGTGAGTATGGCCACGCCATGTGCGAACTTTCATTTATTGGCTTTATTTCTGATTTTCTATCTCTATTGGTTAGGTTGTTAGAGGTGGTAAAAGATTTGGAGCTTCAATATTTGACCTTGTTGTTGGTGATGTAGTTCCTCTCAAAATTGGTGACCAAGTAAGATGGTATATTATTTTCGACTACTTTTTTATTTTTTATGTAGAATCATTTGCTTATCCATTTTCCACCTTCAGGTTCCTGCTGATGGTGTCCTGATATCTGGCCATTCTCTTGCAATAGATGAGTCAAGTATGACTGGAGAGTCAAAAGTCGTAAGTCTGTTGAAATAGATCTAGTTTCTTCTCCCAAATTTGCCTTTAAAGGATTTTCATGATACAGTATTATTTTAGGTTAACAAGGATCAAAAGGCACCATTCTTGATGTCTGGTTGCAAGGTTGCAGATGGCTATGGTTCTATGTTTGTGAGTCCGGCAATCTCAAGCATTTAAACAACTGGAATTGAACACTCCTATTTTCCATGTCACTGTGCTCCAGAATATTCTTTTTATTATTATCCATTTTAATATTATCCTTTCCATGGCTAAAATAACTATGAGTTAATCTTCTATATTTTGCTTCTCAATAAAAGGTAACAGGCGTAGGTACCAGTACTGAATGGGGTCAGTTGATGGCTAATCTTTCAGAAGATAATGGTGAAGAAACACCGTTACAGGTTATTCTCTTTGAGGACTGTGGCAATTCTTGAATGGCTGAATATTGACAGTTTTCTTTGGTTTATGTTTTCTTCCTTTCTAGGTTCGCTTGAATGGTGTTGCAACTTTTATTGGTTTGGTAGGCTTGTCAGTAGCTGGTGCAGTACTTGTTGTGCTTTGGATAAGGTATTTTGTTTTTACTAGATATTGCAACTAAAACAAGCATACCTTCCCTCTGACTGATTTTAAACTGAACTACAGATACTTTACTGGACATACCGAGAATCCTGATGGGACTACTCAGTTTGTTGCTGGAACTACTGGTGTGAAGAAAGGATTTATGGGGGCGATTAGAATTTTGACTATTGCTGTATGTAATCTTAATCACATTAATGTTAAACTAGATGAACAATTTTAAAGACTCATTGGTTCTTCTCTTGTTTACCCACAGGTGACCATTGTAGTTGTTGCTGTGCCCGAGGGACTCCCATTGGCAGTAACACTGACGTATGAATCCCTTATGTAAATTCCATTGACTTTTCAGGCGAATGACTATCTGCAATTTTTCAGGCTTGCTTATTCAATGAAAAAGATGATGCGAGACAAAGCACTGGTAAACAAAAACCATTTTGACGCATTTATAAAATACTGTGATAGGAACGAGTATGATTTTTTTTTATTTTTGTCTAAATAGGTGAGGCGGCTTTCGTCATGTGAAACGATGGGATCAGCAACTACAATATGCAGCGATAAGACAGGAACTCTTACCTTGAATAAGGTTTGTCAAGTCATTTATCAGTCCATTTACCATTTAAATTTTCGGTCATGATATATTCCCAAGATGCAGTACTGCTTGTTCAGGGCATCAAATTAATGCTTGAACAAGCATGCTTTCATTTTTACCTGTTACAGCGACATATGATCTGATATTTGTTTAGTTGTGACATTTCATTTGCTAGCATCACAATGCATTTGTAACTTGAATGGAATTGTCGCACAGATGACAGTCGTGGAAGCATATTTTGCTGGAACAAAGTTGGATCCCTGCACTGATGTTAGCCAGATGTCAGACAGTGCAGCATCACTTATTATTGAAGGAATTGCACAGAACACAACAGGAACTGTATTTTTGCCAGAGGTATAGCAAAAGTTTCCTTTTGTTCTAGATTTGATTTATGGAAATGCAGAGTTAAATTTTATGATTGGCTGTCTGCATTGCTCATAGTTCAGAAAATCACGGGTTCAGTGTCCAGAACTGTCAGCTGTTAACATTTTGTTGACTGTCAATTAAATGAAAAGTTAAAATTGTATTGAGTCTTAATCACAGGTTTTAACATTGTGAATCTTGGAGGGAACAATGTGATCACTAGTTTGAGATCTGGAACTATCATTCCTGCCCTAGACAAGCTGGAGATCTGAACTAGGAAGACTAGGGGGCCTGTAAAGAAGCAGCCATCGCACTCATCTATATCAATTGCCAGTGTGCCATGTTCGATAAAATTTCATCCATTTTTCTTTATACAGGATGGGGGAGCAGCAGAACTTACAGGTTCGCCAACTGAAAAGGCCATTCTTTCTTGGGGCCTTAAGGTATTATTATACCAATAAAGTTTGCTTTACTCTTCATCATGTCTCTAAACCCTTTTTTGGGTTAATCTGACCTTCCATGTTGCACAGATAGGGATGGATTTCCACGACGTGAGGACGAAATCTCTAGTTATTCATGTTTTTCCATTTAACTCAGAGAAGAAACGTGGCGCTGTTGCTGTACAGGTACTGTGTAAATTTATGTGTAACCTTAATGTGGTGAATGCGTCTAAGAAAAAAATTACTACCTCCGTTCTCAAATATTTGTCGCCGGCTAGTTCATTTTTGAACTAAAAAGCGTCAAATTTAAAAAACTGGAGGGAGTACTAAAATTTTACTCATATTTTATATAATTTTTTATTATTAATTCCTCAAGACATTACTTATTGCTGGTGAGAGTTGATATCAAGTTTTAACACTTGTAGATTATATGTCCAATCTGACAGTGGGGTGATAATGTTTTTTCTGGGTGGATTGCTTTTGGAATTAGCAAAAACCTGCCAAATGGTTACCACTTACCACCTTGTTTCTAGTTGTAATCAGCTTCTGGATGTGTTTTGGGCATAATTTGAATTGTGATATACTTCTAAATTAGCCAGTTTTGGGGACACCTTGCAGGGGTGACTGCTTACTAGTTAATTACCTCCAGGGTTTTAATCGTTTGGTTCCATTGCCCATTTCTTGTCATCCTTGCATCAGTATATTTCTTCGTACTCTTGTCTTTTGGTGTCAAAGATCTGTAACCTGTTTGTCCATTGACTTACTTGTTTGGATGAAAACAGCTTCGCTGTATTGTCTATTATCCCTGATATGTAAGTGTTAATCTTGGTGTCTGGTTCCTGGAATTGCAGTCAGATGATGATGTTCACATTCACTGGAAAGGTGCAGCTGAAATAGTTTTGTCATCTTGCAAAAGCTGGCTTTCTGTTGATGGTTCGGTTCAGCCAATGAGTGCTGAGAAGGTAAATATCCTCTCCTAACTTTTTTATTTTAATCAGAGACTCACTCGAATTTTTAAAATATCAGGTTATCTCAGACTCACTTGGACTTCTAAATATTTGCAGCATGATGAATACAAGAGATCAATTGAAATTATGGCAGCGAATTCATTACGCTGTGTTGCTTTTGCGTATTGTGCCTGTGACATTGAAATGATCCCAAAGGAAGACATAGCAAACTGGAAGTTGCCTGAGGATGACCTGACTCTGCTTGGCATCGTAGGAATAAAGGTTGGTTACTGTTTTCGTGTTGACTCATTTCAGGTTTGACTGTCTGTGTTTGACATGTATGAGGAAGTCAAGCCCTTTGTTTAGATACTTGTTTTCTGCTTGCTTGTGTCATGAACGTGGCTTACCCTTGTTCTAATTGAGGGGGGAAAACAATATGCGTAACTCAGTAACTCAGCACAATTCCATACTGCCATCTATTTATACTTTATTGACCTTCAAATGATTCGTTTCCTATATCTGTGAGCTTGAATAATAACACCGCCTGTTTAGTCACCCCGTCCAACTGTTTTTAAGAGTAATTGATACTAGCATTCAGCATTGACTTGTTTATAAAGAGTTTATTCTCCTATAGGACCCTTGTCGCCCAGGAGTAAGGGATGCTGTACGACTGTGCACCAGTGCCGGTGTAAAGGTTTGTCTTTATTCTTCCTGTACCACATTATCTTCCATTTTAAGGACCACCTATGTTTTTTGTTTGTTTCTCAATATTCAGAGGACAAATAAAGTGGCTGTAACAGGAACTAATATTAACTGGAGGAAAAATATCCTACTTTTTTCTCGAATACGCAGGAGAGCTATGTATCATTTATATTAAGAAGAAAATTAAAAATATAGAAGTTGTTGCTTAATCCTTTAGCTTGGTCATGGTATAGGTCATCATTTTCTTGTTAGAAAGCAAAAGTTTCAGCTGTCTGTGATTGTGTGGTTTTTTGTACTTTGGGGGCCCTTTCATTTTCTTAATACAAAGATACACAACTCTCTTGTGTGTTTGAGGGGAAAAAAAGTTAGAGGTTGGCAAAAAAAAAGGACCAAGAAATGTTGTGAGGCCATGTTTGAGCATGAAAAAATTGCTAGCTTTTTTCTTATGGATAGCCATATCAAATCCCTTCCTAAAGGCTCGTCCATTCTTGTATGGTGGCTTACACATCAAACGCCACGTAATTGCTCCTTAACCATATTATATTTTCATATTCCCAGTCATTGATGCATTTTTATGTTATTAGGTGGATAGTATTTCTATTTTTTTCTTTCTTTAACGTATGTTCTTTCTTTGGAAATGGTATTTCTCTTATTCTGAGATTGATATCTTCTGTGTCTGCAATTCAGGTGCGCATGGTTACAGGAGATAATATTGAAACAGCTAAAGCTATAGCTTTGGAGTGTGGAATACTAGATGCAAATGGTGTTATTTCAGAGCCAGTTGTAATTGAGGGGAAAGTATTCCGTGAGATGTCTGAAAGTGCAAGAGGAGATGCTGCTGACAAGATAATTGTAACTCCCTCCCTCTCCAAGCTGTTTGGTTCTTTCTTTCACTTTGCTAATGCTGTCATTCTGACCTTTGTCCTCAGGAGCCTTTTTTTAAATAGTTTAAATTCTTTTCGGTGTCGTAGAGCTAATTAACTTTGTTTCAGGTGATGGGGCGATCGTCTCCAAATGACAAACTTTTGCTTGTCCAAGCTTTAAAAAGAAAAGGCCACATTGTAGCTGTTACTGGTGATGGCACTAATGATGCCCCTGCATTGCACGAGGTGATATGTTTGGCTCAAAATCGATCAGCCATTACATATTGTCACTCCTTTTGACATTAATGAGCCTATTGTTTCTAATTGCTGGCTTGCCACTTGTTTTTTTTATCTAGGCCGATATAGGTCTTTCAATGGGTATTTCAGGGACAGAAGTTGCTAAAGAAAGCTCCGACATTATAATCTTGGATGATGACTTCACTTCAGTTGTCAAGGTTTGTTTAGTAGACAGAATTATACAAGAGGACCTAACTGTGTTCAACACTGAGTTTCTTTCCTTGTAATAAACAATTCCGCTTGTCTGCAGTTGACATCAAGTCTTGAACATAATAGCACACGTGCATAAATCCTTGGGTCTAATGTGCATTTCTATGCAGTGATTCTTGTTGCATAAGTGTTGTTTTTCTTGTGAGATTTAGATCTGAACTCATGGATTTAGCCCTCATCTCTGTCAGGTTGTTCGGTGGGGACGATCTGTTTATGCCAACATTCAGAAATTCATTCAGTTCCAGCTTACTGTTAATGTCGCTGCACTTGTGATTAATGTTGTTGCTGCTGTGTCCTCTGGTGATGTGCCCCTAAATGCTGTTGAGGTTGGGACGGTTTTCCTCTTCTTCTTTTTTCTTTGTGCATTTACTCAACTGCAGCCATTACTTCTTCATCGAAGCAGTTAGTTTTCGTGTTTCATGAAAGATGTGCTCGAAGTTTTAATTTTGTGTCTGAATGTATATGGAAATTTAACTCTTTCTGAATATAGCAATGCAGCATTTTTCCCTAAGACACATGTATATCCAGGCTGTGTCTCATGTACTTTGTCCTTTTAACTTTTCAGCTTCTCTGGGTGAACCTTATCATGGACACACTGGGAGCTCTTGCATTAGCAACCGAACCTCCAACAGATAACCTTATGAAGAGAAATCCTGTTGGTCGAAGGCACGTAAAATGATCTGAATTAATTGTAGATAGCATTGCATCTAATATATTCAATATGTACTCCCTCTGTCCCAAAATGTAAGGGGGTTTGGCCCTCATTTTATCCGTCTTTGTTCATATGGATGTTGATGGATCTAGACATACAAAACACATACATCAAATATTGTATGAATCTATTCAAACCTAGAGCCCCTTACAATTTGGAGCAGATGGAGTATATGCCATGTTTTCTGAATTTGAAATATTTTGCTCATGCTTTTCTACTGCAGGGAACCTCTTGTAACAAATATCATGTGGAGAAATTTGTTTGTTCAGGTTAGTATTCCTTCATTACAAAATTTGGATTCTTTTTAAACTTCTTTTTGTTCTGATACGTTTGAAATTTTGCACAGGCCCTTTACCAAGTAGCAATTCTTCTCATCTTCGATTTTGCTGGAGTAAGGATTCTGCGGCTGCAGAATGAAAGCCGTTATAATTCTGAGAGGATAAAGAACACCTTCATATTTAACACATTTGTCTTTTGCCAGGTGGGTTATTTGGTCTTTGCTAAGTTGCTAACTCAAGAACCAAAACAGAACATTACTGCATACAAATCTTGTCTCACCTTTTAGACAAATTGTACACTAACAGTGTACTATTCTCAACAATATTGAATTGACCTAAGTATATTGGTAGTAGTCCCCCCACCCCCCAAAAAAAAGAACTAGTGTGTGTGGTAGCCTTGATATTCCATGGAGCTTTACCTCCAGTTTGGGCTTGTTATATAGGCTATTAGTGCTTGACCATAGTCAAGTTTGAGGTATGGCATGAGGAATAGTTGCTAATCTGTGGACCTTTACCTGATACCAGTCAAAGTGGATATTTCTTGTTCTAACATAGAGGGCTGTAATGTTGCTGGCCAATTTTCATTGACTTGCTAGCGCTCTTTGCATTTCTGTTTGTTCCATCAATTTGAAATGGCTGGCTTCAACCTCCTAGATGTTTGGCCCTTGACTAACCATTTGATTGTATGAAGTTGAACTATACCTAGTGAAGTTACCATGTTTCTTTCCATCGTTTTGATAATTTACTTACTCCACATTAGAAACAAATGTTTGTGTTAACTTGGATGTGCTCTTGATGCCAGGTCTTCAATGAGTTCAATGCGCGCAAGCCCGAGGAGAAGAATGTCTTCAAAGGAGTAACGAAGAATCACCTATTCATGGGAATAATCGGTATAACGACAGTATTTCAGGTAACAGACAATAACGATATAGATTTTCTAAGTTTCCAACACCCTTGTTCATGGTGACAATATACATGCTCTCCTCTTTGGCAGATACTGATAATTCAGTTCCTGGGGAAGTTCTTCAAAACTGTGAGGCTTGACTGGACACTATGGTTGGTTTCAGTTGCAATTGGTCTTGTAAGGTATGCACTTAAAATTTGATGTAAAACTTTCTTTTTCCATAGAACCGATATTTTTGGTGTAAAATTGAATGTTAAGCCCCTTCTTTGACGTCAATTTGGATTTGAACTCTGACCACCTTCCTTAACTTGATGTTTCCAGTTGGCCCCTGGCATATCTAGGGAAATTCATTCCTGTGCCCCTAAGACCTCTCCAGGACTACTTCAAGCCTCGTTGTTGTCGGAGACCATCGCGCCGAGGTGAGTCTTCATGAATAAGCTGATCTTTCTCTGCGTTTGTTCTCATCCAAAAACTCATTAATTAATTCGTAATACAGACGAGGAGGAAGGCGGGCAGACCTAAGGTGCAACGAGTGGTCAGTGTAAATAGCAATGTGATAAGAAATGAAGATAAAACTTCTGTTTCCATGGGAAGTTGAGAACAGCAGCTTGGGGACTATAAGATGCCAACCGGTCGGCCTCGTAGTTTCTTCTACAGGAGATGCAATTGAAAAAACTGTATAGAAGCCAACTTCCTGTACTACTAGCCTACTAGGTGTTTTGTGCTGTACATGTACGGCAGCAAGGGCAAAGCGCAATCAAAGCTGCTAGTGTTGTGCCACGCTTGGAGTCACGTCGGTATAACCTAAGGATTTGCGGTCTAACCAATTTTCTGCCAATCTGACTGCAAATTTGTAAATGTTTATTAGATTTGAGATGTTCACGTTTTCCATCTATCTATTTGTTGTTACACCAAAGTAAAAAAATAAAGCTCTAAAAGAAGCTAAGCTCTAGAAAAATAGAGTTTGAAATAGTAACATATTCTTGGCATCGTTGTTTTTTTTTTCTCTTCATGTCATTGTACTGTATTTGTATCTAGAATTACTGTTTACTACTCCCTCAAGTCTTAAACAATATAATAGTCCCTCAAACGCGTAAAAACACAACTCGTACTCAAACTATGTTTAATAATAAAGCAAATCATAACAAAATAAACCATAAATTCGAATTTTTTTAACGAGTGGTCGAAGTTTTTTTTAAAAGTCAACATCATACATTTATGAACAGAGGGTGTAGATGTTTTGGCTGAAGTACAACCAACATATATTAGTTTTAATTATTAATATCTCTTCAAATATTTTAAAATTGATATGATGGAATTTATTTTCAATAATAGTTATTTCATAGTCTATCTAAAAAATAAGGCATATACATTTTTGACACAGTCTTTAAAACGGAAGTTTGACCATCTATCTCTTTAAATATATGTTATCAAAAATACAAATTGTCGTCATATTAAAGAACTTCTGAATATAAATTCAAATATATAACATACATATACTAAAATATATAGATTTGATTCGATTGATATTCAAAGGTTTAAAACGTTGGCTTTTTCAAAAATCAATAGGCTTTTTTTAATGGAGCAAGATATTTTAAATATGTGGTTTTCCGTGACAACACATATTACTATTAATTATGGTCGAAATAGTATCATTACTATGTAGTTATCCATTATTTTGACACCTTGAGAGTACTAGTTTTTCTCTCTCTTTTTTTGAAATGATAGGATTGTCGGTCAACTTTTATGCTGGACTGGATACCAGATCACCATCTTTTGAGGTTTCGCTCACTGACAGCTCCTAGATACTCCCAATAATACTCCGTCTTTTTCTAAAACTAAGTGCGTTTCTATTTATGTCCTGAGTCAGAAATGTTCTAAGTAAGGAGATAATAAATATCTATGAAACCAAATTGATATACCATGACTCTAGTGATGTTTAATTAGTATCAAATTTATTAGCACATTTTTTATAAACTTGGGCAAATATAAAATGGTTCCACCTGGGACAAAACAAGAGTAGTAATTAATTTAATAAGAGGTAGTAGTACGTTATAACTCTTATACATAGTACGATATAGCGCCCCTATAGCGTTTTTATAGACTTAAGCTAACACTACTGCAGTACAAAATAGCACGCTATTGTGTACTATAGCGCGCTAATAGCGTTTTTGAAAACCTGATGTTAAATTATATAGCGCGCTATTTTGTACATTGCTCTAGTAAGATGAACCCACTACGTTCTATTATTCTATATTAGAATGCAAACCATTCACATCACTAAGCCCAACTGGCATTTTCCATCTATGCAGTTTACCTATGTCATCGAGACATGCCATCCATGAAAACACGCATGCAAGCTATCTCTACATAAAAGAGCCACATCAGTTTACCTATGTCATCGAGACATGCCATCCATGAAAACACGCATGCAAGCTATCTCTACATAAAAGAGCCACATCACTCACTAACATACATTTATATATCTTTATAATAAGCAATCTATATATAACAACCACTAAGATACACTAATGATAGTTCGTCATATTATGAAGGTTTTCATTCCACGATATAACTTCAGCAAAATCTTTAGAGATATCTGTAGCAACGTGTAGAGCATCCTTGTGGTTTCCCCTACTACTGTGATGCCTCTGGTATCTCAGGTACATTTCATTAGCATCATTTACTTAATTTGATCATACATGCAGCATTTTATCATATAGTGACATGCATTTGAATCCCATAAGCAAATTTGATTGGAGTTGGGCATTTTGAACTCAGTTTCCAGTAATTTGATGTTAGACTTATGGTTGTAGATTTAGATCTATAGAGAATTAGGTGAAACTTTATATAACAAACTTGTTGAAAAATTCATGTTGAATAACTTTGGTATTTTGTGTTTTGACATGCATGAGGGTTTACATATTGTTTTGGGCTATATTCGCCAAAGTGTGAAATCTGTTAAAAACAGACCAGTTTAGTAAATTCAAATTTTTGTGAAACAAAAATCATGATCATACAAAACTCTATATAGAAAAGTTGTAGATCATGGAAATATGAACAACATTGGTATATAAATATTTATGTGACAATGGACCAAAAATGGACTTATAGAATTTTTTAATTGGAAGGTGCTGTTGGTCAAACCAGGGTCACAGCCTTTGAATTCAAATTTCTCCAAAACTTTGAATATAACATGGTGTAAAAGTTTATAACAAAGTTGTATATCATCAAATTTAGAGCACTTCTTGTATTTTGAGTTTTCATTAACTCAGTCTCTAAATCCCTCGAAAATTCAAAATACAAACAGTGGTCTAAGCAGTCAACAACATAGATTTTTCCAATTTCGGAATTCCTTTTTCTTTTCCTTTTTCGCCTGAGTGACTAACAATGGGACCCACCCGTCAGGTTCCCGCGCGGGTCGGATGTCGACATCCGCCCGTGGGGCCCGCGGACCCACGCGTCCATGAAACCGGTCCACCAAAACGAGGTACAGTTTCTCCACCCGGACCCACCTGTCACTGACCATTGGTCCACGGACCCGGTCCACCTACGCCCCTGCCCAACCGGTGCGCGGCGTCGCCGGCGCCCGGGCGCCACGTGGACGCCGGCGTATGGCTAGCGCCGTGGCGGACGTCCCGATCGGCCGCGCCTCGCTTAAGTGGACGAGCCGGCTCCATTCCGCCCTCCCTCCTCATTCATTTCGTCCACCGCGCCGCCCTCGCTTGGTCCTCCCTGCCTGCGCTAGCCGCCGCCATTAGAACTCTGGCGAGCTCGCGTTCCAGCCACCACGCTCATCCCCACGCAACACCGGTGCCGCGCCGCTCTTCCCCGGTCCGCTCTCCACCGCCGCAACCCGGTCCAAGCCGCCGGGAGCAAGCCGTCGCCCAACGCTGCCTCACCGAAGTCCGGCGCCGCGAAGCTTCGTCGCCGGCCTCTTCACCGCACCTCCGCCAACCCAGGTAGAGGGGAAAGAGTCCCCGTGTCCTGCTCTCCCCATTGGGCCGCCGCCGGCGAGCCTCCGGGCTCTGCCCGGCAGGTCCGGCCGCGCGCCGTCGGCCCGTTCCCTCCCTGGGCGCGAGGTTGAAGAAGCCCATGGAGAAAGACGACATTTTTTTTATTTAGCCCTTGGAGTCCGGTCGATTTTTGTTTAGATCCGATGTACTGCACAATGAGTCTCACAGATCTTACAAGCTAGCCCCTGAAATCTATGTTTAAATACGTATAGGTCCCAGATCTGTGGGTTTTTCGATTTAAAATGCATTTAAACTAGCTGAGACTTTGAAAAATCATTATAAATCACACAAAAATGATAAAAATAAAAACCAATTGCATTGTACTCCTTTTAAGTAGATCTATCAGATAAGCATGATGGTGAAGTGTAGAATGACATTTTTACCCCTCAAATGTTGCAAGCATATTAAAACTAGATAAATGGTAAAAACGGGTCATTTGGTTTCCTAAAATTATGAAATCTTGTGAGTAGCTCATATGTGATGTGTGGATCTGTTGACAAATTTTTGTAGCCAAGCACTTGCGGCTAAATACCAGATCTACACCTAGGGTTGGATTTGTGCAATAAAAATGAGAGGAAAATACTTACCACATAAGACTTGCTCTGAAAATTATGTTGAGATTTTATGGGGACACTTTGTGGTATTTCTAGCTGGTAGAAAAATTTTGGAGGCCTGCATGTAAGGTTTGAGGTGTAATTTGGAATTTACAAGTTAATGCCTATTTAAATAGATAATAGGAAAAAGTGGTTTTAAACTGCAAAATAAATTCCAGAAAAAATCATAGTTCTTTGTAGCTAATTTTAGGTTCTTGAAAAATATTTTTATGAATTTTATTGCTATTTTTTTCTATTGTAAGTTAAATAAGCTAAAATAAATATTTGGAAAATAGATGTCCTATGAAATCCTAGGTATTTTGCTTACTGATTTTTGTGCATGAAGTTTGTACCTAGATGTGCTTCCTGATAAAATGGGAAGGCCAAAATCATTTTCTGCTAATTATAACAAATCTGAGAATAAATAGCTAGGAAAATTGCTGAAAATTCTAATAATTAATTTACAACACCTATATGGCTGAAACTTGTCCAGAAGTAATAGTCAGTGATCATCTTTGTATCGTAAGTGTTTAAGCTCACTTTGGACTATTTAGTAAGTTGAACTCATATAGGTAGCTTAAGGGATAAATAAACAAACAGCTTAAGTAAAATAAAGTATGCTCACTATGTAAACGTGTTAATGATTGGTTAGTAGTCGTCTACTTGCTGCAAACCCTCGTGTTGTCATATGAGATGTGTTAACCTACGTTAGGTGATGGTTTATATGATTTCTTAGTTTTGAATAAGATTTGACATGAAAAGGCATAAGTCAACTTGATTGTTTGTTGCTTACAGTTGGTTACATTCCTACCGTACCATATGCATGCATTGCATTCCCTTGCACTCATATGGCATTACATCACGCATATAGATCCCGCGAACGAAGAGCAGCAGCACGAGCAGCCGATCATAGAAGAACCAGAGGAGGAGCAGAACCAGGAGCCAGAGGACCTGCAGCCAACCGCTGACCTCGCCCCTGAGGCCACTGACCCGAGTGAGGAAGGTAGGCAGGACCATACTTCTCCCAGCTTATAAATTATTGATTGTTTAATGTTTACGCATCCGCATTAGGAGTTGATTGAAAATACTTGCATTAGATTCCCTGGCCGTCCTGGTCCTAGCACCTACACTTAGGGTTCGTAGGACGAGTCTGCCTAGAATTTGCTAGCCACGAGTAGATACAAGTGAATGGAGTCACTCGTCGCGTAGGTGTTTTTAAAGCTACAAAGATATTATTATTATGCCAATTAATACTTATGATCATGATTTAAATGGAGACCGGACGGAGATTTTATTTCAGCATTTACTTTTCATGATGTCGCACTTTGGACTCCGCGCGAGTCGTATAAGGTCCATTCGCTGTTCGTCTGCTGATCGGCATAACATTGCTAGAATGCTTATCCGAATCGTGGAACCGGTGAAAGTCTTACCTGGCTCGTTCGGAGTTTTCGAGGTGCCGCCCATCTACTAGATGGAGGCAGAAGGCCTGGGGGAGCTTTGTACTGACTGCGGAAAGACCGAGATGTCGACAGGCTCGCTATGGGGGCACAACCTGGGGGTTCGATGGGGGTACTTTGAGTCTTGGGACGACACAGGTGAAGATGGGGTTATGTGGGAACGCGATGGCGCCCCTAGCATGATAGTTATTCTCGGGAATTAAAATCAATTCGAATCGCTGATGCCCACCAGGTGTGGGAATGCCAATATCACTGTCGGGCAACGCAGTAACTATTGAAATACTTTGTATCTATTACTCATGATTTTGAATATCACATGCTTGTATTGTACTGTCTACATTACTGCAGTTTACTATTATGTTGATGGTTATGTAAATGATGAAAACTTGTTATTTTATGTTGATCATATCACTGTTTAAAATCAATGGTTAAGGATCCACTTGTTAGTAAGCAAGCTTTGCGTCAGCCGTAAGCCAATCCATTAAGTCCTACTGAGTAATTAGTATTCAAGGTTTGCCCCCACATTTTGAGCGCAGGTATGAAGTTCCTTGTATGCACCTGTGTTGGAGGTAGTGCATGCCCCCATCTGGGATGAGGTCTTCATGTGTGGCACAGGAGCAACATCGGTGGGATCAATGTTGTTTCTTTTAATGCAAGTATTTTGAGATGTTATCATGACCTTTGAACTTTAAGTTTCCGCTGCGAGATACTTTTAAATTTGCCATGCAATGATCCTATGTTGGAACTTGTATTTTATTTTGAATTGGTTTGTAAACTAAATCTATCTATGCTATATTTCAACTGCTAGTGAAGATGTAACTGATGTGGCTCCGTCGGGGGTCGGATGTGTGTGATGTCGGTTCTTCTGGGAAAAGGTAATATCGGGAGTCTTTTTGACTCTCGACGGACGACCAGGTTTAATTCGGCATAATCACACTACAAGCCAGAAGTGGCAGGTGTGCTTAGTTCGGATTAAATCGGCAGTTCCGCTGCAACTACACTGCATTTAAGGCCATACTTTGGCCAATAATCTCTCTTCCTTCCTGTATCATTAGCGGCAACAAAAGTTTGAATATTACAATGTAGACACAAATACAATGTAATGGCTTTTGCAATCCGAGCTTCACAATGTTATTAGTACGTAAAAAATGAAGTTCAAATTTTGCAGCAGAGGAGCAGCCGAGCAAGGGTTTGGCAACGTGAAAGTTGCCACCGGACAACATGATGGCCGCCGCGAGGCAGGACAGGACACGCTGCGCCGGTGAAGGACAGGACATGACAGCGCTAGTGACGTGGATCGTCTCCAACGGGCGGTCGCGCCTAATGCAGGCTGCAGATTTAGGAGGACCCTAACGCACGACTGGGTAGCGCGACCCCTTCTACCTCCTTGTCGTCACCGTCGGCAACTTCTCTCGATTCTAGTGGCTCCTACCACTAACATTCGCAGCTTCCTCGTCCCGCCGTCTCTCCAGCCTTGGTTCCCGTGGCTCCCGGCGCCTCCGCCATGGCCACCACAGCCACTAACCTCATTGGCAAACCTCTTCTCTGGCAACCTTACCCTGCCGCCTTCACCAGCCGTCCTCCATGGTCCGGCTCCCATAGCTTTCCCACCACCTCTGACCCGCCGCCCACCTACCACCTCTCCTCTAGGTTTAGTACAACCCTCTCCCTGGTAGCCCCCGCAATGAAACCTAACCCCGGCTCGCCGGTGGCGCGCGGTGCCCGCACTTAGTGGGCCGTGGACCGCGTGGTCGAGGAGGAGCGAGGAGGGATCGCGGGTTAGAGTTTCTGCAGATTTACAAACTCCGGACACCGGGCCTGCAGGCTGCCTGCGAGCATGCGCGTGGCGAGGACAGGGACAGCGTCAGCTACGTCAAGCCGCGCTTGCCGCCAGCCTCCTCCCTCCGTGCGCGGCGCTCAGCTCGTCGGCGGCGGCACCATCTTATTAGTCTCCGTCTGTGACATTTCAAATTTCCAAATTCGCATGCCATGCCATATACTGGAATTACCGAATTAGGATGGTGCGTGATGCTATATATGTGCCACAATCAGCGTGCTACTACTTCTGTACGTCATGCTTGCATGGAACATTATATGGCAGGTTGGCAACACCTGGTGTTGTTGTATACCACTCTGTCGAATTGAAGAATTCAGTACTACTAGAAATATTCTACGTACACCTTACTTTGTACTGGATGGACTACTACTACTCGTGCATACTATGTATGAAGTTACAAGTACCCACCACATGCATGTACTTGTCTCGATTTAACCCAATAATTAAGGCAGTAACGTACAAGACCTGAAAGAGGCTATTCAACCTCGTCCCATGAATAAACATAAGACTTATTTTTAAATTTCAAAAGGCTGCTATATATGAGACGTATTTTGATTTCAAAAGTTAAGCTGCTAGCTTAGTACGTGTATATATAGCGCAACTGCGCAAGCCCAACCAACAATGAAGGTAGGCAGCTAGCGGCTGAGTCTCGCGATCGATTGGCCAGATCAGCTCATCAGCTGAGCTCAGAGGCGGCCGTCGAGGTCGAGGAACTCGTCGGGGTCCATCAACGGCACCTCCTCCTCCTCCTCCTCCTCCTCGTGCACGCTGACACGACGGCGGCCGCCGGTGTTGTGCGCCGCCGCCACTACCGTAGCAGCGGCGGCAGGGAGCGGCTGTTGAGGAGGAGGAGGAGGAAGAAGTAGTGGCGGCGGCTGAGCTGCTGGCGCTCCGTGCGCGAGCATGGCGAGCTGCGCCCGCGTGGTGGCGAGCTCGTGCTGCACGGCGCGGATCTCCTGCTGCAGGCGGTGGATGATGCCCGTGCAGCCGTACACCGGGTCCTGCACCCGCCAGTGCGCCTCCGTCGCCATGGTGTCCGCCGCCCGCCCTCGCTCCTGCACCGGCAGGCTCTGCAATGATGCAAGCAGCCAAGCACACATACACGTCAGAAATGGGCCGGCCGGGGCACACGCTGTACGCTGTCACTTCAATTGCTTAGTTTGATCGATCGAATTAGCTCGATCTGGACACGATCGATCGATCAGCTTGCATTGGAGTAAGTGCGAACGCAATGCATTGATCAGTGTACTGACAGACTCTCTAGCATGCATGCATTGCATGCCCTGGGACTGGGAGCTAGCAGAGCTTCTAGCTATACCTACCTGGAGCACTCTGGTGACGTTGCTGGTGCCGAAGACGGCGTGCACGTCGGCGTACCTCCGGGGCTGGGACGCCGGGAAGTAGGGCGCGAGGGCGCAGTCGGGGGCGCACCTCCGCCGCAGGTACCTGCACGCCGCGCACCTCCTGGCGCCACCGCAGCTGCTGGGAAGATCCGCTTCCATACTCCTCCCGGTCCCGGCGCCCGCGGACGACGACATGGATCGGAGGATCTACCCAAGATCGCAGAGGATCTCGCCGTGAGGTGTTGCTGCGATCTCCGTGGATCCGCGAAAGATTTGGAGCAGATCTTCGGCGCCGGCATATATACGCTCTCGCTCGCGGCTCCCGGCGGCCGGGAATGGCAAGCTTCAACGGCTACGTGCTGCTGCTGCCAATTCTGGAGCGCCGCGGGCGGGGCGCCGGGAATGGCAGGCTCAACGGCCGTCCGCGGCTCGGCTCTGCTGGGCCATCGTGTCAGACTGGGGCCGCGTCGCGGGCGTGGCGGCTGCCGGTGATCGGGGTGGGTGACCGAGCGAGGAGGCGGCGGCGGCGACCGCACGACGCGTGGCGGCTCGCCAAAGGGCGCTCTGGAAAATTGAAAAGAGGTTTGGACAGCCAGCACAGAGGTGGGCCTCAACCACGGTTGGGCTTGGGCCTGGCTGCTTCTGGACGCGGGCTCACGCGCGCTCGGTTGGCCACTGGGCCAGTGACGCTCCAAGCACGGCACATATATCGCTCGTGCATAATGGGCTTGGCGTTCCGATGTCAGTATGTCACACATAAAGGTAATATATTAAAATACTCATAAAATAAAATAAGTTTTCCATTAGATTATTAAGATCTTTTCTTTTTATTTCTCCTTCCTCTCTTCGTATTGGGGCTAGAGCTAGGTTAATGGTGGGAGGCACGACAGAGCTAGTCGATGACGCGTGGAAGAGTTAAAGGCTTCTTTGAAATACAGAAATTTAACAAAAATTCTGAAAGAATTTTACAGGGCACAACTTATAATACACAAAAAATTTCCATATTATAACGGGGGTCTAAAGTCCTAAGCGTGAAAAAAATTATGTTTCTTCCTATATTTTTAAATTGATTTTTATTGGGTTCTAGAGTTTTGACTGGGAGGAAGAAGAGGCTGAGACTATCTCCAACCACTGTCTATATCTGCTACATGTAACACTGTTTGACACTGTAGCGGCTATTGTACGTAGAAAAAAAAGTAATTGAAATAGTGAATGAATAGAGATAAGTAATCTATACAAGCATTATAGTTGGAGATGGTCCGAGTCCGAGAAGAAGAGGGAGAACAGTGGGTGAACGCAGTCCAGCCGTCTACTCTAGGGTCTCAGGCTCAGCGGCCTCGCCAGGCAGATCTCCGTCCGTACGGATGCCCCCATATTTTAGGCAAACAGGATAAGATAAGATTAGTCCTCAAAGACCGAAAGGCAGCATGGCGTCCAGGCCTGGCACTGTCACGCCCAACGTGTAGGCTCCGGTCTCCCTCTCCCTACTCTGGCCCACACCTGATCCCGACGGGACCCCATCTCTCCAGAATAAAACGCACCAGTACATTTGAGGGCTGCCCCCTCTGGCCCAGATACACCTCGCACCAGATTAGCATTTTTCAACATCATCACCATCTATCTATTATATTAATAAATAAATGTTAAAAGAAACTACTACGTTCGTCGAGAGGATCAACAAATTCCCAAAAAAAAGAAGCTCTCCACCGTCGGATTTTATGAAAATCTAATGGTCCATATTTAATAGAAATTATATCAGATCCATATAGTTTCTATGGTTACAAATAAAAAAACCTAGAAAATTCTAATTGGTGAGCGTATAAAATATGGACACTGATTTCCCTTTCCTGACATAAATGTTGCGTTTACTTGGTGCATGCAACATTAATATGAGCTGTCGTACATCGTTTTGAATTATCATGTACTACTTCTGCCTCTCACGGACTAGCACCAAAGTTAGAACTCCGCAGTCCAATTCACTAATCCAAGTCCATGCGCGACACAAGCTAAGTACTCACTCATCCATGCACGCATTCTACTGCTAAAAAGCTACTGATTTAAGTTAAAAATACATATGCTACAATTAGGCACGACGGATTTTCATATTGCACAGACAAAACGCAGAAAGAAAAAGATGTTCACGTGTTTAATCTGGTGAGAATGCGAGATCCAAGAAAAATACAAGAATATGCGATCGACTACACGAGGACTATTGTGCACAGTGATTATACACAATCGGCAATAAGCTCATCATATAATAAATACAACTACGAAAGAGAAAATAAAGTATCCCATTGATTACTATGATTATTCAAAGGTATAAATTAATGCTAAGGACTCGTTTGGAATGTAGAAATTCTATAGTAAACAGTTAAATTTCATAGTAAAAACGCAGGAACATATAGTTTTTTCCGTGTTCCAAACATGCCCTAATAATATACCAGATAGAAATAAAAATAGCCATTTAAAATACAAAAAAACTCTTCACCATCTGTCAAATTAATATGGAGGTATTTAAAAAGTCACCACACTCAATATTACTAGATCAATACAAAAAAAAATAACAACCACCTACATTGTTATATTTTATTACGATCTAACTATCCATACTAAATCAAATATTAATACCAAATACCACTAACAAAAAAGAGAAAGACATTTTTGGATGGTATCATCATCCATTAATTCTAATACTTTTATTAAGGCAACGATCTCTACTATCTAGCACTGTTATCTTGATAATAGATTATTAGAGATTACCAAATTAACTGAGAAAAGGAAAAAAAACCTAGAACATTATATATATATATAGGGCATTTTATCTAAATATTTTGTTCAAATACTACTAATAACAAATAAATATTTACACCATTCGTTATAATAATTCAACGATACCGATTTATCTAAATATTTTAAATTAAATTTAAATAATATAGAGATAAATTTTGCAACAATTATCGATCATTATTATTAAAAACGGTATTAATTGGTCAGATTTACCCTGTTAGTTATTGAAAAAACATGATATGACAACAATATAGTGGACCCAAGTTATAATTAGGATAGTATAATCATCATAATCTTTAAACATAAAAAAGAACGTACGTAAAACTCTTATTACTATTACTTTCATTATACAAAATCTATAAATAGGACTCCAAAATATCAAAGTTAACATCATGTGTATGTATCTACAATAAGAAAAAGACATCCAAAAAACCAAAGTTAATATTGTGTATATATATCTAAAAGAAAAGAAAAAATAGATATGTAAGGAAAGAAAATGACAATGAAAAAAAGACAGAAAGTCTCTATCTGATCGAGTTAGTTGGCCCGCGCAACACAAATCTACAATGGTTCAGGAAGCTTCCCACCCTTCTAACATTGAAATTGAATTGTACTAGGCCACATGTGCCTCGGCAGCCTTGTGCTGGGAGCCAAGCTATGGAAAGAATGGTCTCAAAAGCTATTGATTTGTATTTTCCATTGTCAAACTAAGCGATGGGAACCCTCCATATGTTGGAGATTAGAATCCTCATTGTCCGCACAAGCCACTGGCTAAATTATATGAGCCTACGAGTTCACAACTTCTGTGCACCAATATAACAAAACAACAATGCCTATGAGGTTGCTGAAGTGCACATGCCACACATCATATGTCTCAACAAGAACACAACAATTGCATCTTCATCATTCTTGATGATGATGCTCTACTGACATTCAACAAATGCCTCCTCAATATGCTTCAATAGACATTTCTCTATTAATAAGTACAAAAGCTGTAAGAAAATATAGTAATAATATATATGAATTCTATGTGTTCAATAGAAGTTGGAAGTTATAGTCAAGTATGAAAAGCTAAGCACATTGGCATCATTTGATAGATAAAGTTATAGTGGAGCATAGTGTACTTGAGTAATGAATAAAGGTTTAAGGCACCAATTAGAAACACAAGTGTGGTTGTAACTTTGACTCAACAAATGAAGAGGTCAGAGCCCACAAGGTTGCATAAAAAAAGAATATAGTATTATTACTTAGAGGCTACACACAATGGAGTGATTAGAGTTATAAAATTTTCTCATTCTGTCATATGGTAAAACTAGCAATGTCACTCTAATAATGAAAACAATTAGAGCAGAGGCAAAGACAATAAAAATTTATGATGCAAAAAATGTTGTAGGCAACACAAAGATATCTTACTTGAGGATCCACATTATAAAATAAGATACTTTCTGACTATGAAAGATCCAAAAATTAAGAAGACAAAAGAATACCCGAATGTCAATGATGAATGATTTTATTTGCTATGAACTTCTCTTGCTTGCGACCAACAAGAGGAAAAGACAAGATTAAAGCCAAATAACATATGATTTTATTTGAGTTGTCTTTTCTTCCTCAAGTTAATAAAAAAATCCTTGAAAGTTTCCTAACAATAATGCAAACTCAAAGCATGCATACTTTTTGGTATTGCTTTTCTTTTAAAATTAGGTGTAAATTTACAACAAGATGTAACTGAATCACTTTATCGAAAAAAGAGAACATTGTGAAAAGAAAACATTTACAATTAGTAAAAACTATGTACATCAGGAAAAAATATTATGGTAACGAATTAGAACATTGTGGATAATGTTTATAAAATATCTCTTAGGGATACTTAAAGCTAAATAAAACTAATAAGAAAATGCATAAACAAATTTTATGGTGGAATTGATAAAAAAAACTAATTTGATATTGGTACTATTTTCTATAAAATGTTTATAGTTGATATCAAACAACGATAAAGTGGACTATATTTGCAATTGATTAACAATATGGAAAACTTATTTTCAAGGACCAGGTCACGCTAAGTTGTTACATATTCAATTATAAAACACCATCCCTATTTCATGTTTCGATACCATACAAATTACGATAATGTATAAAATAGTTATTATTTGGAATATAAATTAAAAATCATAGTGATATTTGGATCCTAAATCAATACAATAAGAAAAATTATAATATTGCTAAATATCTTACTATGTTAGCTCATGAAAATAAGTTTAGAAAATAAAATCTAGGAAAAAAGATGTGTGGTTGAGGACCAAGAAAAAAATAAATGCAAACATAAGAGTCCAGAAATTTTTTTAAAAATATTAAATTTAATAAAACTAAAATAAAAAAAACTAGCTACCCACGTTTTTTTGCGCGGGCCATCTGCTAGTTACTATTAAAATGGAGTAAAACACACGGTGCCCAGGCATAGGATGCTCCTCCTGCACTGCGCCACGCCCACGTCTCGTTGTGTCTCCCATCGCATCGCATCCATCGCCCACCGGAGCCCGAGGCTTCCGTCCCTTGGAAACCTTAAACAGCTAGCGCTGCCATTGCTATCTTGATACCAGCAGGTAATTAACCCTTCGTTACAGCTGAAACGCACGCCCACGCGACGCCTCGCCGCCGCCGCTCCGACGGCGAAACCGACGCCGCGGAAGACGTTACTGGTGGGAGGTGAAGGTGAGGTCGGCGGCCGCGATCTGGGCGTTCGGCTTTCCGTCGCTCACGCATCTCCCAGGCCACGCCAAAAGGATTTCGATTCCAGAAACGGAACTCTGCTTGATTCGTGAGCCGTTTTATTTATTTACGTGGCGACTCGTGGTGCCTTGTTCGACCTTCTCTTTTACGTACCTTTTTTGTTTTTTTGGAAATGAAACAACCTTGTAATACCAAAAAAAAAAAATCCATTCATGGACTGTGTGCGCTACTAGACCTTGTTATTACAAGGGGTTTGCTTGTGTTAGAGCTAAGTATAATAAGGTTGACTAGGCAGACTCCAAAAAATTCTATGTCACCAAAATCCTACGTGGTATGTTGGAAACACAAAAGAGAGAAAAAACCAGGTGTCTCATGAAGAGCCTGGCCCAAACACAGGCTACGAGGAAGAAAAAAACCTGCTTGCAGCTTGCTGCAGGAGTTAAGACGGGTTCTCTGTTTCTTCAGCCAAGCTAAATGACACATCTCTCTAAACATTAAATATTTTCAGTTTTAATTTAATCAATCTAGAACCAGAATAAACTTACTATATGTATTGATTTTATTGCTGACTCTTCGTGACATGACAATAGTATGGAGCCTTCAGTTGGCTCTCTATTAGCCTTGCTCTTATCATACTTGGTGCCTGTGCCGGCTCCTCGCCCTTTTTGAGAGAAAGCTACCTTCTGAAAATGACCCCTTTTTTTGCTGCATGCTTAGGACTCCTTTAGAACTAAGGAAATTTTTGTAGGTTGCTACGTTTTTTTTGTGTTTTTAATTGATTTCTATAAAATTTTTGTGACAATGCTGTGAAATTAGTGGGTTCAAAGGAGACCTTAGATTGGACGCCGGTTCATTGATCTGGATAATCTGTATAACAGCCAGCTATTGGATGATGCTTGCCGCTAGGATGAGATTACGGCAGGCGCCCTTGGACTCATCACCCACAGTTCTTGTCTGATCCCACAATCCACAGACACCAACAGAACAGATTGCAACGAACCACTCATCAGGCCCCTGAATGTTCGTCCAGTCCTTTCATTCTTTCTTGCCATGCATGATTAATTGTTCACTCACACATTAATCCTGACATTAACTGGTCCAGAGCAAATGAGCAATGTCCATGCGACATTCACCAGGGAACGGAAGGGAAGACGGACGGGCATCCATCGGCATTCAGCATTCCGCAGGCAGACCGACAGAATGACAAGCAAAGCGCAAGAAATGGAGTTTCTTCTTATATATATATATCTTGATCGATTATATGGTAGTAGCACCAGCGGCAGCGGTGACAGCACTAGGGGTCTCACACCTAGTACTAATAACGATCAAGAGAGTTGGAGACGGCGAAGCTTCTAATCTGAGCTGCTGCTAGTCGTAGCCCGCATTCTGGAGATCCGTCATGGAGAAGGACCTCGGCGACCTGAAGGACGGGTTCCTCGCCATCGGGCCGCCGCCGGAGCCGGAGGCGGCGGCGGTGTGCACGCTCAGCCGCGGGGACGGGAACGTGGGCGGCCTCCTGCTGCTCCTGCGCCCGCCGCCGAGCGGCTCCTCGTCCTCGTCCTCGTCGTCCGCGCCCTCCTCGTCGTCCTCCTCCACCACGGCGTGGTCCAGGGCCAGCAGCGGCGGGAGGTAGGTCGTGGCCAGCGCGCTGCACGACGCGCGCCGCCGCGACCACGCCGCCAGCACGCGCCGCCGCTTGTTGAACGGGTTCTCCGGCTTCGCGATCTCCTTGGCGGCCGCCGTCGCCGCCGCCTCCGCGAGGCTCGTGAACGACTTGGACTTGCCCGCGTAGAAGTTGGACAGCCCGCGCCTGCAAGTTCAGAGTTTTTGGTCAGTTTGGATCCTGGACGGGACTCAACAAAACCTCCTGATGATGAGTGAGCTCGTGGCATGAAACATTCAGGGCGATCCATTGCTAGTACTTTGCTGCTAAGTACAGTACGCGCTAGTATTGGATAGATAGATGGTGTTGGGCTTTTCTCAGGATGAACAGCAAGAAGATGCAAACTTTGACCATGGATGATGGTAGTGCCGAGGATGAAAAAAAAAAACACTTCTTTTTTCTACCCAGCTCTATCCTTACTGAGATCTAAAGCTTGATAATTCCGGCAAAGAACATCAACAGTTAAAAATGGATTTTTTTTTAATTATCCATAAAACATCTCATCTCAAGTCAAGCAGCAATTTTGCAGTAGAAGCGATTTCATCTCATCTCAAGAGAGAAGAAACGAAATCTGTTATGAGCAGAGCAGTGAGGAAGCAGAAGCTTACTTGATTGGCAGCGCATCCTCCAGGGACTCGAGCGTCCCCAGCCCCATCATCCCGAGCCCCTCCACCTTGCTCTCCGCCTCCTCCCCGTCCTCCTCCTCCTCCTCCTTGTCCGAC
Organism: Paspalum vaginatum; assembly: GCA_030272315.1. NCBI lineage: Eukaryota > Viridiplantae > Streptophyta > Magnoliopsida > Poales > Poaceae > Paspalum > Paspalum vaginatum. The sequence continues at coordinate 40,149,373 of CM059018.1, forward strand.
GCCGAGTTCTCCCCGATGGACGAGCTGGCCGACGACGCCGCCCCGATGGACGAGCTCTCCGACAGCGCCTCCTCCTCTTCCTCCTCATCCCTCCTCAGCGCCGCCCCAGCACCCCCTTGCTCCTCCTCCTCTTCCTCCTCCTCCTCCTCCTCCTCATCGACGTAGTACCCGTTGGTGTTCCTCCTCCTGTCCGCCTCCTCCGGATCCGGCTTCCCCCTCTCCGCCCCGCGGAAACCGCCGTGCGCCGGCCGCATCCCCGCCGCCACCGCCGTGGACATCGCCGCGACGACCAAACCGACCGGCCAACAAATCAATCAACCTGCCGAATCTCGGACTCCGACGCCCGGATCGATCGGAAGGGAGAGAAGCAGCGCACCCCAGGTAGCGATGCGAACAGCCTGGGACCAGGACAACAAGAAATCTCGGTGTGCGAGCGAGCGATGGGCGGAGAGGGAGGGGAAGGGAAGGGAAAGGGGACAGGATAAGGAGCCGGCTGGGCCTGATGACCAGCAGCGAGGTGAATTCTATACCGGCAGCGACAGCGAGCGGTGGCGGGGTGGCGAGCGAGGTGCGGTGCACCTGGTCCACGCGGCCGCGTGCGGTGGATGAGGCGCCCGGTCCCTGTCGGCCCGGCGGTCGCTGCAGCGTGGGTCCCGCTCCGCTCGGAAGGCGAGGGCAGACCGGCGGCCCACCGGGAATACGACACGTAGGCATCCGGTGCACAGTGTACTGGAGTACACGTACAGGCCAGGCCGTGTATATCTACACGCGCCTCGTGCACGTATGCTGTACGTACTGCTCCGGCACAGAGGCGCGCGTGACGTGGCTGGTCCGGCTCTGCCTTGGCCCTTGTGGCTCTGGTGTCCCCCGGGTACGTGTGCGCTGGCGTGTCACGACGCACGAACTCACACGACACATGGGGTGCGGACGCGCAGGAGGGATCGCTGTCAGGGTTACAGCCGGGTGATTAGCCGTTCTTCCGCTGTTGGCACCCCGGATGGGTAAAATTCACACGACAGCGACGGCGCACAGGTTTGCACTTTTAAGGACGCCCGCGGCTTCGATTCCCCGGTATTAATCAGCCACGGCCAGACAACAGCATCCGGTTTTGATTTTGCTCGTTCATACTACGTGGAACCGACGTGTACTCATCTCCCCGGCTGATGTAGGCACGTGGCCATCCACTGTGTACGTGTATTATGAGGCCATAAGTCCAGCAGATCGCCTAGCACGTTGTTTATATTCAAACTCTGCTCTATTTATAGCGCATTGTTCTCTGGTTTGAAATGTAAAGTGTTGGTTTTGTTTGCAAGGCTTTAACCAGAGGAGGGGTGACTATTCATCTATATTGCGTTTGGCTTAAACTCTAGTTCTGCTATCATTCTAGAACCCCTATATATGGTATATGGTGGGAGAACGAAGTTGATTTAGAATCGATATTACGGATGAAGCCACAAAATGATGGCTGCTTGAAGCGCACTTTGAATTTTTTTTTCTCTTTTCTTTTCGTTTTCTTTCTTTTTTTTTCTTGGTGTACACCATCGTCTCTAGCTTGTGATGTGTTTGGCTACATGATTTGTGAGATGTGCCTAACCGCAGTTAGAGCTGTTTTTATTCTTCTAATAACTAGTACACAGATTGATCCTTCTTTCGAGAGAGGAAAATGTAGGATCCATAGTCAATAGAAAAGATCAAACCAAATAGACTATTTGTACGGTATATAGATAGTACAGCGTATGTCGTGTGCACTGCTAGTACACAAATTATTTCTAGGGATAATTGGGAGGGTGTTTCTTTAAAATGGTTTCGTGAAATTACCATGGATTTCTCGAGGCACCTCATATGCGACTGCCCATGATGGATGATGGCATATGAATCTTATCGACCACACGTGACTTCGTACGGATTTATGATTAATACAGTACAGCTCCTATGGTGAGAGATGGAGTAGATTAATTTGAATACTCTCCAACCGAGGGGAGGATGAAGGATGACCCACAGAACCGTTTGGCCGCTTTTATTTTGCTTTCACATGGAAGACTTAAACTAAACCTGCCCTACATAAGAGATCCAGTTCAAAGTAAACTTTGGCAGACGGCAGACCTAGTGATCAAGTAGTGCAACTAGTAGTTTAAGAAACATCGTCTCTAGCCAATCAATTACCTGGCACGGTACATGGTTCCAGAAAGTTGGAATTTTATAATACGACTATAGTAGGAGTAGATCGACATGGATAGATTAGAGATAATGACCAAGAGCTAATCCTCTTGGACATTTCCAGGCATGCACCAGCACCATGTGATCAGTACTATGTATATATGTTGACCCGGATCGAGCTGGCGTTAGCATTATACTGACTGTGAGCACTTATTAGGTCTTGGTCGTCGACTAAGCTCCCAAGTCCCAATCAACGTAGCCCTTTTGTTATATAGGAGTACATATACACATTCCACTGTAGCTATCTGCTCCCTCTATATATCTCAAAACAAATCGAGTCAAAACTATTTTAAATTTTATCAACCTACAAATAAGAGTACCCACATCCGCGGCAACAAATAGATACATCACTACTGAAGATATATTTCGAAATGGATCTATATAGATATATATTATTTTTAACGTTTTAAAACAGGTAGATTCAGGACAACTCTAGAAGTTAATTTGTGTTCAGTAAAATTCAATAGGAGGGCATGCATGTTAGTTGGTGCGCTCAATGTTGCGTTTGGACGGAGATCTGTAGGAGAATCCCATCTAGACTTATTATATTCGCATGTCTTTGGTGATGCATCGTTGGAGATTTAATATAACTATATTATCGTTGGGTCCTAATTGTCCTTTTCAGTTCTTTGGCACTAGAGATGGAGACATCTTCACCGGCGCGACAGATCGAGCTGGGGTTTTCGCTGGCCGACTACTCCATCTTCGATTAATGATGAGGACCGACAAAGGCATACACATACAGGCCGGGGCAGCCAACGTGAAATTAGGACTTCAAGATAGGAGACCGGCAAGGAAACAATACTCCCTCTATATTTCAAATTATAGAGCTCTGGTTAGCCCTCTTTCTTTTATGTCGACGTTAAGAAATTCATTCGAAATCCAAAATATTTACAATTTGAGACGATATTTTCAGAGCTGCTTATCTTTGACTCCAAAAATTCTTGGGGCTCGAGGTATTGGCACACCTGGAGATATTTGGTTGAGCAATGTTGTTAATGGGTTTTCAAACAAATATTTAAAGAGGTTTATTTTATATATCTTACAATATCAAATATCTTCACGCACGGATCTCGAAGCTAGCTGTGCCAAACAGAGCTACATCAGACAATACAACTACAGGTGTATTCTCGGTAGCTTGGACTATATATGTGCGCGACTTTGATGCTGGTGGGGGCCAGGATGTATGAGCGAGGTCTGTACGCAAATTGAAGTGAGCCGCATTATATAAAAGGCAAACACTGCAAACAAGAGATATTCTGAGCATCTCGTACGTGTTTTCATTTAATATTGTTGAGCAACCTAGTGGAGCTGTGGCGAGGGGGGCAAATTAATAAAGCAGTGCAATTCGATCCATCCATCCATGATATATATTATATAATGATATCTCTTTGTGGGGGCTGGCTAGATTTTTGGTCAAAGGTGGATCAGATGTCATGATTCGTGAGAGCAACCACGATTAACAAAGGGTTGGTTGGTTGATTGATTGATAATGGTTTGTCTAGGGTGCCTGTTAAATTACTATCTCCATCCGGCGTTCCTAATATTTGTCTGTCCGCTAATTTATTTTTAAACTAAAATGTGATAAATAAAAAAGAACAGAATGAGTACCGCTACCACTGGAACGGACAACAGCACCAAACTAGTAGCTTTCTGGCCACCGTAGTACGTGTGGCGTCCAACTGTGATGTGCGCCGCCCCCCTGCATGTTGCCAGCAGCTAGCACTCGATCTTCCTCGAACAGAAAAGGTTATTAGTCGTAAAGAAGAAGACAGGGAAAGTAGCCACTGAGCTGGTATTACTAATCATCGCAGCCATATGCATCAATGCATACATATGTTATCTCTAGCTTTTCTGTCAGTCCATAAAAATACATGGGTTATTATTCTAACTCGACCGGTAAAGTATACTACCAGCTAATATAAGAAGGTGCTTACTTTTGGCTGCATAACGCTGAACCATATGATTAATTTCTTATTCACCTACTAATGAAAGCGTGTATGAATACGAATAGAGAAGAGGTGGTGGCTGGTCCTAGTGATGCATCCCTTTTCTCTCTCCTAGCTAGGTAGCCCGTTGTAGCAGTAACAATATACTCGCTCTGTCACAATTTATAGATCATTTGATTTTTTATTTCAAATTTGACTTAGCTCGTTTTTATTAAAAAATTGTAGTTATCATTTATTTTTATTGTGATTTAGTTTGACATATAATATACTTTAACTAAAATATGAATTTTTTTAAATTAGATAAATCAGTCAAACTTGGTTAAAAAATCAAATGACCTGCAAATTAGTACAGAGGGAGCACTACTATAGTACTGTGCCATAATTTTCTCCCAGGATTGGACAAGGTTAGGTTCGGTCCAGCTCGAATCCGCTGTTTCCGCGCGCGCAGGCGGTAATAATGGTCCCAATATGGATCATGTGGTTTAATTTTGTGTTGCAGTTCGATGTATGCGTGCAATGGAACCAACAAATACAGGTTAGCGGCTCGCCTGTTGCCGTCTTCCATATCCATCCTTACCAATAAAGAGTGGAGTATTGCGCAGCAATCGGACATCCCATCATTCTAGTACTAGCTAATTTCTGTCTGAAGATCCGGATATCCTGCATGCAGCTGGTGCATTGTGCGTTCTTGCAGCCGATGTACTGCACAACAAAGCTGAGCAAAGAAATATCCGGGTGGCAACATGTCATCTTTTATTGGGTGGTTAATATATCAACAGAAATATCAGAACACACTGGAACAAGAATGCAGGCCAGGCAGGCTCTGGAGTCTGGACGCCCAAAGAAATATCTCATCAGAACGAATGTGCGGCCGTCAGTGAGGAGACGTACGTGCCGAGATCAGCAGCAGTGCTTTTGGCTCCCCACCCCCGCTTTGGTCCAAACCACTCGAATCTGGATGTGGCACGAAATGGGACGTCCGGGAGCTAGGAACTGACTGATGCGCGTCGATCGGCGTCGTAGTTGGTCACCGCGCCGCGCGCGGACGATGATCGCGGTCGCGACAGCGGAGGGACAAGGCCGCGGATTTCGCCCTTGTCACCTTGCTGTCCCTCATCACGTGTCACATGCCGGCCGGCCGGCGCCTCACGGGTGGAGCTCGATCGAGCTGAGACGACGAGCAGACCATGGAATCTCGTCGCAGATGGGGACGACGTACATGTATCCTCGTCTGATGTGGCCGGCCCCGATCTCTCTCGCCTCCGGCGGGCCACGTCGTCGTCGCCGTTGAATTAGTCGTGGATCGATCGACAGCAAAGCAAAGCAAAGGGTGGCTGGCAGTTAGTTTGGTAGAGCTGAGGGGCTGCGCGGTGATCGATCTGGCGGCATGCGTGCGTGGCCGGAACTACTGGTCCGTGGTTGGGGAGGGATCGGAGGTGACTGGCGACTGGTGAGCCGTGATCGAGCTGAACTTGGTTGTCTGAAACTGAAAGATCCGCAGCGTGATTGGGGTCGGTCGGAGACCGGGTGAGTGGACAAGACAGGCGGCCACACCACCTGCAATGCAAGGCGGCACGAGGGCCACTGTTCATCGTTGAAGAAGTGTGCATCGGCGATAAAACACTGCTTAATTCATTCATTGCATGATGTGTTACATATATAGATTACAGACTCAACTGACTTTGGAAGGTGGAAGATCAACCAACTAAGAAAACTGAAAGTGAACTGAGAAAGCTATTTAACACCCCCCGCAGTAGGAACTCCGGTGCAACGGACGTTCATACTGGACCGAAAATCCATAAACACAGACGACGGCAGACCCTTTGTGAAGAGGTCGGCGAACTGAGAGGAAGTCGGCACATGCAGAACACGAACAGCTCCGGCGGCCACACGCTCCCGGACAAAGTGAAGGTCGATCTCGATGTGTTTGGTACGCTGATGTTGCACCGGATTCGAGGAGAGATAGATAGCACTCACATTGTCGCAGTAGACTAGTGTAGTACGCGGAGGAGGGTGATGGAGCTCCTGAAGTAGCTGACGGAGCCAAGAGGCCTCAGCAACCCCATTCGCAACTGCACGATATTCAGCCTCGGCGCTGGAGCGAGAAACCGTGTGCTGGCGTTTGCTGGACCAGGAAACTAGGTTGTCACCAAGGAAGATAGCATACCCTGAGGTAGAGCGACGTGTGTCTGGACAACCTGCCCAATCTATCGGCGTCAGTGTAGACGGTGAGAGCTGATGAAGCAGTGCAGCTGAGAAAGAGGCCGAGGTCCGTGGTGCCCTGCAGATAACGAAGAATGCGCTTCACTGCTGCAAGATGAGGCTCTCGTGGATCATGCATATGAAGGCAGACTTGCTGAACTGCATAGGTAATGTCAGGACGAGTGAAGGTCAAATATTGGAGTGCACCAACTAAACTCCGATACACAGTTGGATCAGCCACAGCAGCTCCATCAGAGGAGAGTTTGGCCTGAGTGTCCACGGGGGTGGTGCATGGTTTGCATGCAGTCATGCCGGCGCGCTCCAAAATGTCAAGAATATACTGACGTTGGGAGAGCATCATGCCAGACGAAGAGCGTGTAACAGCAATACCCAAGAAATGTTGCAGCGGACCAAGATCCTTCATTGGGAAGGAAGCCTGTAGAGCAGTGAGGAGCTGACGAAGCAAGCTGGCTGAAGAGGCAGTCAGAACAATGTCATCCACATAGAGGAGCAGGTATGCTATACCAGAATCCCGCCTGTAGATAAACAAGGAGGTGTCGGACTTAGCCTCAATAAAACCCAGGGTCTTCAGGTGAGCAGCAAAGCAACTGTACCAGGCGCGGGGTGCCTGTTTGAGACCATACAGAGATTTGTTAAGGCAACAAACATGGGTGGGGTGCGCCGCATCAACAAAACCAGTAGGTTGAGAGCAGAACACTGTCTCAGAGAGAGTGCCATGGAGGAATGCATTTTTGACGTCAAGTTGATGGATAGGCCAGTTGTTGGAGAGAGCCAAGCTGAGAACAGTGCGAATAGTGGCTGGCTTCACAACAGGACTGAACGTCTCATCAAAATCAACACCAGGTCGCTGAGTAAAGCCACGTAGAACCCACCGAGCTTTATATTGGTCAAGAGTACCATTAGAATGAAGCTTGTGACGAAAAATCCATTTACCAGTCACAATGTTGGCACTGGAAGGCCGAGGCACCAAAGTCCACATGTTGTTGGAACACAAAGCCTGAAACTCCTCAGCCATAGCACCACGCCAATTAGGATCAGCGAGTGCGCTGCGAACAGAGGTCGGCACAGGTGATAAAGTAGCTGCATGAAGGTTCTTGCTTGGCTGCTTGAACCCACTCTTGGCGCGAGTGCGCATCACATGATCGTTGACGATAGGAGGCACTGGGACTGCACCAGGAGGCAGCACAGGGGCGACGGGGTGCAAGCGCGGAACGCGAGCAGAGCGCACCTGCCCCAGGCCACCCCAGCGCCAGACCGCAGGAGTACCAGTAACACCAGGGAGCAGCCCACTAGGCAACTGAGGGCCAGGTGGCCCACGTGGCGGGGGCCCGACAGGCGAGCCAGGAGGAGGCGGCCCACCAGGCGACCCAGGCGGCGGCGGCGGCCCACCAGGCGAGCCAAGCTGCCCAGAGGGGCCAGGCGGCGACGGCGGCCCAGAGGGGCTAGGCGGCGACGGCGGCCCTCCAGATGCACCAGGGGAGCAGCCTGGAAAGGGAGCTGCAGCCCCCCGGGCAGCACAGGGAGGAGGCTGCAAAACCTGTTGGGAAGTAAAATCTTCTAAAAAATCAAGGTTAGTAGGAGAGGCCGAGGATGAGGAGGCCTCAGCGAAAGGGAAGGAAGACTCATCGAAAATAACATGGCGAGAGATGATGACACGGTTTGTAGTAAGGTCAAGACATCTATAGCCTTTGTGATCAGACGAGTATCCTAAAAAGACACACAAGGTGGAGCGAGGAGCTAGTTTGTGTGGAGAAGTGGAAGAAAGGTTAGGATAACACCGGCACCCAAAAACCCGAAGATGATCATAAGAAGGAGGATGACCATGGAGGGTATGGAAAGGTGTGGAGAAGTTTAGGGTGGAGGTGGGGTGGCGGTTGAGGAGATAAGTGGTGGTGTGAAGAGCCTCAACCCAGTAGGCGGGGGGAAGATGTGCCTGAAAGAGGAGGGAGCGAATGATATTGTTAAGGGTGCGAAGAACACGCTCAGCTTTACCATTTTGCTGTGAGGTGTAGGGCAAGACATGCGGAGATGGACCCCGTGGGTGAGAAAAAAGGCACGAGTGGATGAGTTGTCAAATTCACGACCGTTATCACATTGCATGCTTTTGATGGGGCGACCAAACTGTGTAGTAACAAAAGCAAAGAAATGTGCAATGGTAGAAAACGTGTCGGATTTAAGGCGAAGAGGAAACGTCCACGCGTAGTGGGAGTGGTCGTCAAGAATGACAAGGTAGTATTTAAAACCTGTCACACTTGGTATAGGAGAGGTCCACAAATCACAATGCACAAGGTCAAAAGGACGTAGAGCTCGTGACTGAGAATGAGGAAAAGGTAAACGAACATGACGACCGAGTTGACATGCATGGCAAAGATCACTGGTAATGTTTTTATTACATGAGATGACAGAAGAGCTAGCAAGACGAGACAACGCCGCATGGCCGAGGTGTCCAAGACGGCGATGCCATAGCTGAGGAGACTCGCTGGTATGAAGGGCATGGGGTGATGGGTCGGTTGGCGGCGTGCACATCGGGTACAAAGAGCCGGAGCTATTGCACCTGGCGATCACGCTCCTGGTTCTGAGATCCTTCACAGAGAAACCAAAAGGGTCAAATTCAACAGAACAATTATTGTCAGTTGTAAAGCGACGAACATAGACAAGGTTTTTGATAATGTGGGGGGAAACAAGAACATTGTTTAGGTGAAGGTTACCGACGGAGGTGGACCCAGTGGCAGTGATAGGAAGATGGGATCCGTTGCCCACAATGATGGAAGAAGGGGTAGAAGAGGTGGGTGGGTGGGAATTAGACAATATACCGGACGTGGACGCCATATGAGAAGTAGCACCAGAGTCCATGTACCAATCCCCAGAAGGAGGTGTGAGTGTCATTGTTTGAAATGCAGCAGCAAGAGCTTGTTGATCCCATGGGCCACCACCTGTAGGGGCTGCTGGAGGCGGTTGGGCCACAGGCGGCGGCCCGAGGACGCCTGCACCAGGCCAGGCAGGGGCAGCAGGCCAGGTAGGACCAGCTGGGGCGGGCCATGCAGCGAGCGCCTGCTGGGGCGGCCCACCGCGCCACCCTTGGACCGGGCCGAGCCACATTTGTATGGTCCCGGTCCAGGGGTTGTAGATGGTTGGCCAGCCCGCCGGTCGTGGCCCAGCTGTGCCGCCAGGGGAGGCAGCAGGGCCTCGCGCGCCGCCAGGCGAGGCGCCGCCGCCACTGGCGCCGCAGTTCCCGCCGCCGGCACCGCCGCCGCTCCCACGCCGGTGACGGCGGTTGTTGTTGCCACCAGAGCCGCCACCGCCACCGCCACTGGATGACCCACCGCCGCCACCACCAGAGCTCCCCCCGCCACTGGAGCTTGCTGCAGCGAGCGCCGTGGGCGGAGAAGAAGAGGCAGACGGCGTCGAGGTGAGCTCCTCGAGGAGCAGTGCGGAGCGGATCTCGGCGAAGGACGGCAGGGGGCGCTGGCCTCGGAGAAAGAGGTGCACGGTGTGGTAGCGCTCAGAGAGACCGCACAGAACGTTCATGGCGACCGCGCGGTCAGGAACGGGCTCGCCGAGCTCGGCGAGAGAGTCGGCGAGCGTCTTCATCCGCCGGCAGTAATCGGAGACGGAGAGGGCACCCTGGCACAGCGTGCGAAACTCAGCATCGACGAGTTGGATGCGAGTCTCGCGGTTGCCGATAAACTGCTGCTCGAGGGCGACCCAAGTTGTGCGAGCCGACGGTGATGGAGAGGAGACAATCTCGAACAAGCCCGGCGAGATGGACCCATAGAGCGATGAAAGAACATGGAGGTCCATGCGAACCCAGTGGGGATTGTTGAGGAAGGCGGCGTCGGACAGCACGTGGTCGGCGAGGGTGTATTTGCCGAGGACGAGGAGGAAGAGGCGCCGCCACTTGGAGAAGGACGGGGCGTTGAGGTCGAGCGTGACCGGAACAAGCGCGCGGATGTTGAGAACGCCCAGAGCCTGGGCGTGGAGGGCGGAGACAGCATCGGCATCAGGGGCAGCATCGTCGCCGCCGTCGGACGATTTAGAGTCGTGGACAGAGCCATCGACTGCGGCAGAGGCACGGCGGGCAGCGGCAGCAGCTTCCTGGAGGCGGCGGCGAGCATCGGTCAGAGCGAGCTCTTGGCGAGCCACCTCCTCCTGGAGCTGGCGCTGCGCAGCAGCAGTCTCCGTGGCACGAGCGCGACGCGCAGCGGCGGCCTGAGCGGCAGCCAGCTCGTCGAGACGCACTTGTTCAGCGCGAGCAGCGGCGGCGGCGTCGTCGTCTTCCATGGCCAGATAGGAGCGGAAGCGGGAAGGTCAGGAAGGTAACGCGATTGATACCATGAAGAAGTGTGCATTGGCGATAAAACACTGCTTAATTCATTCATTGCATGATGTGTTACATATATAGATTACAGACTCAAGTAACTGACTTTGGAAGGTGAAAGATCAACCAACTAAGAAAACTGAAAGTGACCTGAGAAAGCTATTTAACAATCGTCTTGTCCCGAGTCCCTTTCATTTCAGGTTTGGTTTGATTTGGATGGCAAGCTCTGGGCTGACCTGAGCATCTGGACACTTGGTCAATGGATCCAGCGCAACAGTCCCCGTCTCAGAGCCAACTTGGGCAGCCCAACGGCAAAAGATATACGACTTGCCGGGCCGAACGGCGATCGTATCATGGACGTGGCCCGTTGGACCACGAGGCCAGCCTGGCCCAACTCCGCATCGCTCGACAAGGATCGTTCTTGGGGGCAGGCGTGAATTGGCGTTTGCCCCTCGCCCACTCCCTTTGCCGAGCCATGCTGCGACCGCTGCCCGCCCATGCAATGCGAGTTGCCATGGCGGATGGCACGTCCAGACCGGGCACCGGGGACATGAGCACCGAGCCACCGAGCACGACGACGCGGCTGTGCGTCCAGCGCTGATCTCTTCTGATTAAATTCTCGCTGGCCGTGGACCCATCGATGCGGCCGGCGGTCCCATCGTGGCAGCAGTGATGATCCGCTGGAAAAAGGTGCAGCGCGCGTCCATGCCATACCATACCTCGGCGCCTTTTTGCCGGCCCTTTCCAGGTTTAGCACCACCGCCGCCGCCCATGCTATGGAATTGGAATCAGCTGGTACGTTACGTAGTGGTGGAAAAAGCAGAAAAGCTGCCTGGGGAAGAAGACAAGCAGGTAGCTGGGCGAGGAATTCGATCAGATTCTTCGGGTTCTTCTTCGTTAACCTAACCTAACCCGTCTCCCACAAAACAAACAAATCCGCGCAGCGGCTCAGCTGCATGCTCGTTAAGTTCCTGGGCCGAGCTGCCATTACATGGCCCAGTGGCCCACTCGACACAACCTGAGGCTGAGGGTGAGCTAGCTACTGGCCTAGTACTACTCTCAAGTCTCAACTCTCAAGATGGTCTTCTTGTGTTGCGTGGGCATGGGAATTCAACTAGTAGTCGCTCGTTCTTGCTCCGTCGACCACACTCTAGTATATGCGGAGTATCATATATGGCCGCTGGATCGTGTGCGAGCAGGCCGCCGGCCATGTCGCTCTCGCCGATGACTTTTGCTGATCCGACGTGGCGGCTACCTAAGATCACGTAACGTACGTACTGCATGACGATATTGACTAGTACTAAGCCAACTTTTTGGTCCACCCAATCCATTTGTTGAATTAAGCAGCTATCTAGACAGATACTGATAGGTAGCTAACGCGCGCGCCAGGATATATCGAGCTAGCATTGGATCCCCCGGCCGCGCGCCGTGCTCGGAAAGACAAATTGATGGGCATAAATCTATCCGATCCACCCGCGGCCATCAGCCATGATGATGATATGCATGTGTGGTGGGACCCCTTGACGGTGTGTCCAATATATATGTCCCGCCGCGCGCCGCGCCTTATCCGCTCAAGTCTCAACTCCCCGGTCTATGATAGTATTATTATAGCATATCAATCAACCAATGCACTTTCTGGATTATCCGGTTTATTACGCACGGGCTCTCACTGCGTGAGAAACATTTTACCCCATGCATGCGAGAGCTTCCGGACAAAACAGGACAAATCTCCCATCGTCGTCGCTACGCATCCGCACGCGACGTGTACACAGGATTACACGTAGCCTTTAATAATAATGTGCATGGAACGCGCGGCCGATCCAGCTACCTCTCGAACGTGCGGAATGTAGCTAGGCAGCCATCTGATTATTCCAATAGAATTAACGTGTAATCTATGTCACGTGTAATCTTTTCATATTAGCCAGGCATTAAATTTCCTCCAATCCCTTTCAAACCGAACGAGCGCGCAGAGTAGCAGTATATAGCTACAGAAACAAAAGTAAAAGCAATAATTGTGTTTAAAGAACGACGTGCGTCCAGCTAGCTGATGGCGGTGGATAGACAATTATACTTGCTGATGCCCTCCTGTGTATGCTGGAAATAAAGGATCGGAGGACTGCGATCCCACCTGGGTGCGAGATTAAAGCTTTCTCAGCTGACCAGTACGATCTTTTGCTGGGGGGATTAATTCGGGCGATCGGGAGATGGACCAGATCATCCAGTAGACGCGAGTTGTGCACAGAAATACATCACGGTTTATGATTTTTTTAAAATGAATTAATATGATGAACCGTCGAATGGTAAGTGCAGAAGCGCGTCGTGCTCGCGCGCCTCCGAACTGCAGGGGCGAATCGGCGATTATAAAGAAGCCCACCGGGGCCCAGCAGGCCCCACCGGGTCCAGGCTTCGCTGCCGGCTGCCGCCAACGAAACCCGGCCCGCACGGTGGGCCGGCCAGCCAGGCGGGGCGAGTGGCCCACCTGCCCCTTCCAGTCCCTTTCCGTCGTCCTCCCGAAGATGACCTGAACAGAGAGGGAGAGTGGCAGCCCTCGCAATTCGTCCGCAATTGGAGGGCCTTTTCGTCCCTGGTCGGTTTCTTTCTTCCTTCGGGAATCAGGACCCGCGGCGGGCCATCATCATGCCTGCCGTCCGTCGCAAGCAAACATCGATCGGCCGCGCCGGGCGCCGTCGTATCGTACCGGCCGGTGGAATCCCCAGCCGAATTTCGAGCTGAAAAAAAAATAAACAGGGAGATAATCCTAAGTTCAGAGCCGGTGGCTCTTGGCTTGCACGCTGCTCTCGGGGTCGGGGGCCGGGGTGGATCTGTTGGCGCGCGGCGGGCGCGTCTCGCATCGCATCGCATCACTGGCGCCCGGCCCGGGCGGCGTGTCGCGACTCGCGGAGGCGTTTCCGTCTACGCAAATCCTACTCGATCCTACTATCGTAGTCAGTAGTCTACCCACCATCGTCGTCGATCCCGGCCCGCCCCAACCCACCCCACCCCGCCCGTCACGGCGCCACACGCTGTGCAGCGTAGCTGATTTCAAGCCGCACATCAATTTAATTTGTCTCCATTGTCTTTCTTTCTTTCTTTTTTGTATAAAAATGCTTTCTTGACTGAGTGAATGGGCACCCACCCGTTTTGCAGGTGACGAAATTAAAAGGGAAGAAGGCAGGCAATCCATTCGGTGGCGGGCATTGCAGCTGCGGCAACACCGAGCGCCGCCCGTGCGGTACTGTCGTTTCGGCGGCCGCGCGCGGGCGTGGCCACGCCATCAGCGCCGGCACAGTCCTCTCTTCTCTTCCGCTCGCAGGAATCGATCGAGGCCGGGAGAGGACGCAGGTACAGTGCGCGGGTACGGTCGGTCCACAGCGGCAGGAGGGCAGCGCCGGCGGCAGGCAGGCACGTACAGTACAGGTAGAGGCCACGCAATGCGAACAGGCGCTATGATCATGCGCCCCACACCACACGCGTGATGAGCTTGCATCGTGTGGATAGAATAGAATAGATTGCTAGGCACAGGCCGGTAGAGCGCCTTGTGCCTGTTCGTCAAGGTGGATACAGATATCCTTATTATATATATAAAAAAAGGTGGATACAGAAATTAACCTCCGCCCGCCCTGGCTCCCGCCATCACCAGCTTATATATACATTATTATCTCATTGTAGCCACCACCTGCCACTGTACCAGCAGTAGTAAATTCCTTCAATGAACATGTACCAGTAACTGCTAACTCTAACCCCTGCTATAAAAACACCAGCCGGTCTTGGTATGGTTTCTCTCTCTCTCTCTCTCTATTCTTTTTCACGGTTTCACCATTTTTTTAAAAAAAAGTCTCAATAGTTGCCCTTTTCAGCCGGCACGCATTAACTACAGGATTATTAACTTAGTATTAACCCGGCCGGGTTTACTACATCCTCCTCGCGCCTTTTTACTCCGTGGCCAAAGTGGATGGGATGGGAGTGATGAAGCCGGCCGGGCCCACGCAACCCCCATCAAAGCGGTTTATCTCTCCCTCCGCTTCCCTTTCTCTCTCTAGGCGGGTATCCTATTTAACAGCCTCCGCGGCTTGGCGCTACCGCCCTTGCACGCTTCTCTACCCGACTACCCGTCCCTCGTTTCACCTCGCCCCCCCCCCCCCCACCCCAACCTCCTCTCCTCCCTCGCCCGCGGACAGAATTGCGAGCGCCCGCGGACAGATGAGCTCCACGGCGGCCGCGGCGGCGGACGTCCTGCCGGCGCTGCCGCCGATCAGGACGGCCGCGGCGCCGCCGGAGCCCGCGTGCTCGTCGGCGGCCTCGTCGTCGACGGCGCCCGCTCCGGACGCGGAGTCCGCGGCTCCTCCCCCGCAGCCGAAAGCGGCGGGCGAGAAGGCGGCGGGCGAGGAGGGCGGCGACTCGTCGTCGGCGGCGGCGGCGGAGCCCACGACGCCCACGGCCGAGGGCAGCAGGCTGCGGCCGCCGGCCGTGTGCCCGCCGGCGCCGCGGAAACCGGCGTGGTCGGGGCTCCCTCCGCCTCCCCCGCTCGCCGCCAAGCGCAGGGCCGCCGGCCCGCCCCCCGCGGCGGCGGCGGCGCGCCGGGACTTCTTCCCCGTCGCGCGCGACCTCTCCTCTGTCTTCCGGGCCCTGCCGCCCAAGAAGCGGATCCGTGCGGGCTGACGGGTCCAGTCCAATTGCGTCCGTTTCTCCATGGCACCGCGCGGTCGCCGACTCGCCCTCGCGCCGCCGTGTGTCACGTTCTTGGGGTTCCTCGCGCGCCGACGCGCCGTGGCTTCCCTCGATCTCCTCCTCCTCTCTCTCGGTCCGCACGGCCTTGGCATGGTACAGAGCTCTCGTACAAATAATGTCTTGGTTTATTACCGTTTTTGTTTTGTGTTTCCCTCCTCTGTTTTCTTGGGGGGTTTGTGTGGGTGGAGTAGAACGAAACTGTAGAATTGGGAGGGGAAAAAAAAGGGCTGTTATTTATAGGGACGGTGGCGGTGGCGGTGGCGGTGGATGGGAAGGTGAAATGTTTGTAAGAGAGAATTCCCAGCGCTGAGATCTGTTTATTAATTATATTTATTAAATTATACTGTAGCTCAGAAACAAGTCTCTCGAGATCACGATCTTTTGCCTTGGAAAAAAGGCGACCGTGGCTGCTCAGCTCTGCCTGCCACTGTGTACTTGCGCTTCTTTTAGGATGATGGCCCTGCCCTGCATGGCTTTAGTTCCTCTGTCTCTCTGTGTGTCTGTGTGTCAATTGCATTTGCAGGCGAAAAGTCCTTGGCTTGAACACACAAGCTGACAGTCCCCAGACGTGCATTGTGACGCTTGACGGTGATGAGATCCTCCAGAGGTTGTTGAGATTGTTAGTATTATGGACAGATCCCATGGACACGAAAAGGGGCCTGCTGGTGGAGTAAGGAAGAAGAAACGTGGGCGGGCTGGCCGGCTGGGGCTGGGAGGGGGGATGTACTTTGGGCTCCCTTTTGTCCCGGGGGGCACTGCACTGGTGAGAGCAGATCGGGGCTGCTGCGGACAGACTGCAGAGGAGGATCTTCTGGTACTCATGGGAGGAGCAGAGCAGCATGCATGGCAATGGCCGCCAGCAGTGGCATGGTGAACTGCCCCTGCGATCCCTCCAGGCCAGCCCAGTCGTTATTTACTGTAAGTTTCCTGTGCTACATGCGTGCCTGCTGATCATGGTACATTCCTCGTCCTGCTGCCCCAGCCCAGGTAAAAAAAAAAAGGAATGAAGTTGCTACAGGTAGGTAGGTGTTTTGTTCATCAGTTGACACTTGACAGTGGCGCTGGCGAGCCTGAGAGGAATGAGAGAGAGAGAGAGAGGCCGTGGTGTGTCGTGTCTCCAGAGCAAGCAGCCAGCCAGCCTCGCAGGCACATGCAGCCATGTGGAGGATCCGATGGATCCATGGCACGGGAGGCTCGGAGGAGTGGAAGCTGCACCTGCAATCCTGCATGCGCGATGGATTGCTGGGTGAAACAACAAACTCATCTCCCTGGTCATGTGGGGGAGGGATCAGAGAATCGTCGAAACAAGGGGAAGAAGCTGCAGAGCCTTTCCCTGCTTCCCTCGCCTCACATGGGCTGTTGCATCTACAGTTGGCGTGCAGGCTGCGTGCGTGCTTTGCTCGCTCCTTGGCCGCCTCTTTTGCCTGATTGCCTCTGGACTCGGTCTCGGTCTCTCGGTCTCAGCCAGCCCAGCCCCCTAGACGTTTTGGGAAAGCCATCATGAGAGAGGGAGAGAGCATCTTGTTGCGTGCTATGCGGAGAGAGCGGGTGGAGCCGTGGAGGAGACTGGAGAGGAGGCGGAGGACTGATCTGTGACCACTAATGCTCTCTCTCGTTCTCGTCTCTCAGGGTAGATGGATGCAGATCAGCAGATGTGGGCTGCGTCGCGTCAATTGCCAAAAGGCATCATCGCCTTGCTCCGATCCGATAGATCCTCCCTGTAATGACCAATGGCTGCCCCGCAAGTGCAGCCTCAAGACCGGCTGCTGGTTGCCTGTGCTGTTTCATGCATGCACGCGCATGACATGCTGGCTCGCCGGCCCTTTCCGTTGCGCCAACAAAAGGCGGTGCCTGCCGAGTCAGCGCTTTTAAGATTTTGTAACGTGCAAGGAGCCGGTGGGGGGGTGGGGGGGGGGGGGGAAACATACGTACTCCGAAGGAACGGCGGTGGGACCGGGATTCATTCACGAAGTAATAGGTTGGTGTGCAGAAGACGAGAAAGAAAATTACTCACCTCTAAAATCATACTCCTACGTCTAACGACCGTACCTATTTTTCACCTACCATCCTTAACAGAGTGTCCTGCATGGTAACCTCCTGCGAGTACGTAGTAATAAACGAAGCAGGTGGCAGGTGGCAGCATGCGTCCGTCTGGCTCTAGCTGCGGGCAGGGCCGGAGCTTGGCCGCCTGCGAAGGTTTGGGTTTCACCGCCGTGCGCAAAACTAGACAGAACACAAGTCGATCAGGCGATGGATGCCAGAGTGATGGGAGGCATTGACCTTTGCGGCCCCCTCGTCGTAATAATATATAAATACGGGACGTTACCACAGCGGCAGTAAAAACAAATTAGTACTGCTCTCTCCGTTCACCAGCTGCTGCTGCTGCAGAGGAGCCACACGAGCCCACCCAGCACGGGCAACCGACCAGCGTACGTACGGGCAGTAAAAAAAACGAGGAGGAGTATACACGTACGTACGGTGCTGCTTCTGCTTCGCTTCGGCTCTCCGCCCGCTCTTCTCACGAGTGCCTGTCGTCGCCTCGCCGGGTCCCTGGTCCCATCCCATCCCACACACACACACATTCTCTGAGCGTCCATCGTCCCGTCTCTGACACGAGCAACCTTCCCTTCCTCCCCAGTCCCCCTGCTGCAATGCGTGGGCATGGCATGGCGTCCGCCGTCCCTCCCTGACAGCGCCGTAACGTACGTGTGTGTGTGTTTGTCGTCGGCCTGTGGGGATCGTCCCGGCCGGCGTAACGTGAAGACGGGCAGGCATCGTGGTACTGCGCGCTGGTAATAACTGTGCCTCAGCAACTACTTATCACTGCTCTAACTAATCAGGTCATCATCAGCGGCATACATGTGTGGCGGTAGTAATTAAGAACCCAGCAGCAGCCCCGCGTGCAGGTGAGTTGAGTCCGTACGGCGCACTGCGTCGCTTTTGCTTTGCGTTTCACGCTGCTCCGATCCATCGCCAGCCAGTTACTATATATATATATATATATATATATATGCCATCACCGACACGCACTGACATGTATACTACCTTTGCTTGCATTGCTTCGTATAATGGAGTATGTTGCTTGTGGATCCGGAATTTATATGGTGGTTGCTTCTGGATCGGATCCTGATTTGCAACTAACGCCGGCACCGTATGTGGAAGAGGTAGCTGAATCTTAATTCATCCCCTCGCGCAATTGGGGCCGCATTCGCTCGGATCGATCTGACTTTCGCCGGCCGCACCTGGTACCCAGCAACGGCTGATTCTTTCTTCTTGTATAATAGTCGTAGTAGTTTCTTTGGGGGTAAATATATTAGTTGGAAGAACAAATCTATAATAATGTAATCAGCCTGGGATCCGACGAGACCATGCAGCTGCCGAGAGCTATCGCCTTTCGCTTTTTGATCCTTTAATTGCCTTTTTCTTCCGTTAGTTGCATCGCATCCAAGAAGTAGTAGTAGTAGTAGGAACATTGTTAATTAGCAAAGGAATGCAGGTTGGTTGGGTGTGGTCGCTGACGCTAGTTGTGGATCCGGTTGCGGCCGCTTTTACCGTACGTACCCCCAACCACTGAATCGAACCACCCCGCCGGCCCGGCCCCTTCCAAGCTCCAACCAGCTTCTTCAATCTTCACCTTCCCTTGCAGCAACTTTTATCATAATGTGGTTGGGGTGGTGGTTGGCCAAGGTATCTTTGCACGTTCTCCGATCCTCCATTCCTCCTCCTCCTCCTCCCTCTCCGGCAAAAGGCGAGGAAGAAGAAAAAAAAAGCTACGGCGGCGGCACCGGCCATGTGTGCGACACGTACACGCTACACATGCATGCATTCCCACGAGATCCATCCATCTTATGCCTTGTGCAGTACACACGAGAGACGTACGCGGCGGCCCATGCAATAATTCCCCTGCGCCGCCGGCCGGGAAGAGAATCCTATGGATGTATATACCCGGCAGGACATCAGCAGGCGCTTGCTTGTTGCTTTACCATCTGTATGTACCCAGCACGTACCTACGTCGTACAAATATACATACTCCGTAGTTGCAAATCGTGGAGTTTTGTTACGTCCCAAGGTTACATACACATCTATCTATAGGCATTATCTAGCTAGGGCGACACATTCCTTCTCTCCCTCCCCTCCCAGCCCCAGGGTTAATAGGTTTATTCTCTGATCGAGGTGCAAATGAAGTGTGTGGCAACCAACAGAGATCCATCAGACGCCCTGCATCTGCCTGCTTTATTCGTAGCCGCGAGAGAGCTCCGAATCTCCGATCCTGACATACATGGGCGACATGGATGGGATCCTGAATATATTCCTGATCGAGATCCACAGCAGCAGGAGCGATCGATCGATCGGCCGAGTTGCCCTGCACGCATCTGGACGGATCGTGCATGGCATGATGATGAGTGGCACCGCGCTGCGCCAAAGCGCCGTGGCGTGGCAGATCTAGAAGCAAAGGAAGCCGCCGTGCAGGCAGGCGGCCGGGGTCTCTTCTGATATATGATGATGGATCTGTAGCAGCAACGTGGCGGCCATTTCTTCTGTCTTCTATTTTTTTTTCCACTGTCGGGATACAAAGCCACCCCCACCATCCATGCATATGCTAGTAGTACTGTAGGAATGTTTCTTTAGGCTGCAAAAACAAACAGACCGGACAACCAGGCATGAGGTATCACTCGCTGTTCTATAGCTGTGGAAGTGTGGAGGGTTCTCTTTCCCTGCTTCTCAAGGCCGGCTGACCGACTGTGATGGTGCATGCTTTTGAGTCCCCGGCCTGTGCCGCTGGACAGCAGTCTGGTTGGAAAGTGAGCGAGGCCAGGCCATCACACCGCCTCTCTAACTCTGTACAGCATAGTCTTTAGTGTGCTATACTGCACCGTAATAACAGCGAGAACAAAATGCACGCGCACTGTGATGTTGATTGTTTTTACTCTACCCATATTATGAGTCTATGACGTACCGGGCGGGGGGGGGGGACACTAGAAGAGAGGGAGGTTGTGAAAAAGATTTCTACCTCACGTCTTGCCACTGAAGCAACACGTAGTTGTACTGAGGAGTGAGGAGGAGGCGAGAGCGAGTGACCAGACTCCGACCCCCAGCCTGTCTGCCAGGGCACGCACAAAGTCCATGTCTTGATTCGGAAGCAAAGGCCATGTCCCCCCTGCCCTTGCCATCTCCATCTCTTTTGCGTCTCTAGCTAGCCTTTTGACCACCCAAGAGCAAAGCCTTTCGGGGCCTGGGGCGGCCGGCTGGGCTGGGGGGTGGGGGCACGCATACCAGTGCTGCTGCTGCATGGGATCCAATGCCCTGACACCGTCGTCACTCCCTCCCAGGTTGATCTTGCCCGGCCGTACGTCGTCGTCCCTGCCGCCGCCGGATCGGAGGAGCTCAAGTGGAGGGAACTGGAGATCAAAAGCCTGCACGCAGACGCAGCTGGAAAAGGCCGCCGACGCCCCCACCCACCAGTATCCCATGTTTCTTCTTCCTTTTGCCATCCAGTCCAGGTAAAAGAGGAAGGAAGGGGATAGATGCACATGCACCAGCACCGCCCGTCGTCATGGTGAGGTGGACCGCCAATCCCCATCCATCCATGTCTGGGGTCTGAGCCTCTGAGGATGTCTCCTCTCCTGGAAGAACTGGGAGCCGAAACAGAAGATGCCTTCCACGATGCATGAGGGAAAAAGGGTGCGCGCACTGGGCCTGTACCTACGTCGTCGGCTCGTCCTACCATACCATACCATACCAGCCTGCCCAATCAAGTGCCGGCGCGCACCCATGTCGCCTCCCGACTGTCCGAGACGCAGAATCGCCGGCCCCCACGTACGTACATACATAGTACGGTCGGGACTCAAGAACGGAGAATACGTGCGTGCGTCGTTTAATCGAGGGTACGATCCGTCACTATGCGCCCTCTGTTGCTACAGCCGCACTAGGCTACTGCTTTATATGGTTCTGTTGCCGGTGCAGATTTGCAGCAACGGAACGGAGAGCCGAGAGCGTGCACCAGCAATTAGTCTGGAGGAGGGAATTAATTACTCCGTGTACCTGTCCATATTTTCACGCCCAAGCTAGGAACGGCATGTATATAGGAGAGTATAGTACGTACGGAGTGAAGGAGTGTATGCGTACTAGGAGTACCACAGAAGAGCGCGGGCCGGCGTGTTACGGGAATCCTCTCCTCTCCTCTCCTCTCTATAAATATTACGGCGGTGAAAAGGATTACGAGTGTTATTGCGTATCTCACGGCGATCCAGTCCAGTCCAGTGACCGTTCCGTTCGTGAGAGGTATACACATATCATACGTACGCACCTGTTGCTGAGTTATTAGTACGTTACCCAGCAGATGTCTCGGCGGTACGTGAACAGTGCTTGCTCGTCCGTCCGTTGTCCGCCCACGTCCCCCTGTCGTCGCCGTCGTGGTCGAATTAATCAGGTGCATGCACGGTGGATCCGACGATGGCGGCGGCATCCATCCGCCGCCAGGCGTCAGCAGAAGAGACACGAGCTGATACGTTCTTGTGCTCCTCCTCCTCCTTAAGGACGGTAATTAGGTCGAAAAGACATATACAAATGGCTAGCTGCACAAACTGACAGACCCGCCTGCGCAGCAACATCGACGAGACCACGAGCATCAATCAATCACCACCCATGCAGATGCTCCAGCATGCCTCTGTTCCTGTTCTGTTCTGTGTTCTGTCCAAGGGGCGGAGGAGCGCGCCGCGCGCGTACGTACGCGTGGCGAACGCGGCAATAGCCGCCAAGGGCATGTGCAGCGCAGTAGGTTCCGTGCCTTGCAGAGCTGCGGCGCATGTGCGAGCCCAGATCTGGCGCGGCCAGCCACCGCCGTACCCGACCGATCGAAGCCCACGCCCATCCCCCGCCCGCCGAGTTCCTCATCCTCTCGGCGGCGTCACGGACCCTTGTCCGGTTGTCCCGGCCCCCGCTCCCCTCCCCCGCCGAGATGCCGCTGGCTGCCCGCGCCTGATCCCGCTCCCCGACCCCCAAGGACCGGCCGGCGAATGATTATTCCCGTGTCCGCGCCCGCCGCCGCGACGCGTGCGCGCGGCCCGCCCATGTTGCCGTGCCTGGACGTGACCGATCGGATCCGGCGGCGGTGCGTCTGCGTGCGTGCTGCCAGCAAGGGGGGCCTAGCTGCGCCCGCCACCGCAGGGTCAGGCTGACCATCTGCGTGCACCGGAATGGAGCAGACACGGCCGCACCACACACGGAGTGAAGTGCGTGCCATCATCTGACCATGCATGACCATCCTTTTGGTTGGGGTCCTACTACTCCTATATCTATCCTCCGTTCTCCCCCCACCTCGTTCGGTGACAAAGACTGACAGTTGGCAGTAGCTGTTTTCTTCTTCTTCTTCTTCTTCTTCTTCTTCAGAGTTCAGAGAGTGCTACTAGCCAATACCTTAGGTAGGCGTGGTGACTGGTGACCAAATGTGTCGCCGTATATATCATCATTGTTAGTTGGACACGGGAAGTCGAGTATGTGCGTAGACTGCTTTTTTTCCCCAACAATATAATTAAATAGACTCCACTACGGCTTAATTTGCGCGTCCACCTGGCCACCTCTGACCACCCAGGGTTGTGGATTGTAGGAGTTGACCTTTGGCAGCTCTCATGGTGTTTTGTGTGTCTACAGGCCAAGCACGACCAGTACTATCCACCAGAAGAATCATACCGATACATACCAATCGGTTTCTCTCTCTAGAATAACACTATAGTACACTAGTAGTACCGAGTTAGTTACGATATATATAGCCATATAGGTATACCGGCCAGCCTGCTACACCTTGGCAACCCAGAAGGCCTGCTTTTTAATGTAAGTACACACGTAGAATAACATAATCCAAATTCACAAAGTCAACGAGCAGAGGACTGCGGATCCAGCAGAGAGTGGGGGCATTGCACCTGTAATCTATGCCAAGCCAAGACAGCCCGACCAAACTTGCAGACTTCAGAACCTGTAAGATATGCCATTGGTTGATACCTTAGTTCAAGTTATGCAAATTCTCGTTGCAGCCCAGATGTTTTCATGATACTAGTGGTAGAAGTTGGTGATTTAGAAAACATATACGTATGCATTTTGTGGTTTATTTTGTTAACAATAGCATATGTTGGGCGTTTTAAATGTAGATTCAGGTCTATTTTGGTTCACTTGGATAATGGTAAAAGTGTATGCTTTATATGCAAAATTAAGTAAATATTTTAAAGTATATATCACAAGGTAGATGAGGATAACCTAGATGAAAATTGAAGGGGGGGGGGGTATTTCATGTTATTTTTTCATAATCGTGCTCATGGGTAATTGATATGATTTACTGGTTCATGCTATATTTTTCATAATGGTAGAGACGGGTTTTTTTTAAGATAATAGAACAATCCCCAATGGATATGTTGATTGGAGCCTATGGTCTATGGAGTTAATCGTTGGACATTTCCTATTTTTATGATAATTTATAGGATTTAGTTTTTTTAAAACACTAATTTTTGAGCACGCAGGCGATAGGCGAACTGGCTGCAAACTACTACACTAGAGCGACTATCAGATAGAGATCTAATGTGTGCATGCAATGCAACCTTATCTTTTGCTACATGTGGCTAGCTGCATCCGGGCCTCCAAATCACGTGCGCGTTAGCAAAGTCCCTTGATTTTTTTCCTAGCGTGTTTCATCTCGAACTATTAATACTAAGATAACTTTTGCAAACAAACTGTCCCAAATATCCAAATGCTCAAACTAAAAAGCAGTTAGCGTTGGGTGCAATGGTAGGTAATGCCGACAGTCCATGATATACAATACAAAAGTCTTAAAGTTGAGGCTTGATAAGACGGGATCAAGATTTGAGGACGGTTGCTTGTGTGGAAATGGCCAGCAGGGCACTGGCTGTCACGATCTAACAACCGCCAAATCACGATTGCAGGGGTATGTACAATAATTTAGGAAGGATTCTAAAAGGTTTATATTGGGATTAGCAAGATTTAGGGATGGAAAGAATCAAAGAAAGAAGAACAAGGACACCTTAGACGGGGATAGAGTTGAGAGGTGGAAGCTAGGAGGCTAGATGGCCAATGCATTGCGTCGATGTTCTCCGTTCCCTCGGCCAGTTCCTTTTGTATGCTGATGAGCGATGAGATGACCATGCACTTCCTTTAGCATCTCTCGGCCCACTGGTCCATTTGGCAGTGGTGACAGGTGACATTAGGGATGTAAGCGGGCCCGCTTACATTACATCCCTAGGTGACATGCTTCATCTGGAACTGCTGACAACAACTGTCGTCACTCGTCAGCTGCGTAGTCTATATATACATAGAAAATCAGTTTTTTTAAGGGTAAAAAGAAAATCAGTTAGATCATGCGGACTCGCATATTGAAAGAAAGATGGGTTTGCATTGAACTGGGCCGATTCACTAGAAATAGGAAGAAAAAGTATCGGGCCTGAAAAAAGGAAGAAGGGCTTGCATTGAACTGAGCCGATTCACTACTGAAGGGAGAAGTGTTTCCTTCACTGGACATCAAGTAAGGTTTGGATTGGGCTGAGCTTGTTCAACCAGTAAAAGCTCGCTGGACCATTTTTTGTCCCTCCTTTTTTTTTTGGCACCTCATGAACAATTCCTGATTTTGATTTCAGGAAGCAGAAATGAATCGCCAGCGGCTGGCAGCAGCACCACTCTACAGTCTACACTACACCGGCATTTCCACGCGCGACGCGGGCTGAGCAGCATGCAGATGCAGCTGGCTGGTGCGTGCCTTCTTGGATCGGCAGCTCAAACGAAGCGGCTACCGACGTAGCAATAGCGGGGATGATGGGGAATACGGAGAGCTCCGTACGTCCAGTAGTGCCAATTAATTAGACAGTGATTGAGTTTCAATCGACCATCATCGTTTCGACTCCAAAACTGAAGACGTTCGCCTTGTTCACATTCTTCGTGCTCAATGAGTCAATGCAACATTTTTTTTATGGTCACCGGGGGGGGGGGGGATCCCCACCTGAATTTCATTGCTCTTATGGCCCCAAAATGGCCCACATCGAGTTTTTACAAATGGGAACAATTTACATTTTTAGAACAAATGATCTAACTTGTCAAAGAAACCAACCTTTCATATTCGATCCCGGCCCTCCGCTATATATATATGCACACTGCACACAGCTACACTCGACGAGCCTTCAAAACCCCTAGGGAGTACACAGAACAACTACATCTCCTGTAGCTATATGCCAACATGCCAGTGTCTGGTAGCTTCACAGAATTGAAGCTCAACTTTCTACAGACTGAGAACCTTGGCATCGGCGACATCAAGTTTGTCTGCTGCTCCAATGAAATCTCGGCTGGAGGGCACATCTGGAGGGTATTTTGCTACCAGCATGGAATAAACCCAGAGCCCGACGATGGTGAAGTCTACCTCTCTCTTCCTACATCTCGTCCGAAAGTCCAAAAGCGTCAAGGCCATCTTCGAAGCCTGCCTAATGCGCGGAGACGGTGAACCGTCGACATCGCACTCAAAGCGGACTGGTGTGAATGTGTATTCCAGTCAAGTTGCAACACTTGGATTTACAAGGTTTGTAAAACGTAGCGATCTAGAGCCGGGTTACCTGACCGATGTGGAGTAGTTGTCCTGCCGGATGACAACGACAACCCAATACCTGTGCCATCCTCTGACATCGGCGACCATCTCGGAGGCCTCCTGGACAGCACCGATGGCTCAGACGTGACCTTCTCGGTCGGCGGCGAGGAGTTCGCCGCGCACCGGGCCGTGCTCGCTCGCCGCCCGCTCGCCGGTCTTCAAAGCGCAGATCTTCGGCTCCATGGCGGACGCCAAGATGCCCCGCATCGCGTTGCAGGACATCCATCCGGGGACTTTCCGAGCCCTGCTGCGGTTCGTCTACACCGACGCGTTGCCGGGAGACGAGGAGCTGCTGGAGAGCTCCGCCGCTGCTTTCACCATCGATGGCTTGTTCCAGGATCTGCTTGCGGCGGCGGACATGTACCAGCTGGACAGGCTGAAGCTCATGTGCGCCCAGAAGCTGTGGGAGCGCGTGTCGCCGGAGACCGTCGCGACGGTTCTAGGGTGCGCCGAGATGCACAGCTGCACAGAGCTCAAGGACTCGTGCCTTGATTTCTTCGTCGAGGAGGAGAATTTCAAGATTGCCGTGCTGACCGAGGGGTACCTCCGGCTGATGCAGAGTTTTCCGTCCATTATTGATGAGATAAGGGACCGTGTTCAGGACTAAGACTTGGGGAGTGCTAGCTGTTATATTAAGAATATATATAAATCTACATATGGATGTTAGAATACATTATTGCTCGGGTATTTCATCAGCGGAAACCTGTGAGGTGCATGAAATACCTCTTATTTTGTCGATTGAGTCGTAAAATCAGGCCACGTTACTTGATATGTGTTGTTGTGTGCATCAAATCTTGGGATGTTTTGATATCGGCCAGGTCCAATCCGAATATTCGATAGTGAACGGATTGTCCAAAATCCAAGATTATTTTAGTGTGACGAAGTCATTGTAGGCGCTCCTCTGTTGCTGATCAATGAGCACATTTTGCATCCTAGTTAAAAAAAATAATTACTCCAGTTGCTAATGAATATATAAGTATATGACGTTTTTATACATCATATATGGGAGGAGGTAGTAGTAAATATATGATTTGAGATACTTTGATAAATAGAGGAACCAAATCTAGGATGATGGACAAATTACATGATTTTGATGGCGTCCATGACCACGCCGCAACCTCTGATGCCTGGCCAGCGGGAGCGATTCCTCTGGCGTTGAGTCCACTAACCTGTGAGATTGGGTCTTGGTCGCCTTTGCGTTTATTTTCAGAAAAATTCCATTTTACGGCCTCAAACTGGTCAAGAAGTCTGTTTTTCAACGTCATAGTACGAAACCGGGTAAACTGCACCCTCGATCTGGCACAAAAGTCCAAATCACAACCCTGAAGGCGGTGCGGTTTCTAAAGCAGTTTTGCTGACGTGGCATGCGGGACCCACATGTCAGCGCATTTATTGTTCACTCTTTCTCAATGACATGTGGGATCCACCTGCGCTTCCCATTCCATGTCTCCCTTTCTTCTTCTCTCTACCGCCCGCCCAACCTCCGCATCCAGCCGCCCGCCTCGCCCCACGGCCGCCTCCCTCGCTTGGGCCCATCTTCCACCACCGGCATCACCGCCACGCTGCCCGTGCAGCCTCTGCGCCTATTTATCCGCCTCCTCCCTTTCTCTACCTCCTCATCCGTCGGCCGCTGGCGCCACCCTGCTCGCCCTCTGCCGCCTGCGCGGGGGATGTGCAAGGGGTCAGCTTCTACCACGCCCACCGCCGAAGGACAAGCGCGGGCCGGGGACGGGGCCAAGGCTGGCGGGCGGGGAGTGAATGAAGCAGACAGAGAGAGGGAAAGGGAGAGGGATGATAAGTGGGCCCCACAAGTCATTGAGAGAGAATAAAATTCAATGCGCTGACAAGTGGGTCTCGCGTGTCATGTCAGTGAAATTGCATTAGAAAACCCCCTTCGGGTTGTAACTCGGACTTTCTTGCTTGTTTGAAGGTGCAGGTTACTCGGTTTCATAGTATGAGGTTGAAAATCGGATTTCTTGACCAATTCGAGGTCGTAAAATGGATTTTCCTCTTTATTTCCTGCTGAAGATCTTTGTCATTCTCAACATCATGGTGAGACCCGGCCTCGACATACTTAATACAGACTCTCACTTCAGATTAAAGTCTTTTTAAAAATCAATTATTATATATAGCATCTCTGTTATTTCAAATCATAGTTCACTTCCACC
This sequence comes from Paspalum vaginatum, assembly GCA_030272315.1. NCBI lineage: Eukaryota > Viridiplantae > Streptophyta > Magnoliopsida > Poales > Poaceae > Paspalum > Paspalum vaginatum. Next base: position 40,177,609 of record CM059018.1, read on the forward strand.
TCGGACCAAGTTTGTAGAAAGGAATCAAACATCTAAAGGAGTTAAGTTTAATCGACTATGAAAATATGCTTTGCTATGTATTTATGTTAATAATTTCTTCTAACGTGACTTTGCCAAAGTTATTTTTTGTTTAGCATAAGGATGGAATAAGCTACAATTTCTGATATTTTTGTATCATGACAGCAGCCTCGTACAAGGATACATACTTTCTCATGTCCTATTTCTTTGGGTACCGGTTTCACCTAGTTAGTAGGGAGCTAGATGAGCCGGAGAAGCCACCGCTCTCCAGTGCAAAAACACCTCCTGTTCCTTGGAGCTTCATTCGCAGAACTGTTTCTTACTAATAAGCTGCTAAAGATGCCATATTAGATAACAAAACTTTAAAAAGAAACAGCTTCCAAACTGATCAATTCAATTAAATTCTAGTTGCAACATTGCTATTCTTCTAACAAAAAAAAGGGTTTAAACAAGGCTATACTTGAGTGTGTGTTTAGATGGCATTCTGAACATTTTCTTAACTGACTTAGAACTTTTTATAGAGAACAATGTTCTAGGCTCAAGAGAAAATGTTATAGGTCCACGAGAAAATTATTCGTCCAATCACACAAGAAGACTTCTGTTTTAATTGTACGTGACCAATGCCCCAGCGTACGCAGTCGGCATATACGTACCTGGCCGGGTGCCGGCCATGCCAGTCCGAGGATCCATCCTACGTACGGCACGGTCCCAAGAACAGAAAAACATGAGTATCACTGTATCAGGCTGATACATACGTAGGATGGATCATATCACCGGCACTGTGATCACCAGATATGATGGTACGCTGCTATTGTTATTAGTCGCTTATTATTACCAGCTCCCAGTCAGCGCTACAGAAAAACCTTACATAAGAGAGATGGAAATTTTGCACGAACCGCAAGCAGATACACTTCGTGAAAATGACTTGTATATATCCATGATTTAAGCTAAGAACAGGACACTATAAACGATCTAGTACTGAGGTGTTGTAGCTAATGGTTGTAGATAATACATAGGTTAGTGTTTAATATATGGAGCAAATATTCTACCGAAATTAAAATGATCAAATAATGTTAAATACTTCGTTCCAAACTCTGTCTTAGTTTAAACATCAATTAGAAATATTTGTAATTTATGAAAAAAGAGTATTGTTTACATTTGGTATAATTTTAAAATACATTGAAGCATATACACTGGACATGAATTTATTTTAAAAACATGATTATACAATTAAAAACACGATTATACATGAGTAAGGCAGTCTGACATTGTTGACATACATACATACCATTCAAGAAATTCTAAATAACCATGCAGTACTACATTAAAGTGCACCATGCATGCGTTCGATCGGTCTAAACCCGCGCTCTTATCTCATCAATAATAGATGGAAAACTCTGCATCAGCCGGAGGTACCCCTCGGTTAGCACAGCAACCTTAAAATTCTTCTCCTCGACGAAGAAATCAAGGCATATGTCCTTGAGCTCCGGGCAGTTGTGCATTTCAGCGCACCCTAAAACTGTCGCAACGGTCTCTGCCGATACTCGCTCCCACAACTTCTGGGCGCACACGAGCTTCAGCCTGTCCAACTGGTACATGTCCGCCGCCGCAAGCAGATCCTGGAGCAGGTCGACCATGGCGGCGGAAGCAGCAGAGCTCTCCAGCAGCTCCTCGTCGCCCGGCAACGCGTCCGTGTAGACGAACCGCAGCAGGGCTCGGAAAGTCGCGGGGTGGATGTCCTGCAGCGCGATGCATGACATGCTAGCGTCGGCCATGGCGCCGAAGAGCTGCGCTCTGAAGACCGGCGAGCGGGCGGCGAGCACGGCCCTGTGCGCGGCGAACTCCTCGCCGGCGACCGAGAAGGTCACGTCCGAGCCGTCGGCGTCGTCCAGGAGGCGCCCGAGATGGCGGCCGATGTCGGAGCGTGGCACGGTTATAGGGCTGCCGCTGCCGCGCTGGACTATGACTCCGAACACGAAGGTGACGAGGCCGTCGTCGCCGGCGTAGTCCGAGGACGCCAGGTCGCTCCACTTCGCCAGCTGCGGGAACCCCCAGGAGTCGGAGCCCTCGGGTGGGTACACCTGCACGCAGCGCCGCGTGCGCAGCGACGACGGCGCGCCGTCGCGGCACAGCAGGAAGGCCTCGAAGATGGCGCTGACGTTCTTTGCGTTGCTGACGAGGCCGAGGAAGACGGAGAGGTAGGCGCTGTTGTTGGCCTTGTTGTCCCCGGGCGGGTAGCAGCGGACCCGCCACACGTGCCCTCCGGCCGGGATCTCGTCGGAGAGGACGAAGTCGCCGACGGCGAGGTTCTCGGTTGCTGCCAGGTCGAGCTTGAATTCGGTGAAACCGGACCCCAGCATGCTGGCGGTTGGCATAAATTAATGATCGAGCTAGCTGGGAGGTCAGGTGTTTGTGGTTGCTCTGTAGTATATACGTAAGGTGAGAGGTTTTAGTTTGAAGGCTCGATCGGCGACGAGGTTAGCTTATGTGTATATACAATTATACAGTATATATAGTGCAGGGATTGCGTATAGGAAGGACTGGAGTACGTGCCGCCTCGTACATCGCAATTGCATTTTGCCAATGTCAACGTTAAGAACATGCATGCATGGTAATTAAATCACTACTCGTAGCACAAGGGCAGCCAAAGATCTAAATGTTTCCATGTTTTCCAACACTCGGCCCCGCAGCTGCGTTTTCACCTGGCCAACTGGCAGGCTCCATTAATCCTGGTGCACCGGCCGTCCTCCGTTTTGGCAGATCTCTCTCCATGCATATGCATGTGGCTTGTTGCTGGCTCTTGTCGGATCGGAGGCACACTCAGTGTACAACTCGCTGACCTTTGGTCGACCAATCAGCTCTCGCGTTCGGTTCTGGACGTCTATAGTCTTTATTTAATAATCTTGTTGTGTATTATTCAATTCAAAAAATTGCAGCCGATTCTTTAACTTAAAAGATGGCGGGAAGAGAACCCAAAGCCAAGTGCAAGCTTCATACAAATGCACTCAACCATACGAAACACCATACAGACTTGGCCATGCATTACTGAGGCAGTAGATCACTTTCCCTACAAACTGAAATAAAGGTCAGATTTCAAGCGTTCATCAATCACTTAGCCTTGTAGAAAGTCAAATAAAAAACAACTGGTAGTACATCTATACCGAACGTATGGCTAGACCGAACGATGATTGTGTACATTTATACTAATACTGGTACATCAGATATTTCTTTTATGGGGCGGGGGCCGGGGCTTCACATCCATCAACTCAAAATTGAACTGTACAACGGCAACCAAATATGAATGGAGGTAGTAGATGATTTAACAATTTTTTTATCATGGTTCAACAATCTGCAAAACTTAACTCAACTTTTCAGAAAAAAATATTTCAACATTTGAAGTGCAAATATACGTTGAAATGCTGAACTCAACTATTGTCCCACTCCGGCCCATAACATCGTGTATTGGGCTTTCTTTTCTTGTGACACTTTGCTTTGATCTCGTGCACAATCGACGGGAAGCGCTGTAGCAGCCGCAGGTACTCGTCGTTCAACACCAGGTCCCTGAAGTTGTCCACGTAGAAGTCGATGCACCTCTTCTTCAGCTCCGGGCAGTCGTGCGACTCAGCGCAGGCGAGCACGGCCCCCACGGTCTCCGGCGAGACGTGGTCGCAGAGCTTCTGCGCGCACGCGAGCTTCAGCCCGTCCACGTCGTACATGTCCGCCACCGCGACCAGGTGCCGGAGCAGCTCCGCGGCCGACGACGGCGAGGAGCTCCTCTCGAGCTCCGTGTCCGCGGGGAGCGCGTCGGTGTACACGAACCGCAGCAGGACCCGGAACGCGGCGGGCTGGATGTCGTGGAGCGTGACGCGGTCCATCGTGGCCTCCGCCATGGAGCCGAAGAGCAGAGCGCGGAAGACCGGCGAGCTGGCGGCGAGGACAGCGCGGTGCGCGCGGAACGTCTCGCCGCCGACCGAGAAGGAGACGTCTGAGCCGTCGTCGTCGTCGCTGTACGAGTACGAGCAAGGCACGGCGGTTCCACGGCCGTCGTCGTCGTGCAACACTGTGATCCCACACATGAATGTGAAGCAGCCATCGATCAGGTAACCGTCCGACTCCAGCTCGCGTCGGCTGAAGAATTCGAAGTCGAACCACCCCCCGAGGCACCTGATGGTCGGGGGGCCATCATCGCCATCACCAGTCGGTTGGTAGGTGACCCGATGCTCAGACCAGCGATTTCCACCGGACAGCGATGCTGCTGGTGCGCCGTCTGCTCCTATCACCAGGGCCTTGAAGAAGATCGCCTTGACGGCGGGTTTGGGTTTTCCCTTGCTAACTGGGCAGTCACCCGGCAGGGAAACTATCTCCCAGTGGTGCCCGCCGCCGCCCCGCAAGCAAACTATTTCCCAGGCGTGTCCGGCGGCGGAGATGAAATTGCGGCAGGGCACGGCGGCTTCGCGGGGGAGGTGCTTCGTTTTCGAGTAGTCGAACTTGAACGTGGTGAATCTGGACTCCATGTTCGATCTGGAGCTAGGGAGAGATACGTCCGGCCGGGGCACGTATAAGTAGCTAGGACGTTGAGTTTGGGAACGCATCGGCATACACCGCTTTTTTCATTTAGAGTGGTTTTGGCCCAGTTTATTTACATGGCCCAATACGTTTTCTAAGGCCCAAATAAATTTTAATTGCAATTTGATATATGGAAAAGGGAAAAGTCCATTTTAAAACCTCAAACTGGTGAAGTCCGATTTACAACCTCGTACTACGAAACTGGGTAACCTCGAACTGGCAAAAAAGTACGATTTACAACCCCGAGCACGGTTGAAGACGGTTTCGTTGACGCGGCATGCGGGGCCCACATGTTAGCACATTTACTTTTTATTCTTTCTCAATGACCGGAGGAACCACATATGATTCCCTTTCCATGTCATCTTTTCCTCTACTCTCTGCTACAACTACTCCTCCGCCGATGAGGAGGGAGACGGGGAAGGAGGCCAGCGGCCGCTAGGGATCCGCGGCGCTGGGGCGAAGGTGGCGGCGAGCGCACGACCTCGGCAAGCGGACAGCCTAGCAAGTGCTGCACTTGGAGCTGTCGGCCCGGTAACCGCTGCGCTAGACCTAGCCCTAGGGCACAACCCCGTCCCTCGCGAGCGGCTCGTGGCCCCACCCCGACAAGCATGCGACTAACGAGGGCATAGCCCTGCCCCAGGTAAGCGGCCCAGCCCGACCCCAACAAGATTGGGGAGGCTCATGGCGAGCTCAAGCTCGGCGCACTCGCCGCAGTGCTCGAGCGCATGCGTGGCGCACCACGCCGCCGCCCTCCTAGTACACCATGGCGTCCCGCACTGCTTGAGGAGGAAGGGCCCAGATCCGGGTTGCCAATCGGCTCGTCGGCATCCACCATGGTGGGCTTCTTGGGCTTAGCGCACGATGAGGTAGAGGACAACAGGGACGGTGGCGCCCGCCTCAACAGTGGCACGGCCATAGGGGGGAGGTGTCAGAGGTTGAGAGGCTCGGCATGGCGGGCGGGTAGGCGAAGCTATGTGGTGGGTCCATTTGTGGGGCCCGCACAACCACATCAGCGGAAACCGCCCTACAGACCAACTCAAGGGTGTATTGTGTCCGGTTTGCAACAGTTGAGGGTCTCAGGTTACTCGATTTCGTAGATCAAGTTCGTAAACCGAACGACTGTTAGCTTAGGGTTGTCAAATGGACTTTTTCCTATGGAAAATATTCTATACTAAAAAATAGTCAGAATAGAGAAATTCTCTACGTACCAGAAAAAGGTTCTACTTTCACTGCTATAATATATTTTATCTTCATAGAAAAATATTCAAGATTGCGAATATAATAATTTACCTTTACAAGAAAAATATTCTAACTTCATACAATAGAACGTTATACCTCCGCTAGAAAAATATTCTCAATTCATGAGCAAAATATTGAAGGAACTAAATAACGACATACCATGGCATTGAAAAATAATAAAAAAGTAAATTTCTTCAATGCTATCAAAAGCTACGCTGATCCCTCCAATGCCATCAAAGTGTTTCAATCGCGAGCGTCATGTATTTCCGAGCGGAGAGAGCTGCGTATCCCAACCCTTTCTTTGAGCTTTGCAGCAAGTGCTGGAAACGTGTTCACCAACCACACGAAACCTTCCGTGAACACGATCGATGCACCTGCTCCTCAGCTCCGGGCAGTTGAACGTCTCAGCACAAGCCAATGTGGAAGCAAACGTCTCCACCGAGATGTTGTCCCACAGCCAACGAGCGCACAGGAGCTTCAGCCGGTCCAGCGCGTACCGGTCCGCGGCGACGAGCAGGCGCTGCATCGTCTCGGTGGGGGAGTCCCCGAGCGCAGCGTCGTCATCGTCGTCACCGTCGTCGCCGGGCAGCGCGTCCTTGTAGATGAACCGAAGCATGAGTCTGAACACCGCGGGCTCGATTTCGTGCACCGTGATGGACGGCGCCGTGGCGTCCGCCATGGGCCCGAACAGCTCCGCGTGGAAGACCGGGGAGCGGGCGGCGAGGACGGCGCGGTGGGCGCGGAACGTCTCGCCGCCGACCGAGAACGCGACGTCCGTGCCGGCGGGGGAGTCCAGCAGGCGGGCGACGTGGCTGCCCACGTCGGAGGGCGGCACCGGGATCGAGCCGTCGTCGCCGACCAGGATACCGCACATGACGGTGACACTGCCGAACGCCCAGTGCACGTCCTCGACGTGCTCTCGCTTCAAGAACAAGGGGCACCCCTCGTTGCCCGCCTGGAAGGCGTGCACGTCTCTGTAGTCGGAGGGGGACGCGCACGGATGCTGATACACCGCGTCTTTCGGGGCCGCCACGAAGAAGAAGGCCTCCAAGACGGCCCTGACGACGCCTCTGGGATCGCTCTTGAGCTTGAAAAGCAACACCGAGGTCCGGTCGTCGTCATCGTGCGCATCATTGGCCAGGCCAAACGGGTAGAAATCGATCCTCCAGAGGTGGCAGCCGGCGGCGATGTCCCGGCCGACGACGTACCCGGCGCCGTGCTTCCTCGCCTCCTGGTAGTTCAGTTTGATCAGCGTGAAGCGACCGTCGAACATGTCGCCGTGTGCCACCATATAGTTGCGTTTGCGTGGATCGGATCAATCGAGTTCTGGTTGTCAGGCTGGGCGACCGAGCAATTTGGTTCGGTTCCTCGGTCCTTCGGTTACTTCAGTTTTCAAAAACCTGGAACCGAATTTTCATCCTAGAAGAATACAGACCGAACAGTTCGGTCTTTGGTTAGTTCCGTTCGGTCTTCGGTTAGACCGTACTGACTGAGGTAGCTTAGGGAGCAGAGAGGCGCCGGCAGCGACGGGGAGAGGCAGCCGGGCAGGGACAGGGAGGTGGTGGCGCTCTGCGGCCGTACCGACAGGGAGGCGAACTAAACGAGCAAACCAGCCACAAGCAGACCAGCTAGCACCTACGTACCTTTGCCACGCCGTGGGAAGAGGAGGCCGCTGAGCCGTGGGGGAGGTTCGTCACCGAGCCGTGGGTGGAGGAGGCTGCCGCCGCGCCGTGGGAAGGGGGGCACCGCCGTGCCATGGGCGTGGGAGAGAGGGATGCCGCCGAGCCGTGGGTGGAGGAGGCCGCCGCCACGCTGTGGGAAGGAGCGCGCCGCCGTGCCGTGGCCATGGGAGAGGGGCGCAGCTGCGCCAAGACATGGACGAGGATGGGGATTCGGGTAAGACAAGCCGGCTGGGTGGCGGCCGTTGCCAGGGAGGCTGGAGCGAGAGGGGAAAGGGCTCCACACTGGCAGCCAGCACCCAACAGGGAGGGCAGAGAGGTGCTGGTGCCGGTGGGCGGCTGCTGGGACACTGGAGGCAGGGACCGGGGAGGAAGGGAGTGGGCGGCAGGGAGCGGTGGAGGGGATAGGTAGGGTTAGGTTTTTTTGTTAGCAGGCCGATGGTTGTTTGGGCCTTGGAATTTTGGTTTTTTTGGATACTTCGGTTTTTTGTCGGTTCGGTAATTTCGGTTTTGGTTAGTTCGGTCATTTAAAAATCTGAAACCGAAATTAATTTCGGTTTCATTCGGTTCGGTTATTTCGGTATCGGTCTCGATCACTTTGGTTCGGTTTCTCGATTTCGGTTTTTTTCCCACCCCTACTGTGGTTGTACTGGATCTGGATGTGCGTGCGTGCCGACCCTCTCGTCTCGTCTCGTCTCGTCTCAATGCAATGCATACAGGCTACAGCCCAATTATACAGGGGAGAGAGAAGACATCGTCTCGTATTCGTATAGCAGTGGGCCTATACGTGGTACTGGTACTCGTTTCAATTGGCCCCGGCCAATACGACTATTAGTCAGCTGCGTCTTAATAAAATTAACTATATTTATTTATACCGATACTTTACAAATTTATGGCCTAATTTCTTTCCTGCATGGGCCACCGCTTCCCACTTGTTAATTTCTTTTTTCTCGTTGGCCTCGTTCTTTGAGACAAGCAGGGGTATGATGTGTATTTTTTTCCTTTTCGTTATTCCATTCTTTCCTTTTTATCTCATTTGGTTTATTTATTTTACTTCTCGCTTCTTAATGCTTTCCTGCTTCGTCCATATTCTTTCAACAATAGTATTTCCTCTTATCTTAATATAAGCGCATTATTTAACATTATTTTTTATTAAGATAAATACACTTTACATATCGCTGAACAAAAATCACATATATGGTCGGTGCTTTTTTAATATGGTCCTATTCATGAGAGCACATTGTCTCCGGTTCTAGACATTAATTACAACGAAGTGACGATTTAAAAGAGCTACTGATCTATGCTTGTTATAAAGAACACTGTTTTGTGCCCCCATTGGTGCCCTTTCATATTTAGGCTGTATGTGTCATAATCTCGGAGAAGTCATTTTATTTATGTGTACTTTGCACCTGGATCTGAGGGAGTGTTCAAGCCATAGCTCTTTCATTCATTATCAAAGAGAAGTTTTTTCCCTGAAAGTAGCAGGATTTATATTTAAAAAAGCATGAACAGTATACTCTTGGATTTCTTACGAAGCAGGCCCTGAAGAACAGGATAATGCAATGCAAACAAGGTCGTCTTCTTGGACAACAGCCACCTTGCCGCTTTCTGGTCCGCCATATATAGCCAGGCAGCCGAGAGCACCAAAGGTGACCAGACACTAAGGGTCTATTTAGTTCTTTAGCACTAAAAAATGACTAAATTTTAGTCCACCGTGTTTGGTTCTTAGAATTAAAGCAGGGACTAGAGCATTTATTACTAGACAAAAAGACCCCAATACCCTCAGCTCCAACCACTCCCCCTCTCGTCTCCTCACTCTGTGTCGGCCCCTTTCTTCCTCCTCGCCCTCCTCCGCGGCGGCCACCTCCGCCACGCCGATACCGCCCTCTTCCATAGCCTCCGCCGGGCTTGGAGAAGGCGCCGCGGTGTGCGCTGCTACCACTGCCGCCGAGGCACACGCCGTGGTCAGCCACGCGATGAGGAGAGGAGAGGAGAGGAGAGGGAGGCGGCGGCATGTCAGCGGTTGAGCAGGAGGACGTCGCCCAGGAGGAGGAGCGCTGGGGGGAGGAGGCTGCGCCGGGAGAGGCAGCGGCAGAGGAGAAGGGCGGCGCCCGAGAGGGGCTCTAGCGGCCGGCGGCAGCAGGAGCTGGGGAAGGAGAAGGAAAGAGCAGGTATGGAGTGGGAGGGGGGCCAGGGGCAGTGGAAATCTTTCCACCACTTTTTAGTCAGTTTACCCCAGTTTTAGCTCCTTTGAAGCTAAAAAATTTTAGTCAGCTGCTACATTTTAGTACATAGTGTTTGGTAACTTTAGTCAGCTTTGTACTATAATTTAGTCAGTTTGTGTTTAGTACTAGAGAACCAAACAAACCAAAAATCTTTGTACTATAATTTAGTCAGTTTGTGTTTAGTACCAAAGAACCAAACAGGCCAGAAATCTACCAAAGTGAAACACAGAGAGTACCAAATAACTTTGGAAACGCCGCAAGACATCAGCCCTCTGGAGTCAGGAGCGCATTAACAGTTGACAACTGCGAAGGGAATACATAATATTGCCGTTGATTTGCATCTTACAAGATTTAATGCATACCACTTCGTTCCAGAAGTTGGTTAATTTGAAAGTAGGAAAAACGGATCAAAAAATTTACCAATATTAAAAATGACAGGGCAATATATAGATAATTAGTTATCAAGTGAGTAGCCAAGTCATGGGCAACTAAACAATGGAAATTAAGAACATGCAATAACTCCAAAATCCAATATGGTTAACAGAATAACATCAGTAAAGAGTTCGAACAATCTAATCTTGTTGTAGCATCAAAAAAGTTCACACTACGAAGGTACACAGTCACAGTTCTCAACCCATCATCTAATCTTATGAAACACCCATCGGCTAATGCTACCTCTTTTCGACCATGAAAATATAGGTACAGCTAGGCGTGTAAATGGTACGGATATTATCCGTCCGTATTCGAGTTCCGATCCGTTTAGAAGGGTAAAGATCCGATCCGTATTTGAATCCGGACATTTAATATTCGATCCGTATCCGTATTCGAGTACTCAAAGTTAGATATATATGATGTCGATAACCATTCAAGTCTTATCCGACACATTTGATCAATATCCGTATCCGATCCGAATCCGAAGAAAAAATATAAAAACAAATACGGTATCGGCGATATCTGTCCGTATTCGATCCGATTACACCCCTAGGTACAGCCAAGTCATAAACTTATGACTAAACTGAAAATATAGGTATAAGATCAATGCAAATTTTTGCATGGAGCACGTAAGACGCTGAGTAACATTTCTGAGCTGCTGAAACTCAAGATCCTTTTGTTACTTTTGACTTTTGTCATGAACCTCTCCTTCAGCTAAATATATGGTTGAACCCTCTCTTTCAGCTTATCAGCTAGAGCAGTAAACTTCTGCACTTGCTCTTCTTGAAACTCTGGCCATGGGGAAGAATTTCAAGAAGACCAGGAAGCACAAACCTTATCAAGAAGACAAGAAGCTTCACAGACCTCCAAGCCATATCAAGAACAAAAGGTGTAATCACTTTCAGAGTTTTAGTATTCAGAAGAACCATTTTAAATCGAGGAAGCTTTGTTTTCAGATGAATATTTGTTCGGACTCAGCTTTCATCAGAAGAATAACAGAACTACAGAAGGTTATCTTATGGAGTATAAAGATGTAAATGCAGAAATTCGATAGCAAAAACACTTGATATCCCAACATAATTGAACAGATCACACAGCATTCAGGAACCTAATCCTACATTAGTCTCATTCAGGATGGTGTAAGTCAACACCTTGAGAGCTTAAACCACAATCAGGCACCACAAACACTTGATATCCCAACATAATTAAATATATCACACAGCATTCAGGAACCTAATGCTACATTAGTCTCATTCAGGATGGTGTAAGTCAACACCTTAAGAGCTTAAACCACAATCAGGCATCGATAGAGGCAATGAGATAACGCTCACCAGTGTTCCAAAGTTCCACACTGAAACTGCAGTCAAACATTACTACATGAAGATTTAAGAACGTTGCCTTCCTACCCTCTCCTTCAGCTCAGCAGCAAGCGATTGAAATTTCCCCACCAAAAACAGATAGCCATCCGTGAAAATTATCTTCTTCAAATTCTTGTCCACAGAAAAGAACTCAAAGCACTTGCTCTTCAACTCCGGACAGTTGTAGGTCTCGGCGCAAACTAAGATAGAAGCAAATGTCTCGTCCGAGATTTTATCCCACAGCCTGCTAGCACACATAAGCTTTAGTCGATCCAGTGCATATCGGTCAGCCGCAACAATCAGATGCTGCATCATGTCAACCGAGTCCCAAAGCTCGTCATGTTCAGGCAACTCATCCGTGTACATGAACCCAAGCATAGCTTTAAACATTGCAGGCTCCATGTCTTGCAGCGTGATGGATGATGTGGCATCTGCCGTGGAGCCAAAGAGCCCAGCCTTACACTGGCGAGCGCGCTGCAAGAATAGCACGGTGAGCTTGGATCGTCTCGCCTTTCACGATGAGCGAAACATCCATACCGACTTTGCCGTCAAGCAGGAGGCCGAAATCCCTCCCTATGTTGGAGGGTGGCACAGCAATGGTATCAGCACCCAGAACTATGATGTTACACGGAAACGTGACCCAGCCGTTTGAGAGGTAGATTGACTCGATAACGCTTCGCTCCAGGAACTGATCCCACCCCCCGATACAGGCTTCAGTCGAGAAAACATCCACGGACTTCTGTTCATGGGAGAAAGACGGTACACCATCCTTCCCCAGGAGAAAAACTTGGAAGATGGTGTTGATGGTACTGCAAGGGCTGAGGAGCTCGAGGTTGATGGAGACGTGCTCGAGGTCATCTTCTAGCATCCCACGCGGGTAGCAATGTACAATCCAGAGGTGGCCTCCGGCGGAGATAAAATCGGAGGTGACTGAGTCGCCGACGGCAAAGTTCTCGGTTTCCGAGTAGTGGATTTTGAACTCATGAAAAGCAGAACCCGACATCTCGGTCGCCAACTGCTTCTTGATAACATTAGCGTCCACTTCACATTAATTCGCGATGTAAAAAAATTCTACTAAATCTCAAGGAAACGGGAGAGGAGCAGGCGAGGCGAGGTTACCCACGTTCCCGTTCCGAAGTGGTGGCGGGAGCAGAGGGGAAGTTGACGCTTGGTGTGGTGGCTGTTCCAAACTCCGCCAGCGGCCACTTGCCTCGATTCGCCTCAGCCGGCGCTGGAAGTGGGATGAGGGTCCGCCGCCGCCTCCTCCCCGACGCCGCTCGTCGCCGACTCGATCGAGCCTTGCGCCGCCCGTCGGCCGGCCTAGGTTTGGGGCCTTGGGGGAAATTGGGAATGGGAGAGTGGGTCGCCACGGCCTACGGGCACTCTCAACGATGTACCGGGGATATGGCCCATCAGGATAGTTGGACGCAAATAATGCGGCCCACCTTTGCGCGGGGTGCAGACGCTACATTAGTTAATTTGATCAAGGTAGTTAAACTTTGAATAAACTAGAAGGCTAAAAAATAGATATGTTTTAAAACAGAAGCAATAAAAGAGCATGACCAATTATCTGTAACATTTCCATGGGTCTAACTGACATAAGAAGTAAAATTGTGTATTCTCCCCCCAAAAAAAGCAAATTAGCACTCTTTACAAAAAATTACAATGCATACCAAGGTCAATCTAGAAAGCAGCTTGTAACACTATTTCACTCCCTCGATTCTCAATCGATATACAGATATCAGCAAGTAACATACTCCATGCACGCTCCATGTCTGAGCGAATGAACACATATGAAAGAGAACTAGAGAACCAGAGTATAAGCTTGCTGTTCTGGATGACAAAACTTCAGCAAAATATTTGGTTATTAAAAAAAACGAGACCCGCAGGGATAGACGGCCCCGGGTTTTTCATTAAGAGGATGGAACCTCAAACGGATCTCGAAAAAACCTTCCGAACTCTAGCATTGCTAGCAAGGTGGATTTTTATTAACCAAGTGGAAATTCGTCCCAGTAAAGAATCAAACTCACAACCTTAGGGTGCCAAACTCGAAAAAACCCTCCGAACTCTAGCATTGCTAGCGAGGAGGATTTTTATTACCCAAGTGGAAAATCATCCCAGTAAAGGATCAAACTCACAACCTTAGGGTGTCAAAGAGATGTGTCTACCACTAGACCACAAGCTCTTTAGCAAATATTTGGTTATTGAATGCTTGAAATTTCAATCTCCAAACAAATCAAGCAGTAAACGTTAAAAATGGATAAATAAGTGACATGGTACATGACCAAGTGAAAAAAAAATGTTCTATAAGCATGTGCAGAATTTCAGCTATACATTTCTGAGCTGCCACGTGCAGAATTTCTCTTGTTTATGTACTACATTGTCACTGGAGCCGAAAAATTCTCAACCTAATTGTAATATAGGCATAAATTTTACTACTAGATCTCAGCACATGTTTTGAGCCACACAAACAGAATGATTCTCTACGAACTCCGGTTTGCAACTCCTCAACATCTCCTCTGTCAAATTCCCTATTCTCGATTAAGTCTCATAGCAACCAAATGCTAACAACCTTGCCAAGAGCACGGCACCCATCACCCACCCTAACTATTCTCGGGTATGTGATGTGTGCATATAGCATAGCACATTATAAAGGCGATCAGTGAAATCAGGAGTTATCCACCATCAAATCTGAAATCAAAGTATCAGACACTCAAGTTTAAAATCGAATTGTATGGCCACAGACAATATGTCATGATCACAAAAATAGTAACATACTATCCTTGAGAAATGAATATCATTCCACACCGACTTAGGAACCGGGAAAATAACCTCCAAGGTTCAAACTTGAAAATTCATGAAGTGTTCCAGGCCCTAGAGGCGTGGTGAAAATGACATGACTCAAATGATGACTGATAAACCACAGCTGTTAAATGATTTGTAAGCAATTGCATGTGGGTGTTCGTTGCAGAAAGACTTTAGTGAACTACATAGTACGACTTGCAAAATTCAGCAATGTTTTTCACTAGCAAGAGACATAAGGAGGAAACAAATAGTATCAATGGTCAAATAAAGAGAGATAATGGTATTTATATGTGGATTGCAAGTCTAAATTTTCTTACAGGGATAGAAGCACCGATGGAGCTCTAGAACAGCTAATAAGAAAAGCATATTTTTGCAAAATAATGTGAAAGATTACTCCATTGAAAAGCTTGATACTCTAATCTAGCCCGTGTAAATACCCCAAACGCACAAAAACAGTTTTTTTTTTGTAAAAAATGCAGGGAAGGTATTGAAATTACCAAGATAGTTCTCCCAGGCCATCTAGAATCCACATTACAGAAAATTGGTGTGGACATGATTAGTTGCAGCTACATTGCTTGATAATGATGAAGAAAACCAGAAAGCACAAACCGTAATCAAGAAGCTTAACGAGCCTCCAAGCTATATTAAGAACTACTAGTCCTCAGTTTCAGAGTTCTAGCATTAAAAAAAACTTTTAAAAATCGAGGAAGCTTTGTTTTCAGATGATGTTTTGATGGGCCACAGTTTTCATCAGAAGAATGAGGATGTAAATCCAGAAATTCAATACCACAAACACTTGGTATTCCAACATGCTTAATTAGATTATATAGCATTCAGGAACCTAAGGCTACAGAAGTCTCATATTAGGATGGTGGAAGTCAACATTTTGAGAGCTTAAACCACAATCAAGCCAAGCAATGTGATAACGCTCACCAGCATTCCCAAGTTCCACACTGAAACTGTGGTCGAACGCTACTACATGAATATTTAAGAATGTTACACCCCTACCCTCTCCTTGAGCTCAGCAGCAAGCACTTGAAATTTCCCCATCAACCACAGGAAACTATCTGTGAAAACAATTTTCTTCAAATTGCTGTCCACTGCAAAGAAGTCAAAGCACTTTCTCTTCAACTCTGGACAGTTTTTGGTCTCAGCGCAAACTAAGATAGAAGCAAATGTGTGCTCTGAGATGTTATCCCACAGCTTACTAGCACACATAAGCTTTAGTCGATCCAGTGCATATCGGTCAGCCGCCGCAAGCAGATTCTACAATATCTTCAAGAAATTGTTCCCAAGCTCATCATATCCAGGCAGCTCATCTATGTACATGAACGCAAGCATAGCTTTAAACGTTGCGGGCTCAATGTGTTGCAGCGTGATGGATGGCGTGGCACCAGCTGCGGAGCCAAAAAGCTCGGCCTGAAAAACAGGCGAGCGCGTAGCAAGAATTGCACGGTGCGCTCGGAACGTCTCGCCTTTCATCATGAAAGAAACATCTGCCCCGACTTTGCTATCAAGCAGGAGGCCGAGCTCCCTCCCCTTGCTGGAAGGTGGCACAGGAATGCTATCAGCGTCCAGAACTATGATGCTACACAGAAATGTGACCCAGCCGTCTGATAGGTAGGTTGACTCGAGAGAGAAGGCTTCGCTTCATGAACCGATCCCAACCCAAGACACAGGCGTCTTCAAGCGAGTAAACATCCACTGACTTCTTTCCGTGGGAGAAAGATGGCACACCATCCTTGCCCAGGAGAAAAACTTGGAAGACGGTATTGACGCCACTGCAACAGCTGACGAGCTCGAGGTTGATGGAGACGTACTGGCCGAGGTCCTCCTCCAATCTCCCACGCGGGTAGCAATGTATAAACCAGAGGTGGCCTCCGGCAGAGATATACTCGGAGCTGCTGACTGAGTCGCCGACGGCGAAGTCCTCGGTTTCCGAGTAGTGGATTTTGAACTCATATGAAAAGCAGAGCGCGACATCTCGGTCGCCGACTGCTTCCTGATAAGATTTGTGTCCACATCACATCGATTCGTGCTGTAAAAGATTCTACTAATAAATCTCAAGAAAACAGAAGAGGAGCAGGCGAGGCGAGGTTACCCACATTTCCCAAGTGGTGGCGGGAGCAGAAGGGGAGTTGATGCTTGGTGCAGTGGCTGCTCCAACCTTCGCCAGCGACCACTTGCCTCGCTTCGCCTCAGCTGGCGCTGGAGTGGGATGAAGGGTCCGCCGCCGCTACCTCCTCCCGACGCCGCTCGTCGCCGGCTCGATCGAGCCTTGCCCTTGCCGCCGCTCGTGGGCCGGCCAGGTTTGGGGGAGACTGGGACTAGGAGAATGGTGGCCGACGGCCCACGGGCACCCTCATCGATGCCTGGGGGTTCGGCCCATCAGGGTAGTTGGGCGCAGATAGTGCGGCCCACGTTTGCACGAGGCAGAAATTTGATCAACCTAAAGATAGTAAAACTTTGAACAAACTAGAAGGCTAAAAAATTAGCTGATGTTTTAAAACAGAAGCAATAAAAGAGCACGACAAATTATGCTAACACTTTGATGGGTCTAACTGCGGTGGAGAGCTTCCACTAGATCTAGCTTTGACATATAAGAAGTAAAATTGTGTCATCTCCCCCCAAAAAGCAAACTAGATGAGTACCGAGATCAATCTAGAAAGCTCGTAACACTATCTCGCTGCCTCGATTCTCAATCGGTGTACAGTTATCAGCAAGTAACATACTCAATGAACGCTCCATGTGTGAACCAATGAGCACATATGAAAGAGAACTAGAGAAGCAGAGTATGGCTCCCTGTTCCGGATAAAAAACTTCGTCAAGATATTTATATTTGGTTATTGAATGCTTGAAATTTCAATCTCCAAACAAATAAAGCAGTAAATCTTAAACATGGATGTATAAGTATGTGAAATGGTACACAACCATGGTATGAAAAAAAAAGCATTATTAGACTAAGTCCAACAGATCGTGTAAACGGTCGTGTACGGTACAAAATGACACCGTAACGACACCGTTCACAGAGAGGAAGGTAGTTAGAATAGTGGATAAAAGAATAGGATAGACGATCTGCTGGACCCAGTCTTATGTTATATAACCATGTGCAGAATTGTAAATTTCTAAGTTGCCACGTGCAGAATTTCTCTCGTTATGTTTTATTAACCACGTGCAGTGTACTGCGTTGTCGCAGGAGCCGAAAAATTCTCAATCTAATTAATATAGGCATAAATTTTACTGCTAGATCTTATTACATGTTTTGAGCCACATAAACAGACTGATCCTCTACGAGCTCTAAAGGTTTGCAACTCCTCAACATCTCCTCCATCAAATTCCCTATTCTCGGCTAAGTCTCATAGCAACCAAATATTATCAACCTAGCCCAGAGCACGGCACGGCACCCATCACCCACACCATGACTCGTCTCGGGTATGTGATGTGTGCATAGCTCACTGCAAATTAAAGGCGATCAGTGAAATCGGGAGTCATCAGAGACGAGCACCATCGAATCTGAAATGAGGGTATCAGACACTCATGTTTAAAATAGCATTGTATGGCCACAGACAATATGTCACGGATACACACATAGTGAAGTAGTATCTTTGAGAAATGAATATGATTCCAGATCGACTTAAGAACTGGAAAATAAATATCCAAGGTTCAAACTTGAAAAATCATGAAGTATTGCAGGCCCTAAAGGCGTGGTGAAAATGACAAGATCACAAGACGAATGATGACTGATAAATCATGGCTGTTAAATGATTAGTACGCAATTGCGTGTGCATGTGCGTTGCAGAAAGGCTTTAGTGAACAACATAATACGTCTTGTAGAATTCAGTAATCCTCTGTACTATGTTTTCACCGCCAAGAGACATCTGGAGGAAGCAATTAAATAGAGATAAAGGTCCATTAAATAGAGATAAAGGTATTTATCTATGGATTGCAAGTCTACATTTTCTTACAGGGATAGAAGCACCGATGGAGCTATGAACAACTAATAAGAAAAAACATATCTTTGCAAAATAAAAATAATTAAGAAATAAGAAAAATTAGAAACAGGTTACTCTAAAGCACTTGTAGTTTAATGTGAAAGATTACTCCATTAAAAAGCTTGTTAGTCTAACCTGTACATGTACCCCAAACACACGAAAACACTTTTTATAAAAAAATGCAGGGAAGGAATTGAAATTACCAAGATAACTCTCCAAGGCCATCTAGAATCCACATTACATCAAAATGGTGTGGGCATGATTAGTAGCAGCTACGTCGTTTGATAATGATGAAGAAAACCAGAAAGTACAAACCTTAATCAAGAAGCTTAACAAGCCCCCAAGCTATATCAAGAACTACTAGTGCTCACTTTCAGGGTTCTAGCATTCAAAAGAGCCTTTTTAAATCGAGGAAGCTTTGACCAGCCTCAGTTTTCATCAGAAGAATAAAGATGAAAATCCAGAAATTCAATACCACAAAGACTTGATATTCCAACATGCTTAAATAGATTTTATAGCATTCAGGAACCTAAGTGGAAGCCAACATCTTGAGAGCTTAAACCACAATCAACTAATCAAGCATTCCAAAGTCCACACTAAAACTGTGGTGGAACGCTACTACATGAAGATTTAAGAATGTTACACCCCTACCCTCTCCTTGAGCTCAGCAGCAAGCGCTTGAAATTTCCCCATCAACCACAGGAAACTATCCGTGAAAACAATCTTCTTCAAATTGCAGTCCACCGCAAAGAACTCAAAGCACTTGCTCTTCAACTCTGGACAGTTGTTTGTCTCAGCGCAAACTAAGATAGAAGCAAATGTGTGCTCTGAGATGTTATCCCACAGCTTACTAGCACACATAAGCTTTAGTTGATCCATTGCATATCGGTCAGCCGCAGCAAGAAGATCCTGTAGTATCTTCAAGAAATTGTCCCCACGATCATCATATCCAGGCAGCTCATCTGTGTACATGAACACAAGCATAGCTTTAAACGTTGCAGGCTCAATGTGTTGCAGCGTGATGGATGGCGTGGCACCAGCTGCGGAGCCAAAGAGCTCGGCCTGAAAAACAGGCGAGCGCGCAGCAAGAATTGCATGGTGCGCTCGGAACGTCTCGCCTTTCACGACGAAAGAAACATCTGCTCCGACTTTGCTATCAAGCAGGAGGCCGAGCTTCCTCCCCATGTTGGAAGGTGGCACAGGAATGTTATCAGCGTCCAGAACTATGATGCTACACAGAAATGTGACCCAGCCATTTGACAGGTAGGTTGACTCCAGAAGGCTTCGCTTCATGACGCGATCCCAACACCAGTCACAGGCGTCTTCAAGCGAGTAAACATCCACTGACTTGTGTCCGTGAGAGAAAGATGGTTCACCATCCTTCCCCAGGGGAAAAATTTGAAAGAGGGCCTTGAGGGCTGGGGAATAGGTCATGAGCTCGAGTTTGACGGAGACGTACTCGCCGAGGTCCTCCTCCAGCCTCCCACGCGGGTAGAAGTAAATAGACCAGAGGTGGCCGGTGGCGGAGACATCCTCAGAAATGACACGGTCGCCGACGGCGCAGTTCTCAGTTGCCGAGTAGTGAACTTTGAACTCATGAAAACCACAGCCCGCCATCTTGGTCGACGACTGCTTCCTGATAAGATTAATGTCAACTTAACAGCTACTCCGTAACACCAATCCGCGATGCAAAAACTCTAAATCTCAAGAGAAAGGAAGAGCAGCAGATGAGGTTACCCACGTTTCCCAAAAGATGGTGGGAGGAGCAGAGGCGAGTTGATCCATGGTGTCTGCTCCAGCCTCCGAGGGCGACCACTTGCCACGTTTCGCCTCAGCCGGCAGTGGAGTCGAATGAGGGCTCCGGCACCGCCTCTTCTACACGACGCAGCTCGCCGCCGACTCGTCGCTAGGTCTAAGGCTCATCCCGCGGTTTTGGGGGCGGTTTGGGGGACAGCGGCGGCCGCCAAACAGCCACGGCGGAGGAGACGGTCCCACTCTTATGGTGGGCCTGCGGTGTGGCCTATTGAGTGGTTGGGCTCAGATGCGGGGGCCAATATATGCGCGGCTCGCAAGCGAGAAGCCCAGAGCATACTGATACTGTGGTCCATCAAGAATAGCACGAGAACATACAGTTTGGAATACAAAACGTAAAATACCACATTCTTGAAAGAAAAAAAGAGAGCAAAATATCGTTATTTTTACTTTACAGATATCGCCAAGTAACGCACTTAATGCACGCTCAATGTATGAAACAAGATGTGACAGCGGCACATGAAAGATAAGCAAAGGCAAAAACAATCTGCTCTGCCGTTTGAAAAACTCCAGCATCTAGTTATCGCCAGCTTGAAATTTGAATCTTCAAACCAAATCAAGCATTAAAAGGTTAAATCTTAAATGCCGATGTATAAATAAGCGAAATGGTACGTAACCATAGTATGACAAGAAGCATTATTAGCCGTGTATTGTCGCAGGGAGCACAACAGGCATATCATTCAGAACCGAATTTCAGATGTACGTTTCTGACTTCTGAGCTGCTGAAAGATAAGACAAGGCCCTCTTGTTATGTTCTATAGCCATGAGTATTGTATGTCAAAGCTACACAAGGCTGAATTTTGTCTGCGCCTTCAAGCTAATCAAGAATCGGTGTCCTTACTTTCAGAGTTTCAGTTTTCAAAAGAATCAAATAACACATACTCTACGCAGGCCCAAGGTCATATCTATAAAGATGGAATCTGAAGATGCACGTGGTACATGATTTTGTGGTTGTACGTACTTGATATTCCAGATCTTACTACACAGTCTCAGTTCACTGCCCCGTCTCTTCTTATCCTATCATGTTACCTCTCAATTAACAGGGGCAGTTGATACTGCCATTTTGATGTTCTTTTTTCAACCAATAAGATATATACAAAATACATGCAATTAAATCGTAAGTTTTTTCCGATGTATCATGATATGTCTTGATCAAAGAGGAACATGTCAGAACAACAAAGGAACAAAAAACAGACCCATTGTCCTCAACACGAAGGCTCCATCAACATCTAGGTTTCACAAATTTAAAACTTCAGGTTCCAAATGAATCAAACAGTAAAGAACACACAGAATGTAAATATGCAAAATTGTTTTATGACCAAAACACTAGTTGTATCTCCTCATGATGCATGGGAGAAGCATCGACCAGCAATTTCACCTGTTCTAAGCTGCTGAAAGAAACAGGGTCCTTGTGTTCTGTTTATGTGACAATGAGCAGCTGTATGTCAAAGCTACAGAAGCAGAGAGTTGTCTAATGCCTAAGCCCCAAAGTCAAACAATGAGTAGTTTTTTTTTACTGTCAGTAAGTAGCTAATTCAGGCCCCGTTGTATCCTACAACTTCCAACACAGTTGACAGATATAAACATTTCTAATCATACCTGTCTTGTGGTAGTACAGTGTCATTCTCAGTCCGCTCTCCTGCATTGCGTGAAGAACTAACTGGGAAAAAAAAACTGTGCACCACCTGCCAGAACCCCCTCAGATCACACTGCTCTTTAAAGCTAGTCTCCACCATGAAGAGGCATAGATTATCACCAAGTCTTGAATTTAAGGCACACTAACACCACAATGTGAGGATTGAAGAGGCACTTAGAGCGCAACATAACATAAAAAATAGGCAAATTTCCAAGGGTAAGAAGTTGCATCTACATCTTGGTACCATTAATTTGAAAATTCATTGTCAAATGAACTAAGCAGTAAAGTTTAACATGGAAGTGTGAATATGCCAAATGGCCCAACACCGTGGTTTGGTGATACAAGTACTTGATTTGCCAACATTAAAAGACATACCAGGTACTGTTCATGGAGCCGGTACTTTCTGACAATTAGTTCAAAACTTATTGGCAGTTTAGCTCTGCTAAAAGGTAAACTTAAAAGCTATTTATTTCATGCATACCCTGGTTCAGGACTGGACATATCCATGAGCAAAAGGATATTTACAGAAACTAGACTATATTACACAGTAGGGGCTACAAATGCTGAGAGTACTAATCTAGCATTCCATAAATTTACATCTGAGTTATGTGAGGGAGCACTTGGCAGCAACTTCATCCGGCACTTGAAGGATGGCGTGATTTAAGAACAGGTGCCCTGTTCATCAGCAGGTACTTCATAATCTAATGACTACTAATCTAACATTCTCCAAAAGGACACCATACTAAATCTACATTTCAGTTGGACACTGGAACCCAAAGGTTGATATTTAATTTTGCATGCTATTACTTCACAACCCTCGTCCTCAACTCAGCAGCAAGGGATGGAAATTTCTGCACCAAGACCACAAAGCCATCCATGAACGCCACCTCCTTAAAATTCTTCTCCACAGCGAAGAAATCCAAGCACTTGAGCTTCAACTCTGGGCAGTTGTATGCCTCAGCACAGACTAAAATAGAGCCAACCGTATCCACCGAAACATTTTCGATCAACTTCAGAGAACAGACGAGTTTCAGACGCTCCAGTGCATACCGGTCAGCCGCGGCATATCGGTGGGAGAGTCCCCAAGCTCTCTGACTTCAGGCAGGCAATCAGTGTAGATGAAACGAAGCATAACTTTAAACACCGCAGGCTCGATTTCTTGCAGCGTGATAGAAGGCATTGCGGCATCCGCCATTGAACCAAAGAGCTCTGCTCTGAAGACCGGCGATCGGGCTGCGAGCACAGCGCGGTGAGCCGGGAACGTCTCATCGCCCACGACGAACGACACATCCGACCCGACTGCGCAATCCAGCAGCTCCCCGAGATGGTCCGCAATGTCGGGCGGCGGCACGGGCGTGGGGCTGCCGGGAACAACAATGACCCCGCACATGAACGTGGCCACGCCATTGGTCAAGTAGCTGGACTCAAGAATGCTTCCCTTGATGAACCGAGAAAACCCCCGTGACATGCCGTGCTGGAAAATGTGAACAAACCTCCCTGACTTGGTAAAGGATGGTGTGCCATCCCTGTTTAGCAGGAAGACGTCAAAGAAGGCCTTGACATTTCTCGATCTGGAGACGAGCCCGAGATGTATCGAGACATACTCGCCATTGTACTCGTCCCTGATCCCACGGGGCCATGATCTGACCCTCCAGAGATGCCCTCCGGCGGAGAAGTCATCGGAACTGATACAGGCACCAATTGGGAGGTCTTTCTTCTCCGCATAGTCAAGTTTGAACTCGAAGAAACCAGCGCACAACATCTTGGCAGTTGGCACTCTTAGCTGTTCCTAGTAGAATTAATTTCCACGAATCTACACCGATTGACAAGATAGTATCCATCTAGAAGCGCTCGCAACTCGCACGCTATGAAACCCTTAGCCCTAGGAAAAAAGCCGGAAGAAATTAAAACTACTCACAATCCAAGTATAGGTGGCGGCGGCGCGGAAGTGGGTAGGGCTCAGTAGCAGCTCCAGTCTCCCTTCGTCGGAGTGAGCTGATGGCTCCTCGGGAATTCGCCGCAAGCCCTAGCCCCCGTCGCGCCTACGGCTCGTTTCGCCGTTGGGAATTTGGGATTGGGAGAGGGGATGGCGGCCGTCGCCCACGTGTGGCTAGCGGCCCAGCCCAGAGAACCGCGGGCACAACATCTGGCCCATCTACGTAAATTAAGAATGCTCCTATCCTCACAGCGACAACCCCGGTTAGCCAGCTAAAAACCCTGCAAATTTCTATTTTTGGACATTTCCATTCCACCGATGAGCCGCACATCGGCTCCCATTTTCTAGGCAAGTTATATTCGTCCATACCACCCGCGTACATCCCCACCCGGTAGAACAACAATGGCGTCAGCAGCATCCACCGTCGTTTTCATCATCGCTGCGGCTGCTTGGTCGCCGTTAACCGATGCGGCTTCCACTTCCTTCCCGACGTCGTCGCCCGTCTCACCACCGCCGTTAGCGACGGCGTTCCTCCGTGCGCGTTGCGCCACCACGCTCTACGGCGTGGCCTGCTACGAGTCCCTCCTCCCCTACGCGTGCACGTTCCAGACCAGCCACGTCAAGCTCGCCCGTGCCGCCGCCGACGTCAACGTGGCCTCTCTCCGCCTTATCTCCAAGCGCGTCAAGGAGATTATTGGCGGCGGCGGCGGTATGACCGGAGACGAGATGGCGGCGCTCCGGGACTGCGCTAGCACGCTATCATCGGCCGCCGGACTGGCCAAGCAGTCGGCGGCCGAGCTGGCCAAGCTCGACGCTGCAGGAGCCGCTGCGGGCAGAAGTAGTGCCAGGTGGGCGATTTCCAACGCTCAAACATGGCTCAGCGCTTCCATGACGAACGAGGCAACGTGCTCCGACGGGCTCGCGTTGTCGGGCGCCACGGCGGCGTCGCTGACTGTGAGGCAGGTGGCGATAGGTGTTGTGAGCGCCAAGGAGCACACCAGCATCGCTCTCGCACTCGTAAATGGGATACCAGTCCCATCTTAGGGGTGGTTACTAGATAGCGGGGGAATGAACGACCAGATCAAATAGATCAGATTTAATGATAGAGCTCTTCGATGGAGTTACCCATCAGGAATTTTTTTAGTTATACCTTCAAGTGAGACCAATAATACCATCTCAATAAATTAGATCTTCTTTTATATATGTTTAAATCTTATACCGCATCTGTTCTCGAATATTTGACACTCGCTAGTTTATTTTTGAATTAAAACGCCAAAAACAAAAAAGAATGGAGGGAGTAGTTCCTCTTCGGGTATGAATAGCCTCTTCTATAACACTGTACAGTGTCGACGTAGTGGAGTTTGAATATAGCCAACGGGATAGCCATCACCAATAATTAGGCCACTTCTCCTCAATCCTCCTTTTCTCTATGAAGCGCTGTTGTCTTCACGGGGACTCAGATGTGCCTTGTTACTTTCTCCGTCCATCTTTGATAGTTATACATGAGCAAGAGAAAATTTTCTGACAATGATAATCGTATAAGGGTCAAAAATAATAAATGTCGTACAACGATTGGCTCTACATGGCATCCCCAAAAAAGCATTTATGAGTGCATAGCTATATGCAACCAATAAATATACGCGACTAATTGAGAAGTAGTAAATGTGATAAGTAGACTCTACTCTTTCTTGATCTTTGTGTTTGAGGCTTATATGACTATCAAACATAGACGGAGGGAGTACTATTTTATGGTTGAAGCCCCGAGCATGAACACTTTTTTAAAAAGAATGCATGCAATCAATTAATCAAATATGTATTCACATTAGACAGAATAAAATGCAATCAAATGTATGTGCACCTTGAACCGAGGAACGAAGAACCAGAGCTGTGTCACCATAATACCATATACATATACCCTACTCGTCAAGCATGTCTATGCCACTTCAATTGGCAGGAATGAAGTCTGCTACTGAAGGAAAGGGATACAGTGGGAGTGAAGGCTCTCAGTTGTCAGATAGCCATTACTGGTTCACCATTAGTTCAAAACATACTGCTCAAGGTACATGTTGCCTGCGATGGAAATGCATAGTGTTTCCATGGATTTGTACTTTGTAATGTGCATGAGTCAAAGATCGTCAAAGAAGAGTTCTTGGAACTTGTTTCAGGGTAGAAAATGGAAAGGGGTTCCATCTGCAATGAGATTTCACAATTAGCTAATTCGTATCCTACAATTTCCAACACAGTTGACAGAAACTAATTATAACTGTTTTGTGGTAGCAAACTACCAAGAAAGCTACTACCACTATATTGCACGATGGATTCTCAATTTGGTCTCCTATATTGCATCAAGATCAAGAATTAATTGGAAGAAAATGTGCACTAGCTGCAAGAACACCCTCAGATTTCACTGCGCGCACTTCCACCATGAAGAGGCACAGATTATCACCAAGTCCTAAATTTAAGCCATACTAACACCAAGATGTGTCGATCAAAGAGGCACATGGATAACAATATAACATTCCACATGTAAGAAGCTGTAGCTACATCTTGGTGCCACTAATATGAAATTCGGTGTCAAAATGAATTAAGCAGTAAAGTTTAACATGGAAGTGTAGATATACCAAATTGTACAGAACCATGTTTTGCCAGTATAAGTACATGATGTGCCAACATGAATAAGTATATCAGATACCGTCCAATGTAGCTAGTACTTCCTGACAGCTAGTTGAAAACATATCAGCAGTTCAGCCTCAGTTCAGCCTGACAAAACCTAAAATCCATCTCCGGTCTCTAAACTTGTTTTGGTGTGTCAATTCGGTCCTTAAAGTTTTAAAGTGACCATCTCGGTCCTTAAACTTGTCTTGGTATGTCAACCGGATCCTAAAAACTCGAAGTGACCATTCCGGTCTCTAAACTTGTCTCGGTGTGTCAACCTGATCCTTAAAAGTCTCAAAGTGACCATTTGGACTGGGACCGGGTTGACAAACTAAGACAAATTTGGAGACCGGGTTGAGACACCAAGACAAGTTTAGGGATCGGTTTAACACACTCAGACAAGTTTGGGAATCGGAATGATCACTTTGAGACTTTAGGGACTCGGTTGGCACACAAAGACAAGATTAGGGATCGGGATGGTCGCTTTGAAACTTTAGGGACCGGGTTGACACACTAACACCAAAAAAAATTTAGGGACTGCAGATGGATTTTACTCAAACCTAAACTTGAAAGCTACTTCATGCACAACCTACTTCTAGCACAAGGATAATTATACAGCCAGGACTATATTAATACGATTAACTATAAACACTGAGAGTACTAATCTAGCATAACAGCCATAAATTTACATATTGTGACTTGCGACAGATGCACCTGGCAGGAACTTCATCGGATACTGCGACGATAGTGTAATTTAGGAACAGGTGCTCTGCTCATCACCAGGTACTACTTCATAATCTGATCACCACACTGGAACTCTAAAAGTTGATAATTACTTTTACATGTTACATCACAACCCTCCTCCTCAGCTCAGCAGCAAGGGAAGGAAATCTCTGCCGCAAGACCGCAAAGCCATCCGTGAACACCGCCTCCTTGAAGTTTTCCTCGACGGCAAAGAAATCCAAGCACATGACCTTCAACTCTGCACAGCTGTATGCCTCAGCACCGACTAAAATAGAACCGACTGTATCCACCGAGACATTTTCAATCAACTTCAGAGAACAAATGAGCTTCAGCCGGTCCAGCGCATAATGGTCAGCCGCCGCAATTAGATGCTGCAGCATATCAGTGGGAGAGTCCCCAAGCTCACTGTCTTCCGGCAAGGAATCGGTGTAGATGAAACGGAGCATAACTTTAAACGCTCCAGGCTCAATGTCCTGCAGTGTGATAGACGGCATTGTGGCATCTGCCATTGAGCCAAATAACTCTGCTTTGAAGACCGGCGATCGTGCTGCGAGCACAGCGCGGTGAGCAGGGAAAGTCTCATCACCCACGATGAACGACACATCGGACCCAACGGCGCAGTCTAGCAGCTGCCCCAGATGGATCCCTATGTCGGGCGGTGGCATGAGCGCGGTCGTGGTCGTGGGAAGGGGTGTCTCAAGAACAACTATGACCCCGCACATGAATGTGGCCAAGCCATCGATCAAGAAGTTGGACTCAAGATCGCTTCGCTTCAGGAACCGAGGACACCCCCATGAGATATTGGGCTGGTAAACGTGCACGCACCTCCTTGATTTGGTCATGGATGGCGTGCCGTCTCTGTTGAGCAGGAAGACTTCGAAGAAGGCCTTGACATTCTCAGAATTGGAGACGAGCATGAGGTAGATGGAGATGTACTCTCCCTTGTACTCGGCCTTGTCCCCACGCGGGCAACAGTGGACCCTCCAGATGTGCCCTCCAGCAGAAAAGTGCTTGGAACAGATCATCGCCCCGATTGCGAGGTCCTTCTTCTCCTCGTAGTCAACTTTGAACTCGAGAAAACCAGAGGCTAGCATCTCGGTACTCTAATTATTCCTAGTATTAACTTCCACGAGTCAACACCGATTCATGAGCTAATTAATAGAGTATTCATATAAAAAGATTCACGAGCCAAGAAACCCTTAATCCTAAGAAAAAGCTATAGATAAGAGAAGTACTCGCAATCCAAAGAGGCGGTGATGGTGCTCCAGCCTCAAGTTTATCTTCACCGGCCGTCGCCGGAGTGAGCTGATGGCTCCTCGGAGATTCCGTCGCAAGCCCCTGCCGCCGCCGATCGTCGCCTCGGCGTGCTCGCCTAGGTTCGTTTGGCAGTTTTGGGAGAGTGCTTCGGCTTGACTGCCCCGTCGCGCACGTAACGTATTGTGGCGCATCTTTCGTCGGGCTGCAGGCTAGCGGTCCAAAAAAAAAAAAAGCGTGGGCACGATATTTGGCCCATCACAAGCTACCGGTCCGCAGTTGGCCTTCTCGAATCAGTTGGCTGCAAAGAGCATGGCATTTTTTCTTCTTCTCTCCGGACTCCTGAACTCAAACGCATTACTTTATGTTGCTCATAAAACATGGAACACGTTACCATGAAAAAAATTCATATAGGACGCAAATTGTCGTTGAACATGCAACCCCAAACTTTTTGAGGTGTTTGGTTTGGGGAATGAGATGAGACATCGTCTTCTCACTCCTCATTTTGTTCGTTTGATTCGTAGAATGGAATGAGTTGATCCATCGTCACCAATTCCTCACAAGATAACAATTAGTATAGATATACGAGGAGTGAGTTTATCCCACCAAATTTCGTGGAATGCGTTGATCCATCACCACTCCATCCATCGTGGGTAGCTAATTATATGCTAGCTAGGACCTATGAGGAACAACTTTTTTAAATGAAGGTAACTCTGTTACAAGACCATGTGCTTTCTGTCAACGGTCATATATATGTTGTGAGGAGAGCACAAGCACATCCAAAACTTTGTTTCAGGCAGAAGAACCCCTAAGGTTACACTGCTTTCTTGAAGTTCGTTTCCACCATTAAAACACAGATCTTTCTTAGACCAGAATGTGTGGATAGATACTAGAGGAAGAACAAATATACAGATTGCCCTAGATAAGAAGTTGAATATATATGCATATCTAGGTGTCCCTAATTTGAAATTCAAATTCAGTTGTCAAATGAATTAAGCAGGGACGTTTAATATGGAAGCATGAATATTTGCATAAACTCCATTAGTTTACATCCCGAGTTATGTGATCAAATGAATTAAGCAGGGACGTTTAATATGGAAGCATGCATATTTGCATAAACTCCATTAGTTTACATCCCGAGTTATGTGACAGATGCATTGGCAGCAAACTTCAGCATGCACTGCAGAAACCGTGTAATTTAAGACTCACCAAGTACATCATAATCTAATGACTAGTGATCTGATATGCTCTAACTGGACATCACAACCCTTATCATCTCCTCCTCAGCTCAGCAGAAAGCGATGGAAATCTCTGCAGCAAGATAGCAAAGCCATCGGTGAAACTCAAACACCCGCCTCCTTGAATTTTTTTTTTCTCCACAGCGAAGAATTCCAAACACATGCCTTCAACTCTGGACAGTTGTATGCCTCAGCGTAGACTATAAAATAGAACCAACTTTCTGCCAAGACATTTCCAATTAATTTCAGAGAACAAATGAGCTTAAGCCGGTCCAGAGCATAATACTGGTGGTCAGCGGCAGCAAGTAGACGCTGCAGCATACCAGTGGGAGAGTCCCCAAGCTCTCCGTCTGCAGGGAAGGAGTCAGTGTACATGAACCGGAGCATAACTCTGAACGCGGCAGGCTCGACCTCTTGAACCGTGATGGATGGTATTTTGGCGTCTGCCATGGAGCCAAAGAGCTCTGCTCTGAACACAGGTGAGCGGGCTGCGAGCACAGCGCGGTGTGCAGGGAAGGTCTTATCGCCATCCATAATGAACGACACATCTGACCCGACGGCACAATCCAACAAGTGCCGGAGATGGACCCCTTATGTCGGGCGGTGGCATGGGACTGTCAGGAACCACCATGACCCCGCACATAAATGTGACCAAGCCATTAGTCAAGCAGGCCGACTCTGTTTAGCAAGAAGAAATCGACTCATGCCCCCAATAAGCTTCATGAACTAACGACACCCCCGTAGGACGCCGTGCTGGAAAACGTGCAAGAACCTTGTCTCCTTTGGCGCAGGATGGTGTGTCGTCTCTGTTTAGCATGAAGAAATCGACCAAGGCCTTGACATTTTCAGATTTGGAGATAGATGGAGATGTGCTCGCCCTTGTGCCCACGCGGGGACCAGCAAAAGAAGATATGGGTTTGTTACTTTGTTTACATAAATCGATAATAGTTAGTGAGCAGAAAAAATGCTACCAAAAGAGAGAGAAAAAAAAGGAGATATGGGTTTTGTTTACATAAATCACAAGTATTGTTTGACGCCTAATATTGTTTGCTCTTCTACATCTACTAGCCGAGAAAAACAAGAGAAATTGAAAGCATATAAAAAATTAAAAAGGGAAGGCTACTAGGGGGGATATATAGGGCCGTGATTGCTCAAGGCCCACCCAAACCCTTTCCTGAGAGGGCCACCCACGCAAGGCATCGATGCTTACGTTATCAAGGCCGAAGCACCGGCAGAACAAGCCTTTCTCACAAGTTTGATGATAGAAATCCACAACCCTCAACCATGGAAGGGAGGGCGGGTAAGGTTTAGGGTTATGAACACACAAGTACCGTGTGTTTGTTACGTGGGTGGCCCTCCCATAGGTCATCACTTCACCTTCCGAATTGATCACTGTACGGCCGCCTCGGCTATATAAACCAGTGAATGCCACAACAGCTCAGCAGTATGGGATTAATATTGACTGTGCCGGAGGTTCCTATCCACCTTCCGCCTCGCTCAGTTGTTTGGAAGGTAAAAGGCGAGGGGCAAGCCCACTGGCCCAGCACAGCCTGCACAGGGTTGGCGTTGCCTTGTGGTCTGCCCTTGCTATCAATTTATAGAAACCGAGCCCGCCAAACTCAAAAAAGAAAAAAAATTAAGACATAGTGAATCGTTCGGCTGTACACAAATATTACAAGTCACGGCTGATTTATGAAAGCTGCAGCTCAAATCTGTACCAAAAATTTAATATTAGAGCTTTTAGCATGCACAGCCATATAAAAACAAAAGGAGCTCTTGGCATGTAAAATTAGGCACAAATCCATGATTTTACTTACTAGAGCACAAGTGACGACTTTAACAACCATCAAGTATAGAAGCTAGATCTTTCTTTGTCCATATCTCTCAGATTGACCATTGCTTTTACCAAGCTCACTGCTCACGGCATTGCGAGTGCTAGAAATAGAAAACACAAGTTGTGGGTTAATCCAAGTCTGCTTGTGTATAAAACATATGTCAAGTAAACAACATTTCCCTATTATGCAACCATACAAACAACCTGAGCATACAAGCTTGTGTGAATGCAAAATAACAGCAAGGACAATATGGCTTATTGTCTATTCTAGTAAAAAATAATGCACAGAACATAGCTACAAAACTTTTCTTTATACTAGTGCCATCAGTTTGGAAAACAAGACCTTAATCACCTTTTAGGTGCAAATGGACGCAATTACACTTACATATGCACATCATTGCCATCCACAGAAACCAACCAAAATATATGCAAAGATGCGCCTAAAAAAATGCAAGAGCCTACTTAATCACTTCAGCAGCTGTATGATACTCAAACCTTAATTGGCAAAAAGCAAATGAAAAGCTTGATGATGGACTGGCATTTATCAGCAATAGAAAGCCATAGATGTTTTCAGGCATCGGAGATTCTGGTGAGAATGTTGGCCCAGTCTCAAGCACGCCCCTCACTAATCACTCACACAACACACACGATAACTTGGTGCTGCTGAATCACCTTGCAGCTTCGAGCCACTTCATATACACAAAAGGTTTATGAGTACTACACATTGTCTTCTACTACTACTACCACTACCTGCTACTGTTGCCATGCTCCAACTACTACCGTCACTGCATAGGCTAGAGGCTTGTAATGGGCACCACACCAAATCTATTGCACCAGACCTAAACTTTAAACCATCGAGATCAATTTTGCATGCTACTGCAATATCCCAACCCTCCTCCTGAGCTCAGCAGAAAGCAATGGATATTTCTGCACCAAGGTCACGAAACCATCTGTGAACGCTGCTTTTTTGAAATTGTTCTCCACAGCAAAGAAGTCAAGGCACTTCTTCTTCAGCTCTGCACAGTTGTATGTCTCAGCACAAATCAAGATGGAACCAACTTTATCCGTGGATACATTCTCAATTAATTTTAGAGGACACAATAGCTTCAGCCGGTCCAGTGCGTAATGATCAGCCGCAACAATTAGATGCTGCATTATCTCAATGAGAGAGTCCCCAAGCTTGTCATCCTCAGGCAGGAAATCAGTGTACATGAACTGAAGCATAACTTTGAACGCTGATGGCTCCATGTCTTGCACAGTGATTGATGGCATTGTGGCATCTGCCATGGACCCAAGGAGCTGCGCTTCAAAGACCGGCGAGCGGGCAGCAAGCACAGCACGGTGAGCAGGGAACGCCTCGCCCTTCACGATGAATGTCACATCTGCCCCAATGGTGCGATCCAGCAAGCGGCCAAGATGGATACTTATGTCAGATGGTGGCACTGGCACGGGCATGGGTGTGGGTGAGGGGTCATTGTCCAGTACAACAATGACGCCACACATAAACCTGGCCAATCCATTTATCATGAAGAGCGTCTCGACATCGCTTCGCTTCACGAACCGTGGCCAACCCAATGAGCTTTCGGGCTGGAAATGTGCTCAAACCTTCTTGAGTGGGTGGAAGATGGTGCGCCGTCTTTGTTCAGCAGGAAGGCCTCGAAGATGGCTCTGACATTTTCAGTCTCGCTCACAAGCCGGAGAAAGATGGAGACGTACTCGCCCATGTGCTCGTTCGCGTCCCCGCTCGGGTAGCAGACAATCTTCCATAGGTGACCCCCGGCGGCGACGACCTCTGAGCTGACGAACTTCCCGACCCCGCGGTTCTTGTTCTCTGAATAATCAAGTCTGAACTCGAGAAAGCGAGAATCCACCATCTTGACTGTCTAGTGAATCATTCCCACAAATCAACACCAATCAACAAGATCAAACCCTTAAAGTCATCTAAGAAACCCTTAATCGTGGGGGGGGGAAGAAACTGAAAGAGGGTGGTCGTACTCACATTCCAAACAGATGGTGGTATAGGTGACCGGTTTCTAGCCTGCTTCGTCTCGGCGCAGCGGGTCGGCTGGTCCTCCGTGAGTCCGCACGTGGGTCGCCGCTCCTCGCCTAGGGCTTGAAGTCGCCGCTCCGGCGTCCGCGGTTTGGGGGCGACGGGCGACGGGGACGGGGACGGGGACGGGGACAGGGTGGTGAGTGGTGGCCGCCGCCGCGGCTAGTGTTGCAGGTGCCCCGGCCCACCGTTGCATTCTGTGTAGGCTGAAAGAACGGTAATTTGGGCCTCATTCCTATCTCTGCTGTTTTATCAAGTTCTGTGCTCAAAAGTTCATCCGTTTTTCAATTTTCATGCCGCCTCAAGGCAACATGTAAAAGTTTAAAGTTGACGTTGCACTTCCAGATTTTTTGAAAGCTTCCTTGAGCCTGGTTATAGGAGGAAATTTCAACGAAAATAACTTTCCACAGTGAGAGTGGGAAAGGGTCAATTTCGGTCAGTTCTGTGCTGCTGTAGACGAATCACAGCACATGCGATTTTCACGTCACCAACCCAAGTATGTGAAGCGAGCTAACAGCTTGTCTAGTTCTTGCATCTTTGGAAGTTTGGATCTTGCCCGAAGTCGTTTGGAGCATAGAGGACACCCATAAACCATAAGTTTCGGTTATCAAAAGAATCATGCAGTAACGTGCATGGAACTACAGAAGTCTAGAGATGATTCAGGATGGTGGTATGACAATACGAGCGTTATTGCCAGGGTAAGAGTACTTCCAATATGCTTCAAATAAGAACAGAGCAAAGATAAGATACCTAAAGATATCAGATGCAACCCAGGAGGTGTAAACAGTAACATAGCAAGAGTAAACACTTCCTCATAAGCTTCAATATTATCCAGCTTCATGATAGAGCCAAGTTAAGAAGAACTAACAAAAAAAAAAACACTGCTGTGGATAGGATAGGGACGAGATAATCAGGCTTAGTTTGGATACTCTTGGATTGATGGGGATTGGAGTGGATTGAGAGGGATTTTGATCAGTGTGGATTTAAACACGCTCCAATCCCATCGAACCACTCCAATTTAAATACGCTCCAATCCCATCAAACCTCTGCAATCCAAGAATACCCAAACTAGGCCTAAAGGGGAAAAGGCACCGCTAAGCTACAACTAATCTAGCATAACTCCGTTGATTGCATGAGTGGTGTGACAACATTCTCTACCTGGCGCGGCTTCTTATCACTTGGCAGCAAGTAAGTCAAAATCTACAAAAGAGCACGAGTTTAAAGTCAAGCTCCCAATTCATAATAAAAAAACCCAAGCACAACATGTTTTCTGATATGTATGGAATATACCGGACAGCACTCACCACAATAACGGAAGCAATGCTTGAATGCCTGAACAATAATTTGCCTCACACCATGTTATGTCCCAACCCGCTTTCGCACCTCAGCAATAATAGATGGGAACTTCTGCCCCAACTGCATGAAACTTTCCGTTAAAACAGCCTTCTTGAAATTTTTATCCGCCACAACAAACTCAATGCACTTGTTCTTTAATTCAGGGCAATTGTAGATCTCAACACAAGCTAAAATGTCGCCAACTGTATCCACTGAGACACATATAACCTTCAACCGGTCCAATGCATACCTGTCGGCCGCAACAAGCAGATGCTTAAACATCTCGGTAGGCAAGTCCCCAAGTTCATCTGTGTATATAAACCGAAGCATAGCTCTGAATGTTGCTGGGGCGATGTCGTGTAGTGTGATGGATGACATAGTAGCCTCCGCCATGGAACCAAGTAGCTCCGCTCTGAAGACCGGTGAGCGGGCAGCAAGCACCGCTCTATGTGCATGGAATGTCTCACCATCAATGGCAAACGAGACATCTGCCCCATCTGTGCTGTCAAGCAACTTGTTGAGATGCTGTCCAATGTCTGAAGGTGGCACAGGAATAGAGCTGCTACGTAACACCATGATGGCACAAAAAACTGTGATCTGTCCATCAATTACGTAATCTAACACATTGTTTTCTTCCACCAAACGAAGCCACCCAATGCAGGCAAATTCAGTTCTAAAGCGATGAGCGAATGACCCTTTTGTATCAATGATTGGTTTCCCAAACTCGCTCATCTTCTTCAAAGAGGCACCAACGATGGCCTCCGCACATTGAGATTTGCTCATGAGCTCAACCATCATACTGATACCCCTGATCCTGCCACCCGTATGGATCCCACGAGGGTACCACTTTATCCTTCACATGAGGCCGCCGGCGGAGATGGCGTCGGAGTGGACGGCCTCGCCTGCGGCGAGGTGCTTGGTTTCTTCGTAGTCCACTTTGAATTCGACAGCGGCGGAATCAAACATGGTGGTCCGCGTCTCTGGCTCCGCCGAGCGGCTTCGCTTGCTCACTGGATAATCGTGGGCAAAAAATCACGGCAAATTTACATTTTCGTGAACTTGCTAGCACCGAATTGATAAACAAGGCACCCATTCGGAAAAAACTATTTTAGCCGCAGGAACTGGACAA
Source organism: Paspalum vaginatum (assembly GCA_030272315.1). NCBI lineage: Eukaryota > Viridiplantae > Streptophyta > Magnoliopsida > Poales > Poaceae > Paspalum > Paspalum vaginatum. The sequence continues at coordinate 40,213,546 of CM059018.1, forward strand.
CGCGAAGGAGGGCCACTCACTGATCACTACCCGCAGACGGAGGTGCTTGCGCCGGTCCGCCGGAAGTGGGAATGGCGGTGGCCACTGGTCAATCGGAGATGAGACGCCGCCGGCTGATTCTCGGGCCCCTGTGCTGTCGCCCTAGGTTATCCGGTTGCGCGCGCGATCCTTGCAACCTCCCTCCACCTTTTGATGGAGGCACCCCTCAGGCCTCAGCTGCATACGCCAATGTCGCAATAGCCGATGGGCCCGACGAGCCTCCGCCTCCCGCCTCCAGTCGCCAGCACCCGCGGCGGCCGGCTTGCGTGTAGGTTTCGTCTCGCGGCCGCCGGAGCCGCTCAGCCGCCCCTGCAGCTTCGTGGGCGTACGGCCCATCAATTAGCGGAGAATGGGCGTGCGGCCCATGTGTGAGGGGCTCGGCCGAAAGGAGGCCCATAATCCAGCCCACTACTTTACAGCCTGAATCCACTTTCGAGCCCAATATGCACCACCGTGAGGGATACTGAAACATTTCTCAGTATGAGAACCGCGCGCCGCGCTGGATTGCTACAGTGGCCATCTACAGCGTCAGATGGTGAATCGATGTCTTCTTTTACACCCACCCAGACCTTCTGGTCAAATAAATACCTTCCTCGAACCCAACCCTAATTCGTCAGTCGCCTCCACTCTGCCTAAGCGCCCGCCGTCGCCGCACCCATCCCCTCCATCCCGCCCACCACCTCGGCGCGGCCCTGCCGCTCGCCCCTGGCGCCGCCTCCCCGTGCCCGCTCCTCCCCAGCGCAGCCCCGCCTCGCCCTCGGTGTGGCGCGACCCTGGCATCGCCTCGCTTCCGGGCCGGCGCTGCCCGCCCCCTTCCCGTCTCCACCTCCCGGCGCCACCTCCCTCCCCAGCCCTCTCTCTTCCTTTGCACAGGCTAGCGGTGGGCCGACATGGCTGGGGTGGCCAGCGGCCCACCCGGGCAAGCGGCCGTGCTTGCAAGCGGTGCCGCGCCCCCACTGGTGTGGGACAGCCACCATCGCTCCTCATGTGAGCTCCTTCACCTCCTGTTTCTTCCAGTTCCTAGGACTCTGTTTCGGATGGGACCCCGGATGGATTTCCTGTTGGCCGGTCCTGCCGGGATAGGTTCGGATCCTGCGGTACAACACGGGAGTGGCGCGGATCTAGGGGGCCAGGGTGCGGTAGGGTTCTTCTTCTTCCTTGTTTCTTGGTCATGGACTCATGTTCTTCAGTGCCTTGATGTTGTTTCTTTGGCCGCAGGAAACGCTTGCTTCTTGTGCAGTGTCGCAAGATTCATTGATTGTTGGGATGTACGTGCATAGTTTCCTCTATTCTAGGTTGCTGTTGGCTTGATTCTTGCTTCTGTAGCAGCCTGCAGGTGATGTGTTGGCTGATGTGTTGGTATGGTCTTGTCTTTGCGTCATGCTCTGCATTACTGCTCTGTATGTTCATAGGCCATGCCATGGTTGCCTGCTAGGGAGCGAATGCTAGGGAAAAGATTGACGCTTTCTTCTGTTGGGCATGTCCTATTTGTTTCTTGCATGCGTACCGGCAGCTTGTGTCCTGTGTTCCTAGCTTGTTACTGGATATAGTCATGCTGCACCTCTATTAATTCTTATTTCGGTTGATACGCTGTGTTCTCATGCCAAATTGAAGAACTCACTAATGCTTGTCTCCCTTTTTTCCTTTTGCTCCGAGTTGAAGCGCTCACCTTGGACGAGTCTGAGGAAGGCCAGGATGCGGCGTCCACCGGTCAGGACAGGTGAGTACTCTTCTTGCTTCTTGTGTGGACAGGTGAGTATTCATTGACAAGTAGGATGTAGATTCAGGGTTTACTCTGTTCTGGGGTGGAGTTGGCTTCATTCATGCTTATGTCCCTGCGGCTGATGTGTTAGTATGGTCTTTGTTTATGCACTATATCTTGCATTGCTGTGTGTTATGTTCAAAGGGCATGCGATGCTTGCCTGGTATGTATTCTTGAATGATGCACAATAGGTATGTAATCTTTTGCATGCTCATTAACAAATAAATGAGCTGTACATGTACTTAGTGATGGGATTCTCAATTAGTACTTCAATTTGGGATCCATAGTGCATGTATGCTTGCATGCTTCTCAGAGCACAACTAATCTGTTCAAACTTGACATAGGCAGACTCTCTATTTAAGTTTGGCAATGTTGCTTGATATATGGGATCACCAAAATTCAGAAGCCATCTTGTCTCTGACTCTGTCGTACAATGTGACCGAGAAGATATACTTACATATACTGAGATATTGTACTCTTGACAACACGACAGATGTTAGTTTTCCCTCTACCTCAAGAGAACCTTGTTCTACAAGATTGTTGCATAGTTTAGCATCGGTATAAGAACATGGTGCATATGGATATGGGAAATTAAGCTATGCACAGCATTATTCTATTTTGTTGTAGAAAAATTTGGACCCAGATTGACTATATAGTCTGCCATTAGTTTCCTTCCCTTCTTATTTACCATTTCATTTGAGTAAAGCCAATATTTTATTGTGTTGGTGGCAAAAACAGGTATATGCATGCCTGCTCCAGAGAAACTACTCATATCTGTGTATGATGTTCTGCAGGTAGGGAAGCATAAAAGGAGGGCACCGTGCTCGCAGGGATGGCCTTTGGAGAGTGAGTTGGTCATCCCCAAGTTCAGCATGGAGAGATCAAGTATGTGGTCAAGCTTCTTATCTGTGAGTTGCATTTCTCATAGAATCTGTTTCCGCAAGAGGATTTGCAAATATAACCATATTTCTGAAAAGTAACCTATTTGTTCATGTGAACTCAAAATAGGTCATTTTAGCATAGGTCTACTTATACCTTGGAATGTTCTAGAATTAGATTATTTTCTTTAAATTCCTTGCTTACCTAATGAGTTACCCATGTAATTGTTCCTTGCTTACCTTTTTTCCTCAACTGTGATGTGTAGGTCTTAGTAGGAGCAGCTGGCCGTGTTGCCATGGCACAACATAATCAGGTCACCCAGACCATACCCTGTGCCAGTTTGTTATTTCCTGAGTGAATTTTCAGGTATACGGTGAAGACTATGCTACTGATCCCATTCTATTTTTCTGCCCTGCACCTCTCCTAATTTATTTGGATCTATTGTTAAGTTATTTCTTCCCTCTATGTTTGTTAAATTGATTATTTTTCTATGTCTCTTGTTTAATTATTGTACTATAAATAGGTAAACATTAGGTCTCTTGTTTATCCTCTTATTACCACCAAAATAAGATGATGTATGGTCTTTTTATTTTTTTAGATACATTCTGTTAGATATATATTCAATGCTTCGTATTCAGGATAATTGCATGGTTGAGTGTAATTTGAGCTGATATAAATAGTGTACACGCAAATTTATTATGGTGTCTAGCTTTCCACACAAAAATTGCAGTGCCAAAGCAGCAAAGAGAGGTTGCGGCCATTGACTCCAGGGTTCATGATGATGCTAGCTAGCACCATTTATGCATCCTATTTTACGCATGAATAAAGTTTTTTCACAAATATTTTTCTGTACATGTTCTTTTTTTAGCCCTGTTATTTTGTTTACTTGAACATGTTCGTATCTGTTTTGAGACGATCAGTTTATTGCCTACTTCATTTCTTCATGTGTGGTCTACCTGCTTTACTTTGGAGGGATAGGATCAGACCATACTTTTTGTGTGCCTAGCATAATTATGAAGCTAAATTCACGGTCCCCACTGTCTAATCCATTGTTTATCTAAACGCATAGTCCGTTCTATTATTATTTTTTTGTATCAGCTGATGTAGCCCATGTCTCAAATTTTCTCAATATTTCAGGTTGGCATTAGTTGCTAAGACGTTGCATGACATCATTGGTGAGGAAGGTTGTACGGTTGTCCTTTTTTGAGACTGAAAAGGTGTATATTTCCTTGTGCCAGCTTCTTCATAATCATTTCCTTGAGTCAAAGCTAATATAGGAACAAAAGGTTTGCTGATTGATTTGCTATACTGATTCATTCATGTGTTGGAGTTGTGTGATATCGATATTGATGTGGTTATAGAAGAAGGCTATTTTTGCAATGTGTTTAGTTTAGTTTGTGTACTATACATGGCACAAGATGGTAATCGAGTATGATATCATGTTGTAGTTCTGCAATGCAATGCTTTTGAGGTGATTAATTATTATACAATCTGTGTCGCAGACCTGCAGTGCTTTGTTTAGAAATGCTATAAGCAGGTTCTGATTACCCCTTTTTGATTTGTGCATGGGATGACTGAAACATACTTAAGCATGGTATTAAGAATTTCACTGCTCTCATTGGGTCTGATCTATCCAACTGCACTATAACAACACTCCTAGCAAATTCTTTGTCGTTGTTTTTATATTTTTCTTTGTTGTATCTATTTCCAGATAATGTCATGTAATATCACCCCTTCAAGTTTCCACCGATTTTTCTAAATCTTGTGCGGTGAGAAGGGAGGGCAGTATGAAGCACCTGCTAATGCCGTAACCATGGCAAAGGCAACGCGGGGGCCTTCTATTCCAATATTATTGGAAGGAAAACGACCAGATCTGTCGCATGCAAAGAAACTGGTCTGCTGCTACCAAGCTGGACAAGAATACCTGTAATGGGCCAGTTGAACTGGAACTAAATTAGTCGACTAAGCCTTCTATCGAGTGCTCAACTGTACATAGCTGTAGATCATGTGGGTGGCTTATATACTGAGAACAGTTGTAGATCATGCGGGTGGTTTATATACGAGACCCTAAAGCATTACGTCGTTAAATTATATGCCTTTTGTGGAATAAGCTTTTAGTCTCTCTGGTTGTTCTATGCTACGAACCAACATCGAAAAATACAACTAAACATGATTATGACCACGTGGTTCTACACGCGCATGGGCGCGCATCAATCACCAGTCTCTCGTGAGAAGAGCCCCCAACCTCGTGGCAAGGCATCAGTGTACATGTACCGAAGCATAGCCTTGAATGTTGCAGGCGCAATGTCTAGTAGATTAATGGATGTCATCTTAGCCTCGCTCATGGAACCAAGGAGCTCGGCCCGGAAGACCGGTGAGCGGGCAGCAAGCATAGCTCGATGCGCTTGGAACACCTCGCCATCAATGGTGAACGATACGTCAGTCCCATCTGTGGTATCCAGCAGTGTGCCGAGATGTTCGCAAATGTCCGAAGGTGGTGCAGGAATATAATTTACCACTATGGAGCATAGAAACTTGAGCTGTCCATCCTTGGCCCATTGCTTACTAACCACATCGGTTCCGCCCGCGCGGTCGAGTTTCCAGGAGGCACAGCACATTCGCGATAATGGCTTGCACCATGCCGCATTGATCATACCTGTTTTCGCGTCCAGCAGTGCATGGAACATGGTCTTGGCGCCTCTAAAGCAGCTAGGCATGCTCATCGGATTCGGACGGAGGAAGACGGCAAACATCTCTAAGGCCTTTCCGTTTCTTATCTGAGTCGTACATGTAAAGTATATCCTCCACGTTTGCCTGCCGGTGGAGATGGCTTCGGATTCAACGAGGTTGCCAACGGCAGCGAGCTGCTTGGCTTGCTTGTAGTCTACTTTGAACTCCACGACGGCCGAGGTGGAACCCACCAAGGTGGTCTCCGACGGCGCCTTCGGTCCTGATGTGTGCTGCCTCTTTGTTGATGCATGATTTGGGCCGGGAGGGAGTAAATTTGACAACCACATATAGGAGAAAACTTGCAATTACCATCGGCAGCAGCGTCGCCGACTCCCGTCATCCCGCGCAGCGCCGCCAGCCTCGGGACTATCTCGAGCGGCGGTAGCCAGATTAGGGGCAGCCAAGCGAAAACCTAACTGCATCGATGAGACAATGGTAAAGGGCAGGGCTTTGTTTGGATATCAAGGGGGGCAAACCCATGTGGAAATGAATCACAAAGTGGAAATTTTCCATGCAAACATCACCCCTGTCAAATCACGTTGGGTATTCTCTCTGGACATTTGGAAGCCAGCAGATCAAATTCCCGACTAGAAAATAAAAATAACAAAAAATAATTGATTCAGGGAATCGGGAGGAAATTCAGAAAATTGCTAACACAAGCAATCATGAAATCTATTCAGTTAATCCGCGGTATACTAATCGTCTAATAGTATGGAAATGATGCATTCAACTTGGCAAAGAGAAGACACAGCAAGGTGGAGTAGCCTCAAAAGGCCAATGACGGGATCTCATTAATCTAAATCAAGGCCTCGGTCTCCAAGTGCTTCGGAGATGGGGAGCAATGAGATTTGGCAGGAGGGACTTAGAACACCACCACCGTCGTGAGGAGAACTCCATGGCGATGCGGCACGCGAAGGATACAGGGTACTGGAGCAGATCCACACACCTACGGGGAAGAGATGAAGGCCGAGAGGCAGCGACGAAGTGGTCGACTGCGGAGACCGGCGACACCATGTTGAGGGTGGCGCCGAGTTGGACAGGCAGCAGCTCAAACCCTAGCCCGCCACCATGCTTCTGCAAGGGAGACGGGAGAGCTGACGCCGAGTGGGGAGAGGACGACGTGGGTTAAACTTTTTTTTGTTCGATCAACATGTCTGAAATTCTTGACACAATGTTTAGATTTGTGAGCTCAACTTTTCTGAATGCTATTTTATCAAAATTCTATATATATTTTATAAGTCAACAGCTTATGTGTAATCAATATTTCTGAAATTCATCATTTCGCAAATTTGTTGATTTAACATTTAAAATTTGATGGCTCAGTTTTTTGTATTGTTATTCAGTCAAATTTTTATATTTGCCGAGTCGACAATTTATGTGTAAACAACATTTTTTTAAATCTGTTGGTTTAACATTCTGAATGTGTTGACCAATCATTTTCTGAAATTGCTGATTAAATTTCTCGAATGTTGTTTAATCATTTTATAAATATATCTTTTTATTCGTAACACTTGATTTTGTTCATAACTCAAATTTGTTTAGCCATTTTGTATATAAGTATATTATTACTTGGTCAACATTTTATGCGTAATCAACATTGTTAACGTCTGTTTACGATCCAATCAGTCATCCATCAGTAACGGACTGAGCGACCTGAATCAATAATCGTTTGATACGTTGGACGATAAAAATGAACTAAAAGAAAACATAGATACTATAAATCTATGCACTGAATGATCATACAGTATGCATCGAACCAGGCATCTACTCCTAGGATAGTAGGAAAGCAGCGCCACTTCAATTCTCTAGGCAAGGCATGGTTGGAGGAGGGGTTAAGATATTGTCAAATGGTGCTACTCACTAATAAGTTACATACTGAACCAAGCCTCTTCCTGTTATCTTATATATATGTAATAAATATATAGTATCAAGAAAAAAATAAACATCTCAAGAGCTTTAAATTTAACTCGACAGGGCCAAGCAAGAGAACAAAAGAAACATAAACAACGATATGATACTAGCTAGTAATTGTGACTAATCTGCATATATATTTGCACTTTGAAATAAACAAAGGCAATTTCTCCCCAATAACATGTTTGAAAATGTATATATGAGGTGACAGTCACTAAACCACGACCCCAGCTAGCTACTAAAAATTATCTAAACACCACACCCTAACGGTGTATATATGTCCTGGTAATGTCGTCTCTCAGCTCAATAACATTGTAGTCACTGTAAAAATATCTGATCTGAATTGAACTAGGAGTATAATATAATATGTCTCGCGCCACATCATGTCCCACCAGAATCATTGTCGCCGCGCAGCTCAAGGATAATGGATGGGAACTGCTGCACTAGCGTCACAAAACCCTCAGGCCCCGTTTGGTTTGAAGGAAAAACGTAGGAAAAATGGAGGTTTCGGTTCCGGAGGAAAGGATGGCAAACTTTGCGTTTGGGACGAAGGAAACGGAGCGAAACTTTCCAGAGGAAAGGAAAAGGAGAGTGTACTTTTGGAGGAATCAAAAAATGTGCTCAGACCTCAGGGAAAAATTTCCTACGATGCTCGCTCGCGTTAACGAAGCTTACCTCTTGTTCTTCCTCCTCGTCAAACAGCTTCTCGCCTTCAACTTTAGGGAAGAAAGCTTCATTTGAGCTAGAAGAAGAAATAAAGAAAAACGACCAAAATGGAGTCAAGCTTCCAGTTCAGCAAGCGATTGGCAAATCCTTTGAGCAGTTCTACCAAATCGAACTCCAAAACTCTGCCAGCTCCTCAAGCAATAGAAGGGATTCAAGTGTACCAAAACTATAGAGAGAAAAGAACATCAAGAAAGGCGGGCGCCATTTCTCTTGGCATGAGATCTTATATTGGAATTGGAGATATGGAGAGGAGCTTCAGGGTGCTAAAAGAGGCTGAGTCCTCATCATTAATCGATACAAGCCTTTCAGATTGCCGCATCATACGTCAACGAATGGTCCATGGCTACTTGAGCTCGTTGGTTCAGGGAGGAAGAAAGCAAAGAGGGGTGAGCAGATAGCGACGAGATGTGTGGTGCCTGTCTGCTAGAATTCCTGTAGGCAGTAGATGGGTCAAGACCACATGGCCTACATGTAAGAGATCCATGGACATAAAATATTGTTTTTCATTTTTCCAAGGGTAATAAAAGTCACTTTAATCGTTCGTTCGTGTGAATCTTTCATCCATAAAATGTGATTAGCGTTTCTGTTAGCTGAATACTTTGTAATTCTTATGTTATGGATTCCTGCGATCCAAATAGTCTAAATTTTTCGTTCCTGTATTTTGAATTCCTATAGTTTTCTACTTTCCATTCCATCTGAATCCTGCGTTTTTCTCAATTCCTGTGTTTTGGATTCCTTTGTTCTAAACACGCCGTCAGTAGCACGGCCTTCTTGAAGTTCTTCTCCTGAGCAAAGAAGCCAATGCACTTGCTCTTCAGCTCTGGGCAGCTGTACATCTCAGCGCACCCTAACACAGAGGCAACTGTATCCACCGACACATTGTCCCACAGCTTCTGCGCACACAAGAGCTTCAGCCGGTCCAAACGCGTACCTGTCAGCTGCAGCGAGCAAGCGCTCAAACATCTCCTGGGACTGGGAGGAGCCTCCCCCAAAGCCAAGCTCGTCGTCTGTGGGCAAGGCGTCCGTGTACATGTACCCAAGCATGGCCTTGAATGTTGCAGGAGCAATGTCTTGCAGATCAATGGACGGCATCTTGGATTCGGCCATGGAACCGAAGAGCTCCGCCCGGAAGACCGGCGAGCGGGCGGCGAGCGGTGCGCTCGGAACGTGTCGCCGTCGATGGTGAAGGAGACGTCGCCAGTGCCATCCGTGGGATCCAGCAGCGCGCCGAGGTGTTTGCAGATGTCCGAAGGCGGTGCAGGAATAGTAGCGTAGCTGTGGTTCAGCACCGTGATGGTGCATAGAAACGTGAGCTGCCCATCCTTGTCCCATTGGGTTTCGCCCATGGAGTCGAGATCCCAGTACCAGTAGGCACAGCACGTCCCCGTTGCAAGTTGCTTTTGCTTGATACATGTCGCATTGATCATACCTGTTGGCCCGTCCAGCAGCGCATGGAAGATGACCTTCTTGACGCTGCTAGTGGCAGGCTCGGTCGTCGGACGGAGAAGGGCGGCAAATCTTACAGGCACAAGGCTTCTGTCTCTTGTACAGAGGAAGGATATCTTCCACGTGTGCCCGCCGGCGGAGATGGCTTCAGAGCGACGAACCATCGTCTTCGTCTCGCCAACGGGGGCGAACTGCTGCTTGAGTTGCTCGTAATTTAGTTTCAACTCCACGACGACCGAGGCGGAATCAATCACGGTGGTCTGCATCGTCGGCTCCTCTGGTCCTGATGCACGCTGTCTCTTTCTTGCTGCATGCATTCATGCAATAATAGGGCCCCGAGAGGGAGTAAAATTTGAGAACCAAATTCGTAATCGTAATAATATTATGCATGCAGAAACTTATTACCATCGCCAGCGTTGTCGCCGACTTCCGTCATCTCAGGCCTAGAATAGATGTAACTAGGTTATCGACAAAGGCGGCGGAGAGAAATAATATATAGCTGCATCATGGGCGTGGACAAGACGAACAAGGCAGAGCGTACGGCGCGGTAACTCTGTGGCCTATCGTAGCCCATGCGTGTGGGCCGTGGGGCAGCTTCAACTATTCAAGTGCCAAAACTAGGAGCCTGTCTATAAGACGTGTATAATTTCATGGTTTCAATACAATACCATATACAGTGTTTGAAAATACTATAGATTTCTAAAAATATATTTGGTTGATCTTGAAAAAACTCTATTTTCAATACCAAAATACTGTCAATACTACGGCATTTTGGCATATGGCTATGGAACTAAATATGTTCTAATATGATATGGTTTTAGTAGGGACATGTACGGTGGAGTTGTGAGAATCTTCGGTCCAACCGTCCACCCACACCCTTCTTCTATTTGGGTCTGATTTAGTTCATATATTGTTTCTCCGTTGTAATTTCTTTTTTAAGTTTACTTATATCTTTTTAATTTGGTTTCTTTTTTCATTAAAAATACATATTTTTATTTTACTTATAATTTTTATAAATTTCCAATACCAAAAATATTATCATTCTGAATGATAGAATATTTTTTATTTTTCTCTATAAAGTTAGATAATTTTTTGGTTCACGTAGAACACCAGTATTACAAACTTATAATGCTTTTTACAAATATAAAATATTATTTATTATGAAATATTAATTAGGTTTGTTTTACATTTTAAATAGATATCAGCCAAATCATAAATTAGGTCCAATGATTGAAAAATATAAAATGAGGAAGGGGTGTCCAGACAGAAGTTCGGTCCACCTAAGTAGAGGGGAAGACTGGAAGAGCCCCTGGCCTGTGGAGTTGGAGCCATACCTAAGCCAAAACTAGGCCACTTAGATTATTGTTTGGATGTATATTATTTTTATGGTTCTAGGGAGATATTCAAAGCTACACTAACTACAGAGGGATTAAGCTGATGAGCCACACGATGAAGTTGTGGGAGAGAGTCATAGAGCATCGTCTAAGAGGATTGACGTGTATTACCGTGAACCAATTTGGGTTCATGCCGGGGAGATTGACTATAGAAGCAATTTTCCTTTTAAGACAACTTATGGAGCGGTACAGAGAGTAGAAGAAGGACCTACACATGGTTTTCATAGACTTGGAGAAGGCTTATGATAAGATACCAAGGAATATTATGTGGTGGGCTTTGGAAAAGCATAAAGTCCCAACAAAGTATGTGACCCTCATTAAGGACATGTACAACAAGGTTGTGACTAGCGTTCGAATAACCAACGGTGACACAAATGACTTCCCAATTAATATAGGATTACATCAAGGATCGGCTTTGAGCCCTTATCTTTTTGCCTTGGTGATGGATGAGGTCACAAGGGATATACAAGGAGATATCCTGTGGTGCATGTTGTTTGCTGATGATGTAGTGCTAGTGGATGAAAGCCAGGCGGGGGTAAATAGGAAACTATAGTTGTGGCGGGAGACTCTAGAGTCGAAAGGCTTTAGAATTAGCAGGATGAAAACTGAATATATGAGATGTGACTTCGGTACTATTAGATAGGAGGCAGGAGATGTGAGTTTGGAAGGTCAGATACTATCCAAGAAGGATACTTTTCGATACTTGGGATCAATGCTACAAAGAGACGTGGATGTCGATGAGGATGTTAGCCATAGAATTAAGGTGGGATGGATGAAATTGTGTCAAGCATCCGGTGTTCTATGTGACAAAAAGGTACCACAAAAGCTAAAAGGCAAGTTCTATAGAACGGCTATTAGACCCGCGATGTTATATGGAGCAAAATGTTGGCCTACTAAAAGAAGACATATTCAACAATTAAGTGTCGCGGAGATGCGTATGCTGCATTGAATTTGTGGGCATACAAGGATGGATTGAGTTCGAAACGGCGAGATACGGGATCGTCTTGAGGTAGCTCCAATTAAAGAAAAGTTTGTGCAACACCGACTAAGATGGTTTGGGCATGTGCAACGAAGACATCCAGAGGCACAATTGCATAGCGGCATCATAAGCCGAAACAATAATGTGAAGAGATGCAGGAACCGGCCTTATTTGACCTGGGAGGAGGCAGTTAAAAAAGATTTAAAAGATTAGAATATAATGAGAGAGTTAGTCTTGAATAGAGCTGCTTGGAAAGCAGCTATCGATGTGACTGAGCCTTGATTAGGCTCTTCCTTACGCTTCTTTCCAAAATCTTCTAAAACCCTTGTTTTCTGTTTCAAAGCAACTACTCAAAAACTTTTCTAAAAAAAACTTTTTCTTTTCTAGCGGTTTGGTCTATGTTTCAACTCTAGCTTATCCTAACTTGGTTGGGATTAAAAGGCTATGTTGTCGTTGCTGTTCATAGGAAATGCTATTAGTGTATTGGAATATCATAGTATTCTATAGCATTGGGTGTTTCGTTGACTGTGGAAAACAATGTTATAAAAAACTAGCTTCCTCCAACAATACTCAATGGTATTTTGTAAGACAATTACAAACTATGTTATTCTATACTATGATTTTGAAAAACAACACTACTAAACAAGCTCCTAGTGCAATTAGCATTTCTATCTCAAGATGTAAGACATCTACATCATACCCCACTAACAACATGCGTCTGAACGTGCACATATACATTTTGTGTGGCCTACCTGTACGCAGATGAGGATGGGGGGTATGGATCTGCAAATGTGGACGTGAAAAATGAATATAGATGGTCGATCTATTGAAGACAACCTAAGTGAAAATAACTCACATTTATATATATATTTGGATGTAAGGGTGATTTGCAAGTTGTATCCTCAACTCCTCATGGCACAGATGAACTAAACACAGTCTACATAAGGGGTGCGAAGTTTACATGCAGCGCGGATGCATCAAAGCTCTACAACATTGTTTTTACCGTTCCCTATCAGCTAGAGTGTTCTCATATGTCACCAGTCACCTTATGAAAATATCAGCATATTATGGTGTTTTCTCATGTTCTTCATTCAAGATCTTCAGGATTTAAAAAAAAACAATAAGAAAAGGAGGATCCGAGGATCATCTCTCTAAAAAAAAAGAGAATACACGTAGCATGCAGCTCTCAATCTGCTTGACATCAGGATTTTCTAACCAAATTATAATCAAGAAAAACTGGGCTGGTAAAACAACATATAACGATAGGAAGTAGGGAGAACCTTAGAAAGTTAGAAACACACCATAATCTGCTGAGATTCATCAGAAAAGCTGAAACCTTGAAATTCCTGCCCCAAAGCGAATGATCAACTCCGCCAAAAAAAAAACAAGAAGTCAGGTGGGAGTAGTTAAGCACACCAGGGAAGCAAAAGTGTAAACATCTCAATACCTTCAAGCTTATAACCCACCTTCAGGAGAGATGGCAGGGCGATTCAAGAGAACAAATTAAAGAGCCATAAACAAAGATAAGATACTATTAATCTCAAGATATTTGTACTTGAAACATAAACAAGAAGGCGTTTTTTTTGTTCCAATAACATGCTTGAAATGTGTGAGAAACTGAGAATGCAGTCACTAAAAACATGTGAACGCCATACTAAAGATACATATGCTTGAACGCTCTAACTATATATGTGTGTGTCTAATAGTCTCACACTTTTCTCTCAGCTCAAAGACAATGGATGGGAACTGCTGCACCAGCCGCACAAAACCCTCGGTCAACACGGCCTTTGTGAAGTTCTTCTCCTGAGCAAAGAAGCCGATACACTTGCTCTTCAACTCTGGGCAGCTGTACATCTCAGCACACCCCAACACAGAGGCAACTGTATCCACCGACACATTGTCCCACAGTTTCTGCGCACACAAGACCTTCAGCCGGTCCAACGCATACCTGTCAGCTGCAGCGAGCAAACGCTCAAACATCTCCTGAGAGGAGCCCCCAACAAGCTCCTCGTCGTCGTCGTCTCTAGGCAAGGCGTCAGTGTACATGTACTGAAGCACGGCCTTGAATGTTGCAGGAGCAATGTCTTGTATTGCGATGGACGGCATCTTGGACTCGGCCATGGAACCAAGGAGCTCCGCCCGGAAGACCGGCGAGCGGGCAGCGAGCACAGCTCGGTGCGCTCGGAACGTCTCGCCGTCAATGGTGAAGGAGACGTCGGACCCATCCTCCGCATCCAGCAGGGCGCCGAGGTGCTTGCAGATGTCCGAAGGCGGTGCAGGAATAGCAGCAGCAGAGGTGTATTTCAACACCGTGATGGTGCACAGGAACCTGAGGTGCCCATCCTTGGCCCATCGCTTAACCAGATTCTCGCTTCCGCCCACGAAGTCGTCGAGTTTCCAGAGGGCGGCGGCACCCATTGGCGGTAATTGCATGGTCATCGTCGCATCGAGCATACCTGTTTGCGCGTCCAGCAGCGCATGGAAGATGGCGTTGGCGATGCTAGGCATGCTCGTCATCGGACGGAGAAAGACGGCAATTTTCTCAATGCTTGAAAAATATTGGAAGGATATCGTCCACGTGTGCCCGCCGGCGGAGATGGCTTCGGAGCTGAGCCTCTCGCGAAACGTTGGCGAGGTCAAGGTGCGCATGGCTTGCTCGTAGTTCACTTTGAACTCCACGGCGGTCGAGGCGGAATCCATCACGGTGGTCTGCGTCGGCTCCTCTGGCCCTGATGTGCGTTGCCTCTTTCTTGCTGCTTGCATTATTAGATCCCCCGAGAGAGGGAGAGAGTAAATTCGAGAACCAAATTCGTAAATCGTACTGTAATTTGCAGGAATTTGGCGCTGAACTTTACCATTGCCGGCTTGATCCGTCATCTCGTGGCGCCAAACGGATCTTCCAACTCGATCGGTAGGTTTTGTCTCCAGCAGCGGCGGGCGGCGGACGGCGGTAGCCAGCCCAGAATCCAGAGTTCCAGACTAGCTAGGTTATCGAAGGCGGAGAGAAATAGCTGCGTCTGCATCATGGGCACCGTGGGCCGTGGGCCGGGGCCGAGACGAGCAAAGGGCAGGCATGGCGCGTTAACTGATGCGTGCGGGGCGTGGGGCAGGTTCAAGTGCCCAAAACCAGGTCATGAGAGTAAGGCGCCCTCTTTTGCAGGGCTCCGGCTCCTCTAAAACGGTTTAGGCTCAGGTTTCTCTAGTTTTTCGGTTTATTTGAAGGAGTAGGAACTCATTTTATAAATTGTGTGGCAAAACAGCTCCTACTGTTATTTGTAATGTTAAATACCCATAGTACTCATTGATATATATACAAATGAAAAAAGAAAAGAAAAAGAAAAATCCTCGCGTGTCCTCTTCCTGGCGCCGCCCACTCCTCGGCACCCCACCCCAAGCCTCCCACCCCTGGCCGCCGCCTCCGGCCCTCCGCCCAGCACATCTACTTCTCTCGCAGTGGCGGAGGGCTGGTTGGGCGATGGGGTGGCGCAAGGTGTCGTAGGCCGCGGCGGCCTCCTCGGCCTCCGCTGCGGGTCACGGATCTCCACCGAACCAGCCCTATGGTCGTCACCGCACCCGCCGGAACCTTGCGCTCGCGGAATCCGCTGCCTCCGCCTTGTCCTCCCTCCTCCTCTCTCCCGGTATGGCACCGAAGCGGCCTAGTGTGGCTCCTAGCGTGCGGCGGCGGCGCGTGTGGCGGATCTCTACTTCTCCTACAGCTGCAGTAGCAGCAGCAACGGCGCGTGCAGCGGTCTGGTTCGGCTCTTGTGCGCACGAGAGAGGTGAGGGGCACAAAGGGAAAGGATACAAGGAGCCAAGAGAAGCCACCTTTTGGGGACTCCGGCTGCCAGTAGAAGAAAGGGCTCCGGCTCCGGGAGAGCTCCACTGGAGGAGCCATTTTTTGGCAACCCTTTGGCAGGGCTTCGACAGGAGCTGCACAAGGAGCCGACGGAGGAGCCCTACCAAAAGAGCCCTAATTTTATACTGAGCGCACCCAAAGTCTGCGTTTGATACGAAGCTATGAATTGCACCGATATTACAATTTTTTTTTATAAAAGTGTTGTTACGAAAAGGTTCAAAACATTATTTTCGTGATGGCGTCCTCTTTCCGTGGCGGTCAACGGGCCAAGCTTTTATTTCTTGTTCTTGTAAGAATGGCACAAGGTAATTTAGTCATACATATAGTGAGTACACAATGCAAACCTACATAAACATAAACATGCTTGTCGATAGGATGGACGAAGGATGATTCGGGCCTCCCCTCCATTCAAATGCAAGTGGGGTGCGGAAAAGGATGGGCACGTGGAACGTGTGCTGACTCAGGTTCCTTGAGAGAATTGCTACTCAAAGATAATTTATTTATGAAAACTATGCAATTTGTAATTAGAGAGGACCCGTGGATTATTTTCTCAGGTAGTTTGAGGCTGATCCGCAAGCCATGTTACACGGTGAATCTCCTCTACCGTTCTTCGATCTGCACGACGCCGAGGTGTTGTTGAGGCCGGCATACTACCAGTATGTATCTAAAGATACGAGGGTTTGCGTCCTAACTTCAAAGGTCAAAAAACACATGCACAATCATGCCTGCATTATATATCCGTCTACACTGATAAATAGATGGTCACCTTGCTTGTCCGTCAACACAGTCATTATTTCACCCATAGCGACGCACGGTTTTTTTTTTCTAGTCACATATTAAATAGCCATTTGTTGCACGCCATTTGTTGCATTTACCAAACGGAATTCTTCAAATGGAGCAGAGTTGTGATTCGGCAGTCAAATACTTCCAACTTCAAGCTCCAACAAGCTTCAAAAGATCAGACATCACAATAGACTTACTGACTATATAGTTAGGTAGTTGTAGTTCATATAGTAGCATAGCAAAAGTAAACATCTCAAAGTCTCCAAGCATAACCAGCTTCAGGACAGGACAGGACCAAGACAGCAGAGAAACCAAATAGAAAGGGGGGAAAGGGTGAGGCTACCGAATGCATATAATCTCCATAGCTTCACGCTTGATCTGTGTGCCAGTATCTCCCTGACATCTCCTAACTTTGAACCTGATCTGTGCGACAACATCATCCACCTCACTTCAGTAGCTTTGAACCTAATCTGTGTGACAACATCCTCCACCTTGCTTCGCTTATTGCTATCACATGGCAGCGACTTAGTTCAGTACTGCGAGTACAAGAAGACAATTCTGATGTCCCACAATGCTTGGAATTTTATGATATAACTGTCACCAAAATAAATTAATACTATTTAGCTATGCTTGGATGCCTGGACTGTGTACATTAAGCCTTATCGCACTATGTCACAACCCAACCCTCTCTCGCAGCTCATCAATAATTGAAGGGAACTTCTGACCCAACTCGATGAAGCCCTTCGTCAACACAGCGTGCTTGAAATTTCCCTCTGATGCAAAGAAGTCAATGCACTTGTCCTTCAACTCTAGGCAGTTGTATGTTTCAGCACAGACCAAGGTATCAGATACTGTATTAACAGACACATCTTCCCACAATTTCTGTGCACACATAAGCTTCAGCCTGTCCAATGCGTACCGGTCAGCCGCAGCTAGCAGATGCTTCAACATATCAGGTGAGTCACCAAGCTCATCAACTCCTGGGAAGGCATCCGTGTACATAAACCGAAGCATGATTCTAAACGTCGCAGGGGCAATGTCATGTATGGTGATGGAGGACATTGTAGACTCAGCCATAGAGCCAAGGAGCTCAGCTTTGAAAACCGGCGAACGGGCAGCAAGCACCACTCGATGTGCATGGAATGTCTCGCTTTCAATGGTGAACGAGACATCTGTCCCGTCCATGTTATCCAGCAACGTGCCAAAATGTTTTCCAATGTCTGAAGCTGGCACAGGAATAGGGCTGTCAGGAACAACCATGATGGCACACATAAGGGTGAAGTGTCCCTCTGCCAGATAATGTTCCTCCAGATCAGACCGCACGACAAACTGACTCCATCCCCATTCACCACTGCAATTGAACATAGCAAGATACCTTTTTGCAGTCTGAGAAAATGGGTAGCCGTACTGGTCCACTAAGAACGCCTCGTAGATGGCCTTGACACCTCCAGTTTCACTTAGCAGCTCGAAGAAGATACTAATATACTTCTTGTCAGACTCAGGTTCCACTTCCCCACATGGATAGCAGTTTACCCGCCACATGTAGCCACCAGCAGAGAAGGCATCGGAGTGGACGGGCCTGACCGATTGGGAAGTGCTTGATTTGCTCATAGTCTATTCTGAATTCATGGACAACAGAATCAACGGTCCGTCCTTCCAACCGGCGTCGCTTGCTCACTGCACAAGTGGCAACTGAACTGAGTCTCAACAAAAAAAAAAAAAAAAATGGTGATCAAATTTAGCAATCGAACACCACATCACTATCTTCTAATATTTCCACTCGCAGAGTTGCAGTCACACGTCAGATAAATGTAGCACCAATTCAGGCTAAAAATAATCTCAACCAAAAAACAATGGCGATCAAATTTATCAATCGAACACCACAATGCCACTACTTTCTAATCCTTCCACTCGCAGAGTTGCAGTCACACATTAGATAAATGTAGCACTGATTCAGGTTAAAAACCATCTCAACAACAACAACAAAAAAACAATGTCGATCAAATTTAGCAATCGAACGTCACAAAGACACTGCTAATTTCTAATCCTTCCGCTTGCAGTGATGCATTAGGTAAATGTAGCACCAATTCAGGCAAACAAAACACGAATCTGCAGGAACTGAAGCGCACAAGAGGCTCACTCACTGTCTACCACCGGAGGTTGCGGCGGTGGCGTGGAACTGCCTGCCTGCGGGTGGAGGCGTCCGGAGATGAGTCGCTGGCGGCCGCTCCTTCGCCTTCCCCGCTCCCGACCTAGGTCCTTCGATCGCGAACTCGGACCGTTCCTCACCCTCAGCACCTTCCCAAGTCTCCCGTGCCTTGCGCCCCCGGCGCCTGCAATGATCCTCCGCCGGACACCACGGCCTGTCGCCGCCCCCTAGGGTTCGGCTTAGCTTCTGCGGCGGCCGCCGAAGAGCGGCAGGGTGGGGTCCATAGCGGCAAAACCACACTCTGGTCGCTGGGCCTGGTGAGGCCCAGGCGTACATTGGATGGGCCAACTGGCCTGCCCAACTTTTCCACGGGCGAAGTCTCAAGCGCAGGAATGGCTCTGAAGCCCTGGGCTGAATGTCCTTCCGTCTTATGTTTCGGAAAAAGGCATTTATCAGTCCGGTTTCCATTCCACCTATAAAATTGGATACGGTGTTTATTTATGCCCCACTAAGTTTAAAACAGGTCATTTTACACTAGAGGTGGTTTTGTGGGAATCTTTGGGATCACCCAGGCGGAAAAAGGTGAAATTGTTACGAATATTTGGCAGGCTGTAAATGTGGCATGAATAGTTTAAAACTATTAATCGCTTGATTTCAGCTTTCTCCATTTCCCAGAATTTTTTGTTTTAGCTTTTTTAGCATAATACGGTACTGCGCATGATTCCAGGATATATGTTGCCATCGTCATCAATTCATCATGCTCTACGTGGGAGCAGGGTGCAGCTCTGGTCCAAGAAGCACGTCATTGAGATGATCTCGCCGAACGAGCACGAACCACGCCACCTAATTTATTTCGGACAAACAAAATTAAACCACCGAGAAAACGGACAGCGAAAAAAAAAAACTCAACAAAATCCTCACTCCCCTAGTCCAGTCCCTGTCCTGACCTGTCGGCGATGGCGTCGCGTCCCCCACTCCCCTCGCACGCGCGCTCCCTTCTCCCCAAACCGTAGCTCCCCTCCGCGCTCCTCCACCTCCCACCCAGTACCAGCTCCCCGACTATGACCTCCGCCGCCTCGCACCCGCCGCCGGCGATAGGCAAGTCGGGCAACCTCACGGTCTTCATCCCGCCGCCTGAGGAGCCCGAGAGCCCGGGGTCCGAGTTCTCCACGCCCCCTACTAGCCCCCGCGCCGAGGACTCGCTTGAGTCCGAGTCGCCGCCGGACACCCCGACGGCGCCGGCGCCGGCGCCGGCGGACCCTCCGCCCCCGCCTGTTGGTTTGTTGATTTCGTTCTCCACGCCGCCGCTCGTCAGGACGGTCTCGCCGCCACTCCCCGCGGAGAGGCTCTCCCGGACCCACACGGTCCGGGAATCGCCGCCGCTGTTCAAATCGGTCTCAGCGCCGCTGCAGGCTCCGGAGCTCCCATCCCGCCCGCCGCCGCCGGTCCAGGTGCCGCCGCCGCTGGTCAAATCGGTCTCAGCGCCGCTGCAGGCTCCGGAGCTCCCATCCCGCCCGCCGCCGCCGGTCCAGGTGCCGCCGCCGCTGGTCAGGACGGTCTCGTCGCCACTTTCCGCGGAGAAGCTCTCCCGGACCCAGCCCGTCCAGGAATCGCCGCCGCTGGTCAAATCGGTCTCAGAGCCGCTGCAGGCTCCGGAGCTCCCATCCCGCCCGCCGCCGGCGGTCCAGGTGCCGCCGCAGCTGGTCAGGACGGTCTCGCCGCCACTTTCCACGGAGAAGCTCTCCCGGACCCAGTCCGTCCAGGAATCGCCGCCGCTGGTAATATCGGTCTCAGCGCCCCTGCAGGCGCCGGAACTCGCCTCCCGCCCCCCGCCGCCACCGGTCCAGGTGCCGCCGCCGCAGTTCGAGAAGGCGTCGTCGGGGCCGGACGGATCGGCGCTAGCGTTCTTCTGGGACGCGGTTGCGCGCGTTCAAAAAGGTGAATTGGGAGATAATCCTGCTTGTTTAATCGCTCTGGTTTTTGTCTTCAATCTTATGTTTTGCGACCTCGAATTTTGATCTGTGAGCTGAACATTTCTTGGTTTAGCACATGCGAGCTTGGATGAGCATATTTCGAGATGGTTCGGGCTGGACCAGTCCAAGTATCAGTGGGCGCTCAACGACTACTATGAGAGAACTGGACAGGTTATCCCACACTTTAGTTTCGTCTTCCTTTGTTTGTTGTAGTGGCCTGGTGGGCTATTCTTTTTCATTTTGATTGGATCGGTGTCGGATCCCTACCTGTTTGCATAAATTGGGTGCAAATTGAGCAAAAGGTTTGGTTTCTGTCATTCTGTGCTGTAGGGAATTTTAGTGATAGACGCGGTATCTCCTAGTCTTTCTATATGTAGTTGGTGGTGGTTGTTGTTATTGATGTCTGTGATTTTGATAAGTAGTATGGTCTCGTGTAATTTAAGATAATTGGATGGTGATAGCAATGCTGTGTCTGTTTGCATGTGCTATGCCGCCACAAATCTTTTGGGGGCAATATTTGCAAAGTTTTTGTATTATTTAGGGCCGGCAGGTCTATCCCTCTTTTATTTTGGATTCAGACCACTTACTACAACCACCAACCGCCTGTGATGCACTTTCCACTACAATGTTTGCCATTCATGCTGTGTTGCAATTTGTTGTGCAACTATACCCATCTGAACGTCTTATGATTCTTTCTTCCAGGGCTGTAGTGTACGGTTTTAAATTGATACTGCCTGAATGCATGGTCCAAACTGCAAAGAAACTATGATTTATTGGCACTGCATGGTTAACCTTTTATATTCACCTGATGATTATGAGTTAATACTCCATTTTTGAATCTGTTGACTTGCCTGACTGTATTGGTTAATGCGATATGCTGTCATTCCTTGTGTTGGAGAATGTCCAAAGGGTTTACTGAAATCTTTCCTTAGAATCAACTAGTCTCTACAAGGTAAATTGTTTGTAGAACAGTTAATTTTGCTTGGTAGAATCAACTAAGTCTCCACGAGATTAATTATTTATAGAAGTGCCATCACTTAGTACTTGGACATTGGAATACCAGCCGATCAAGCTCGCACTAGACATGGGTGCGCTATGGTTGTTGGTACGTGGCTATATATTAATCATCTATATCAGAACAATTTTGGTATCTCCAAAGATGATTTAAGCTGGCAGTTGATACCACTGTTGTTGTACAAGGTGCCAATGCTAAAATGATTTATAACTATTGTTTTGTATGGCATTGCTAATTCCTTGAGTGGAGAGCAACATTGGCACAGTGGTACAGTGGTAGAGTTTCTCCACCTATGCTCTAGAGGTCCTAGGTTGAGCCAGCCTCATTGTAAAATATGGAAAGGTTAGGCTGTTTAGAAATTCCCTTCCAGAGACCCTAACTTTATTGCCCTTTATTTCCAGTTCCTAGACTAGCTAACTGGAATTTATGGTGGTAATGAAGATTTTGAGAATCAGTTTTAGAATTTTCATGGATGTTGGCATACTTGAACAACTTGCAAATTCATACAACATTTAATAGCAGTTATAAAGGATCTCAAAAGGATCTAGTCACTGGGAGGTTGGAGCCTTAATGGTGGCCTGTGGTAGCAATTTCCTAACAGGAAAATCTCAATTTTTTGTTGGACTGAAATATTAGACATTTTGATAGGAAGGTATATCTGGAGGACATATTTGCTTTTAGAGGACAGGATAGCTACCTGACTGTAGTATAATTATCCGTTTTATGTGGACTAAAGTGTTTGCTAAGGTAATGATTACTCCTTGATCCTCTGGCGGCTTTTAGCCTATGGCTGCAACATTGTAATGTGAGTGGATTGGTCCTTTTTCAGATTGAAGCCAGAACTTGTTTCTTTTTTTTCAGTTATTCTAAAAGAAGAGAGGGTACCTTTTCCCAGGCCACTGATTTCCCAAGCATATGTAAATGCATTTTCTAACACTGGACTATAGTGTCAATAAGGTTATTAGCACCATTGTTTCGTATCCAGAAAATGCTTAATATCGGGAATGACTGATATGTTTCCAGCAATTTAGCCAAATCAATGCATTATAGTCAGATCATCCAAAGGTGTTTTACATTAGCTCCTCTAATTGCATGGCAGGAGAAGGATTCTGGCAAAGCTGGCAATCACAAGAAGCAGAGTTCTGAATTTCAGAAAGTATAAATAAGGTACATTCGCGTATTTGAACAGACAGCTAGCTTCAGTGTGTCCTGATCGTTAGTCCTCACTTGGTTGATCTTGTATAATTTCACTTTGCAGCGAATTCTTATGGGTTTCCTACTTTCCTATGTGTAACTAGCTGGTCCCCTACTCCTGACGCATGCAAAGGTCCATTTGGAAGATCTTTTGTTTTCCTGAAGACTGAGGCCTCTTTTGCTGCATCCAATATGATTCATTTGAAGACTGAAGTTCTTGGTTGTAACAAATCCTTACTGTAGCTCCGTCGTGGACAGTGCATCAAACTTGATACAGAAGGTGTTCTTGTGATGGTACGATATTATGGGGTACTTAGTTGGTCGAGGGAAACAACACAAAGTACATAGTTCACGAAAGGAAAGATCCAACACAAAGAAACAAATCATAAAAATATCTTGTAGACCGTTCTTTTCCGCAGCCGCCTATAGAAATCATCATGGCACCAACCAGGGCCTCTGATAGGAATTGTAGGTCAAGCATATCAACTACTCGCTCGCTGCATATAAATTTCAGCTTCTTTTGTAAAAGTATAAAAGTATCAAACTGGAGGGCCTTTGTTTCCGTATGTTAATACTACATATGTTCTTAATGTTTGTCATGGGCTAGCTTAGGCTAGCTTATTTTTAAACCAAAAGGCGTTAAAACCCCCGGAGGAAGTACTTTGCTAGGAATTGTAGTAGTACTAATTGTAAAACTATAAAGGTAGTACTTGATCAATAAACTGACCCATCTGGTGTACGAATGCCACCATGAGTGCCTTCACTCAGCCCAATTTCAGAATAAGCTTTCATCTTCTACCAACAGGCGGGAAAGTTCTTAGCTTATTTCCTAAAGCAAGCGCATGATTCCCATTATATAGAAACAAGAGGAAACGTGCAGCGTTGCTTTAAGCACATTATGGACCACGGCACCACTAATTTCAACTACCAAACGAGTTAAACAGACACATATGGAAGTCCGCAAACAGGGCAGAATTATGGTGCGACAGTGCGAGTACTTCCATCAGGCTTGGTCCCTAAAAAACCAGACAGCAGTAATAGAGTAATGACGAGAGTACATAGTTAGACAGTTCATAGTAGCATAGCAAAAGTAAAAAAAAAAACTTGAAGGTTCAATCATAAGCATCTCAGTGAACGACAGGACAAGGAGAGCAGATTTTTCAAAACAAAAGTAATGAGACAGTAATGCATAGTCTTGATAGTTTTGCACCAGATCTGTCTGACAATATCTCCCACCTTTCCTTGCTTATCAGAATCACTTGGCAGAAAAATAGTCCAAATGTACAATACTACAAGAATCAAGCTTCGAATGTTTGACAGTACTAGATACCAGTCACCCAAAAAAAGACAAAGAAAACCACATTGAGTTATGCTTGAACACCTGAGCTATATGCATGATGATAATTGATCTATAGGAGAATTGTCATGCCCCAACCCTCTCTCGCAGCTCAGCAATAATCGATGGGAATATCTGGCCCAACTGCACAACGTTTTGAAAATTTTCTCAGCTGCAAAGAAGTCAATGCACTTGCTCCTTAACTCCGAGCAGCAACAGGCTAATGTAGCAGCAACAGTATGAACAGACACCTTGTCCCACAATCTCTGTGCACATATGAGCTTCAGCCGGTCCAAAGCGTACCGGTCAGCCGCCGCGGCTAGCAGATGCAGCAGCATCTCATTGGAGGAGTTCCCAAGTTCGTTATCTCCTGGTAACACATCAGGGTAGATGAACTGAAGCACGATTCTGAATGTTGCAGGGTACGATGTCAGGTAGGGTGATGGATGGATGATGGCATTGCAGCCTTGGCCCTTGGCCATGGATCCGAGATTCCGAGGAGCCCGCCGCTTTGAAGACTGGTGGATGTGCGGCAACCACGGCTGCCTGGAATATCTCACCGTCAATGCTGAATGACACATCTGCCCCGTCCGTGCTATCCAGTAGGTTCCCATGATGTTTTCCAAGGTCTGAAGGAGAAGGTGGCACGTCAACAGAGCTCTCTCTTACCACTATGATGGCACAGCCAAACCTGATGTATCCCTCCCTCTGCTACATGATACGCTCGTCTTCCACTGCATCGAATAAAGAAGCCGGTGTCCTTGATTGCTGATCAGACGTGCGACTCCTGGTTGGGCCGACGACTACGAGAATGACGGGCGATGGTCGGCGCAACTAAACCCCGTCCCTGATCACTGATCAGACGTGCGCCGGCCGAGCAGAGGAGCCCAAGGCAGTAACTGTGAAATTTCAGCATCGTTTGATGGCATATAGCCGGCTCCTGTGGTCTTCTGGAGCAACGAGGTCAAGGTGCTCCGCCGTGAGGGGTTGGAAGAGGTGATTTTCATCGGAATCGAGCGCCTCCGCGAGCCGCGGCCACACGGCGGCGGCCACGATCCAAGACCCATCGCCCCCAGGCCTGGCCAAGATCCGTACGAACCCTGAAGACAGCCTCGCCGCGGCACCGATGGGCAGCGCCAGCGCAGCATGGCCGGCCGAAGCCGAAGGCCTGGCCAAGATCCGTACGAACCCTGAGGACAGCCTCGCCGCAACACCGATGGACGCCAAGATCAGTGGTTTTTGTTTGTTCCTAGCAGGAGCTGCCTCGGGCAGGCATTGCTTAAAGTGAACTGATGCTTTGTTACTTATGCATGTGGGATGGAGTTTCCGCAACCTGATGAGAATTCAGAAGAAGACTTTTACTACTCGCAACTTTTAATGTCGTTCTTATAAGATCACATTCGAAATGTCATGACATATACATTATTGGTACAAAAAACTTCAAATTGACTGTCAATGGCACGCCTGTTGTCAGGCTGGCCACATGCTTGTTGCTCTTATTTTTTCTGATTTTCTATGAGTAAGATAAACACAGTCAATTTTCTCTACCAGCAAAATCCCAGTTAAAAGCACAAGAGGCTCATGGAAAGTTGTCTTAATTAAGCACATTCAGTTAAGGCACAGACAAAGCTTTGCAAAAAAAAAAAAAAAGTGTACAACAGGCAGGTACATCTCACATGCTTGAAGTGACCAGAAAGAATCCTTTGTTCAAAAGGACACATAGATGGGTAGTTCACACTTCATACTACTAGCAAACAATACTGCACATTTCGTAAGGTTCAGGCATAACGAAATTTCAGAACAGGACGTGGCCAGGGGAACAGGGAAAGAAAAGGACCAAGTTATCTGAATCTGCAACAATATTAATGGGGTAGCAGACCCGAGTTCTTAGAACACTGAATGAATCAGATCACGAGGCTGCAACTTAGTTTAATGGTACACAAGAATGCAAATTCATCAAAGTTCTGTACTCTTGAAAATTTATTAAATAATTACTTACCAAAGTATCTGAACATGATGCTAAAGCTACGCTTCATCACTGAACTATATAGAATGGTTCATATGAAGATGCCAACTTAGTTCTTCACTGATCAAATAGTTATCAATAGCATAGCAATATCTCAAAAAACCCTAATCAGCTTCAGGGCAGGGGCAGGGGCAGGGGCAGCGCAGTGCCAATTAGGCAAGAGAACGAAGAAATATAAACGCAAATATGTAATTATGCATAACTCCTTACAGTTGCACTTGGGCTGTGAAAATAAACTCTACTTTGCATCTCATGTTTCATTAGCACATTCCACTAACTTAATCAGTACTGCGACTGCGAGATGACAAGTTTTAAGCTCTAATATGCTTGAAATTATGTAAGGTAGCAGCCATCAAAATATCTAAACACTATATTAAAGTTAGTACTATGTATGTTGGTTGGCATGTACATATACACATGCCTCTCACCCCACCACCTCCCTCAGCTCAGCAACAATGGACGGGAACTTTTGCACCAGACGAACAAAGCCGTCAGTTAGCACGGCTTTCTTGAAATTCTTCTCTTCTGCAAAGAAGCCAATGCACTTCTTCTTCAGCTCCGGGCAGTTGTACGTCTCGGCAAAGACCAAAGTATCACCAACGGACTCCAGTGATACACAGTCCCACAGCTTCCTGGCACACAAAAGCTTCAGGCGGTCCAACGCGAACCGGTCGGCTGCAGCGAGCAAATGCTGAAGCATCTCACACGGCGAGTCCACGAGCTCAGCATCCACAGGACAGGCGTCGGCGTACATGAACCGAAGCATGGCTCTGAAGGTCGCCGGCGCGATGTCGTGCAAGGTGATGGAGGACATCTTGGCGTCGGCCGTGGAGCCCAGGAGCTGCGCCTTGAAGACCGGCGAGCGGGCGGCGAGAACAAGCCTGTGAGCCAGGAACGTCTCGCCGCCGACGTCGAACGGTCCGCGCTGTCCAGCAGGAGGCCAAGATGGCTTCCAATGTTTGTGGGCGGGACGTCCAGTTCGTCGTCTCTAGGACACCGCCAAGCCGCCGTCGGTGACGTAGAGCGACTCAAGATCTCTTCGCCGCATAGATACTCCTGGTGCTCTATGCTGAATCCACGTGGGTAGCAGTGGATCCTCCAGGCGTACCCTCCGGCGACGACGTTCTTGGAGTAGACTGCATCGCCAGCGACGAGGTTCTTGGCTTCGGGTCCCGAGTAGTCAAGTTTGAACTCGAGAAGAAAACCGGAGTCCACCATCTTGTTGACACGTACAGTACAGCTTGCAGGGTCAATAATCAAAATATGCGTCTTCAAAATTGTACTCGCACTCTATCTATATATAGGATTAGCGCACCGGGATCAACTCTGGGAATCGGACGAGAACCCGGCCTTTCTTGGGCTCGGATAAGGAAGAGATCGTTGCATGCCCGTTTACTGGAAGAAGGAAACTCGCTTGGAAGATTGGATACAAAACAATATGAGAAAATAATAGACAAAATTTCTTTCTATAGTTTTAGACTGATTCTAATCCTTTCTAACATGTACAATACCGCCAATGCGAGGTACAAATATTTTCGTTAAATAAAATATAATTTACCCTATAAAAACGCAAGTTCAAAAATAACAATATTTATCCTCCATTTTCTACCCACCCTACTTTTCCACGGTTAGATCTAAACATTGGCCTCACCACGTATTTAATATAGCGGCGCTCTTGCGTTGGTTACGGGGGCGCTTACGGACACCCAGCAGAAACATCGTTTCTGCCGGAGCCGGGCATTGTTTGATCGGAGTTTATCGTATCTTTTTTCACCAATTTTTGTACCCACGATCAGACCTGGGATTGGGATTCATCTGACCAAGATTCGGATTTAAATACAACATATTGATTAATTACGGACCCCATTATACAACATGGCCCACCATACAATACGATCAAAATCCACAAGCCCCAATGCATGTTAATCCCAAATTGCCATGTCAACTGCGAATAATTATGTACAAATATTCATTGAACCAAGAACAAACAACCAAGAATCCACATACCAAGGCAACAAGAACGGCTGGATCTCGATCTTGGGGAAAGGGGAGAAATCAAATGTGGCGGCAGTCAGAGCCATAGGGGAGGAGACGAATCCCCGGTGGAGACACGTGGAGGAGGCCGGATCTCCCCGATTGAGGTGCATAGATGGCTGCCGAAGGCGGCGGCAGAGCCGATAGCGGGGAGAAGATGGCAGCGGGAGTGTGTCTCAAGGCCAGCGGTGGGGAGAAGATGGCAGCAACAGTGGTGTGTGGGGGAGAGAACGAGCGGCACGGTGAGGGAGTGAGGCCGGTGTTAGGGTTAGTGGTGGCCAATTCATTGAACATGTGTACACTGGATCCATATATCATCTATTTTTCTCTTTATCCTTGCTTATTTTTCACACCATTCACTCTCATCTCTCTATGTGCTGGCCGCCGCTTCCATTTCGCCCACGTGCTCTCGCCGCTTGCTTCTCTTGTAGGCTCAGCTCGCCGGTGCATCTTTGTGCATCCACCTTTCCTCTTGCACGCGCATCTAAGTCTATGAAATCTAAAAGTGATTATCCGTGTACTTTAATTTTTCAAAGTGATTATTTAGGTCCATTAACCTTACATTCTTAATTGATTGAGGTCCAGTTGTGAAACTAGACTTACTGTGGAAAAGAACGACTTAAAGTTAAATGACATGAACGGTCACTTTGGAACGTCATAGCCTAGATGCTACCGAGAAATAAGTTTAAAAACCTAGCATGCAATTGACTCTTTCAAATACTTAAATTTAATAATATTTTCATATAGCCACGTACGGAACGCACGTACATTTTGACCGGTATTAAAAAAACACGTTTTATAATGTAGATGTAGAGACCAAGTTTTGTAAAAAAAAAAAAAAAGATCAAGCGATATTCTCGTAACATATGAAGTTGGAATTCTATTGACCTTGCATGTTTTGATAGACCTGTCACCTCTGTTAAACACAGCTTGTCATACGCTCCTAATATTTTCATACGCCTTAGTACCAAAGAGCCAAGGAACATAAGATCAAAAAAAAAGAGCCAAGGAACACCCCTAGGGAAAAATAGATCGTTTTAAAGAGGTGGCTCGTCTTAGCAATTACTATGTCTAAAAATTGGTATTGTCAGAAACAGCCATTTTAAGAGAGCTGGCTATTGAACTGGTTACAATATTTATGTCGCGCTAATAGTGATAGCATTCAGCTTCATTTAAAAGAAGCATGTAAAAGAAGCTGGGGTACCCGAAGCACAGCGCGCTACGAGAGCGAGATCGACGGCCGACGGCCGAGCGGATCAGGTCGGCGAGTCGGGGTGGTGCTGGTGTCGTGACGGGGACAGGGTCCGAAGCGGCGAGGAAGCCGTCAAAGTCCACCACACCAGAAACACGCCGGTCGCCGGAAGCTGCAAGGCAAAAGCAGGCAACCGCGTCGACCGAATCCACTCGCTCTCTGCCTCCGCGTTTCCACTCCTATAAAAGAGCCCCTTCTCGTCCGTCCCGGTCGGACCCGCCGAGAGCTCCACATCGACCATCCTGAGCAGTCAGTCCAGTCACCTTTCCCCTCTTCCTCTCCCCGTCCTCGTTCGACCTCGCTTTCGTCTTCTTCGTCGATCAGCATGGCCGCCACCGAGGTGCTGCGCGCGCACAACGTCCTCCTCCTGCCGGCGTCGCAGAGGCAGGCGAGGACGATCAGCGCGGCGGCGCACCGGAGTCGGAGGCCTGCTGGTAGCAACAGCACCACCGCCACAGCCAGGAGGTCGTCGCCGCCGGTCGGGACATCGGCTCCCAAGGGCAGCCGGAGACACCGCGGCAGCAAGGCGAGGCCAGCGGCGGAGGTGTACGCCGGCCCGGCGTTCTCGACGTCCCCCGAGCCCAGCTCGCTGCCGCTGCCGCACTTCCCCGCCAAGAAGCAGGCGGCCCTCGTCGACGACGACGCCACGCGCGGACTCAGGCGAATCTTGCGCCTGGATTAGCTAGCTGCCTAGCTAGATAGCTAGTTCTTCTCTACTGCACCAGTGATGTTCCACGCGACCACGCGGCCGCCGCGAGGCATGCATCCGGCTCAGTTTTATCGTGTGGCCGGGGCCGGCGGCGAGGCACGCGGCGGCCGTGGGCTCCCACTGGGGCGACGGCGGTGTAGAATGACCGCACCAGTATATTACTACTCTGTAACAGTGACGTGCAAGTAGAAATGCATACCTAGTGTAACAATGAAGGGGTTCACCCAGTATATAAGAAGTTTATCGTGTAGAATAATCCTCTTAATTCGTCTCTAGTTTAATTTACTTGCAAACAGCTGTCTACTTTATGGGTCGGTTTATCAGGAAACATTTCTATATATCTCAAATCATTGTTGATTTGGATTGGTAAAGTCAAATTGGGACGATTCCAATCACAATCAGTCACGCTCACACCAACCGGCAGCCCGCCCGAGCCAGCGGCCGGCCGGTAGACGCGGACGACCTACCGCTCCCACAGACCGCCACCGTTTGTTTATTGAAAAAATCGTAGCCAATATCATTGATTCATAGGATTAACAAAATCAAGCTGTCCACGTTTTCATCTTTTACAAGCTCCACCCCCCACTCGGCCACTCACTGCACCTCCGGTCACCCCACCGCAGAGGCTGCCACCGCCGCCGCTCCACCACCAGCGGTTGCCGACCCACCTCTCCTTCGCCACTCGCAACTAGGATCCCTTCACAGGCTTCACCTCACTCTCTTTTCTCTCTCCCTAGGTCATCCATGTTTCCAGGACCGGCCGAACATTGCGCTAGTGAATCGCCGCCTATGGTCAGCTAAGGTCGTGCCCCTGTTCGGACCCGAGCAGTCATCATCACCCGCTCCTCCTAGCCAACACCATCTCCCTCCCAACCACTACCAAGCGGGCTCAGCCTCAATGCCATCAGTCCCGCCGTCCTCTCCTCCTTCCATCGCTCACGTGGACCCACTTCTCATATCTTCTCCTTTTTAACTCTGATTTCAATAGTTCTTTCAGCTAAGTTTTTTTCTTGGTTCAAGCTCTATCCATTAAAAACACCTTCAAACTCAGTTGACTCACTTTGTTGCTTCGGTTTGCGTGCTTGTGTGTTTGTACCATATAGGTTTACACCGAAATGTGCGACCTCCCGAGGAGTCGAGCCCCAGCGTTAAAAGTAGGAACCCGATGTGTCTCCCCGCAAGTTCGTACCTACCATCGGTCAAAACAACATCAAGTCCAATGCATAGTTTTTAGTTTGTTGGGCTTGCCATCTGTCTCATTTTTGCATGGCATATGCATATGCCAAGATACATGTCGTCCATTGCCGGAGGCCTATGCATGCTTTTCTAGCACTGAGTTCTATTTTGGGGGTTAGGGAGAAATTGGGTGAGTGAGAAGCAGGCTGTCCTATGCATATCTTAGGTACCTTTGTGCCTTTTTTCCTACTTGTCCCATAATCCCTAAGATATTTATTTTAAGGATTTTAGCCAACTATATAGATAACTTTTGGCAGAATTGTTGGTCATTCATAGGAATATTCAAATTTTTTTCTTGGACTAATGCATCTCAGATGTGTTTCTACCTATGGATATAGTAGGCCGGATTTCTTCCATCCATTATTAAAAGAATCTCAAATGTATCTTAATACGACTTGTTTTAAGACTTGGTTGATTGTCCTGGCGATCGATCTCAAAACACCAAGTTATTTTGTACACTAATCTTGCTGTGTTGAAAATATTTTAGCTCCCATGAAAATGAATGTGTGAAATTGGATAAATCATTAAATATAAAAAGCTCATTCATCGAACTATTAATTGGATATAATAAAAGGTTGGCACGATAGTAATTGTCGCGTGACACTATTGCAAACTAAATTACTATCATATATTGTAGCACTAGCATTTACCGAGCTTCAGAATTAAACGGAATAGTAAAGCTACCATATATGTAGGATGGCTCTGTATATGTAGAGATGGCTCTATGCCCCGATGACCTTGTCTCTTAGCTCAACAATAACCGTCGGGAAATTTTGCACCAGGTGACTGAAACCCTCTGTCATCGCAGCTTTTTTGAAATTCTTGTCTTCCCCCAAGAAGTCAAAGCACTTCTTTTTCAGCTCCGGGCAATTGTATGTTTCTGCATATGCCAAAGTATCAGCAATTGTATCTACCGTGACACTGTCCCACAGCCTCTTAGCGCACAAGATCTTAAGACGATCCAAGGCAAACCGATCGGCTGCAATGAGCAAGTCCCGGAACACGTTGAGCGGAGAGTCCCCGAGCTCGGCATCCGCAGGACAAGCGTCGGTGTACATGAACCAAAGCATGATTTTGAAGGTCTTCGGTGCGATGTCGTGCATGGTGATGGACGACATATTGGCGTCCGCCATGGAGCCCAAGAGCTGCGCCTTGAAGACCGGCGAGCGGGCGGCGAGAACAAGCCTGTGAGCCAGGAACGTCTCGCCGCCGACGCTGAACGAAACATCGGCGCCGTCCCCGCTGTCCAGCATGAGGCCAAGATGGCTGCCGATGTCTGAGGGCGGCACGTCGAGGGGTTCGTCGCGCACGATTTTGGCCCCGCACATGATGGTGAACGAGCCATTGCTGACATAGAGCGACTTGAGGACGCTTCGCTTCACAAACTTTCTCCAACCCGTGCCACTGGCATTGGCCTGGGATTCTCTTGGCTTGTAAACATACACGGCCCTTTTTCTATGGGTTGAAGATGGAGCGCCTTCTCTGTCCACCACGAAGGCCTCGAAGATCGCTTTGACGTCCTCCTTGGATTCGTTGACACGGGCGAGGTAGATAGACACGTACTCGCCGTCCGATTTGCCACTCCCATGCGGGTAGCACTGGAACCTCCAGAGGTGCCCCCCAGCGGAGATCTGATTGGAGCTGACGAAGTTCGAGCCGACCAAGTTCGGGCCGAGGTGGTAGCCCTCTAATACCACTGGCTGAGTCTCCGAGTAGATGATTTTGAACTGATGCGTGAAGCAAGAATCGAGCTTCATGTTTACAGTAGTTGGATATATACTTGACTGCCGACCTGCGTATATAGCTAGGAGATGGAGATCGATGTTAGGGCTAGGACGACCGCCGACCGGACCGGAGTGCCGGTCCCGTGATCACGTGGTACCTTATGGTTCACCTGGACAGGTTGCCTCCGTCGACCGTCACGCGCGCAGAGGTCCACTCCGGCGCTCCGCCGCCAGTCGCCGCGTCGGGATCGCCGGATGGGGGCTCAATGCCGGCGGCTGCGGCAACTCTCGGACGTGGGAAGGTGGAACGGGATTACGGGACCTGATGGAGCTTGGTCGGTCTGGGCTGGGGTTAGGTTGACTAAGTAAGGTCGGTCACGGTGGGCCTGTTGGGCCATTAGAGCAATGGGGCCAGGGGGTGTTGCCTGTTCCGATCCGGTGTTGGGCTTCATTCTACCCATTGGGAAAAAAAACCAATTGGAAAAAAACGAGTGAAATATGGGGGATATTTAGAAATCTTGTTTTACGTTAGATCAGATAAAAATAAATACTGTAAGGTATTTTCAGAAAGCCGGGCAGGGCAGGCTCCGCCGTTTCAGCTTTTTTTTTTCTGAAAATACGAAAACGATCTAGTCAAGTGTAAAAGAAAAAAAAAACGAGCCTAGTTTATGCTGCCCGTCTTTGCTCTCATCGCCTCATGTAATGGGGAGTAGCAAGAAATTGAGAAAAGCGAGATCCAAGAAGAGTTGTGGGGACGAGCAGCCATCGGGGGGGGGGGGGCGCATCTATTGGTGGCAAACTATGTCCTTGTTTACAGCTACTATTTAACTAATATTTGGTGGAATCGATTGTTGGGTATTTTTACATATTGCTACTTAGATGTATTGTAAGATGATATTAAAGCACCATGTTATTTTATACACTTGTGGCTTTGGAAATATTTTGGCTCGGGCCACAGATCTATTAAACAACAAAGATAAAGGAATTTAAGAAAAAACATATACATGAACCAGCATAGTGATCATACAATGTAAGGCACAGTGCAAATAGAGTGCAATAGCGATTGCTCAGTTACCAAACTATTAATTGGATAATAAAAACCTTTGCATGGTAGGAAAAGTTATGGCGCTGATGCAAACGGAAATACAAATAAGCACTTCTTGGCAGATTTAGCTAGCACTAACCGAGTATCGTAATAAAGCTAGTACTTTATGCCCCAACCTTCTCCCTCAGTTCAGCAAGAATCGATGGAAACTTTTGGGCCACCTGAACAAAACCATCGGTTAGCACGGCCTTCTTGAAGTTGTTCTCCTCCACAAAGAAGTCAACACACTCCTTGTTCAGCTGTGGGCAATTGTATGTTTCGGCACATGCAAAAGTTTCAGCAACCGTCTCCACCGAAACATAGTCACACAGCTTCCTCGCACACAAAAACTTCAAACGATCCAGTGCGAAGCGGTCGGCTGCAGCGAGCAGGTGCTTAAACATCTCCCTAGCAGACTCCCCGAGCTCGGCTTCCGCAGGACAAGCATCGGTGTAAATGAACCGAAGCATGACTTTGAAGGTCACCGGTGAGATGTCATGCAAGGCAATGGAGGACATCTTGGTGTCTGCCATAGAGCCCAGGAGCTGTGCCTTGAGGACAGGCGAGCGGGCGGCGAGCACAGCCCGGCGAGCAGGAAACTTCTTGCCGTCGACGACGAATGAAACATCGGCACCGGATGCGCTGTCCAGCAGGAGCCCAAGGTGGCTGCCAATGTCTGAGGGCGGCACGTCAATGGGTTCATCGCCCACAACTTTGGCCCCGCAGCTGATGATGAACGAGGAGCCATCATTCGCCATGTAGAGCGATTTCAGGACGCTTCGCTTCACGAACCGATAGAAACCCCAGGCGTTGAAGCCGCCGGCCGCCCTTTCTCTTTGGTGGGTAAACATGCACGATACTGTTCCTATGGGCTGAAGATAGAGCGCCATCTCTGTCCATCACGAAAGCCTCCATGATAGCTTTGACGTCGTCTTTGGATTCGCTGACACGGCAGAGGAAGATGGATACGTACTCGCCGTTGTCGTGCTTGCTAATCCCTCGCGGGTAGCAGTCGAACCTCCAGAGGTGCCCCCCAGCGGAGATCTCCTCGGAGCTGACCAAGTGCCCGATGGCGACGGCCTCCGTCGCCGAATAGCTGACCCTGAACTGATGCATGAAGCAAGATTCGAACATACTGGCACTCATGTCTACTCTAGGAGTTGGATATACTTGGATGGGTTGCAGGATTGAGTGGCTTGTGTTGTGTACATAGGATCGACTACTCTCTGTGTATATAGCGACGCTAGTACGGTTATCAACGGCGTATACAGAAGAGCCTGGCGGCGGCCGACGCTTGGAGTTCCTAGGGAGACTGAGCATTATTGTTTTCGGGACTTGGGAGGGCCGGCTCGGATGGCATGTTCAACGACGTGTTGCTCCAATAAACAAACATAGGGGGATCGAAGAGATAGGTCGCCTCGTATTCTTTCTTTTCACATGTTACAAGACAGTGCTGACAGAAGGCTTTCTTTTCACATGTTACAAGAGAGCGCTGACAGAAAGTTTTGTTCGCCTGATAATACCTTTCTACATCATCATAACCACTGATATGGTAGTTTATTTAACGAAAATAAAACTTCAACTAAAAATGGCCGAATTTACTAGCAGTCTACGTGTGCTCCAGCCTCAAAGCTCATTCTTTTGGGTGGTTTCAGTGTGTCTAGTGTCTACATACAGTCCCCAAGGCATAGGAGGTGGAATGCTCAGGCCAAGTCTAGCAGACCTACTATTCTTACCGTCTTTTTTCAAACTTTACTTTATCTACGGCCATGTTTAGTACCAAAGGTTTTTAATACAATAGTATCGTGATACTATGGTCTCGAATTGTATGTAACACATATACCATGGTTCTGGTTTACCAAGGTTCTACTGCAGTATTTCTCAAAACCGTGGATTGTTTGTTAGCAAAGTATTGATGTCATCTTTTCTTCTCTCTCCTCCTGCTGTCTCTCCCTTCCGCTCTCTGATCTTGGCTCGTCTTCCATGCCTGCAGTGGGGAGGCTACGCCGGCGGCAGTGTTCGTGGAGGGGAAGTCGGGGCGGGGAGGCGGGGCCGGCGCGGGGAGGCGTAGTGGGCAGCGACTGAAGACGAGGCAGGGCCGGCGGACGAAGGCGGAGGAGCAGCCTACGCCAGGGCCAGCCACTCGGGCAGGCGGAGTAGCCTACGGTGGGGTTGGCCGGCGGCGGCGCAACCTACGGCGGAGCGCTAGGCAGCTCCAGCGTGCGAGGCGGCAAGACAAGGTGTCGACGTGGGGAGTCAAAGCGGCGGGCGGCGGGGAGAGGGTCGGCTGGCAGCCCGGTGGTAGTGGGAGGTGTGGCCGCCTCGGGAGGCAAGGATGGACCCTAGAATACCTGCTAGCCTCACGAATTGGCGCACAAACACCGCGAATCAAAAAGAGCGAGAGGCGGAAGATGAACAATACTCGAACACGGGAATGGCGCACTAACGCCCGGTGCACAAACACCGGCCTCCAATTCACTTCGGCTCCCGCCTCAACGGCCTCAACAGCCCGCTACTTTGTGCCACCCTTGCTGACGCCGCAGACCCTATCCACACGACCATCGCCACACGACACCGCACAACCCCGATGCCATGCAATCACACATACAATGCATGCACACACGCGCTACGATTTCGCCCGCCCCCATGCCACGCACGCGGTGCTTGAGCTAAACCCGAACCGGGCCGCCCACGCACAGCGTGCCCACTGGGTTGCCCGCACACACACACACCCCCAGGTCGTTGGGCTGCCACACACGCGCCCGAACGCACAACGGCAGATTTTAGGTCTGTTGGGTCACCACTCCCCCCTCCCAAAAGCTAGCCCATTAGGGGACTGCATCCTCAACTATATAAACCATGTTTGCCCACTCTTAACTCACTATGTTGGACTATTCCCAACGATCTCTCATTCACACATTGGGTCAAGATTTGTCTAAGAATGCACTGGCCGACCTGAGCACTGATACCAATTAACATATTTAGTGCCATCTGTCCTTTGCTTTGCACACCTTGGGATATTAATGTACTTGCCGAAACGAAAATCATCTGACCTTTTTTCAAATAAATGAAAACCTTTA
Organism: Paspalum vaginatum; assembly: GCA_030272315.1. Classification (NCBI taxonomy): domain Eukaryota; kingdom Viridiplantae; phylum Streptophyta; class Magnoliopsida; order Poales; family Poaceae; genus Paspalum; species Paspalum vaginatum. Next base: position 40,250,863 of record CM059018.1, read on the forward strand.
CAGTATCACTAAAAGATATTAACAAACTAGGATTAATAGATGAAACTCAACTCGTTGGTCATATATACGAAATTGATCAAAACATAAAAACGGTGACTTATACGTGTTGTCTCATCTTACTAATCCGATTGGTTTGCGCATGCCTCACTGTTGTTCAAAAGAGCCTTAGCGCCAACCTTCGCAAAAAAAAAAAAGCCATAGCACCAACAAGGAACCATAGCGCCAAAAGGTCAGCGACAGGGATGACTAATTCCAAGTCTCCTTATCAGGTTAGATTTGGTTACAATTGATCCTTCACCTTTCAGTACCCATGGGCAACTTTGCAGATGCCGTAGACCTGCTCTGATGACTACTAATACCTTCTTTTGTAATAATTTTAATCTTTAAGTTTATTTGTAATCATATTTTATTCTATACATAACGTCCACGTGGATTATTATTAAAACTACTATTACTAACGATAACAACAATAATATACATGAAAAATGCCTATACTATCCTATTATACTATCGCATATGAGCAAGTGGTCAGTGTGCCATTAGATAATTATTTAAATTATCTTTCATTACCCTTACATGATTATAAATGAGATGACGTACTCAGAGAATTCCTAAAAAGTAAAGTTTAATCGCATGTCTGCACGACACCCTTTCACATTATTTCATATTTCGATTAACAAGACAAAACAACAAATTTTAACCACGCACGCGACACACATGCATTTATCCATGTAATCACAATAATTATTATGCCTACAATTATGATATATCCATGTTTATTATTGCAAATGATGATTTTGTGACGTCCGTGATTTTTTTCCATTAGATATTTGAGGTCATGTTAAATGTAGAGTTTAAAAAAGTTTTTTTTCAAAACAATTAAATCAAATAAGGAGATTTTTCTGTTCATCCGTGCGTGCCGCACGGGCATGTCTACTAGTATAAAATAAAAGTGCGAGTTTTCGTAATAATATTTTTCACCCAACAAAAATCTCTCTACTCCTCGTATTGGCCCCACTAGAAATGTTAGAAATGATTACAATGGGTCAGAAACCTATAGAAAAAATATTTTCATCCTTTAGCTTTTTAATTTCTTGTTTCATTTTGTATCCATAGCCACCACGTACTTTCCATGTCTTGAATTAATGAAAAAAAGATGCCAATCAAGCAGGTCTCTTTTTTAATTCCTTCTTTCTTTTTTCTTTTCATTCTTTCTTGATTGCTCGGCTAATCATCGCATGCCACGTTCGTGTTGCACGCATATCTATGCTAGTCAAATGTAAAATACAAAACAAAAACAAGCTCGGTGCCCACTATAGGAAACAAGAAGAATGTCGGCGGGGAAAGTTATTTTTGGTGGCTCCAGGCAGCCACAAAAAATAATGGGAGCGACTACTCATCATTTTGAAAGATTTTCTTCTACCTTTATTTTCCACTTTTTTCTTTTTACTCACTAAGCCCCACTCCTCTGGCTATCTCCTCCATCTCTAACGAGGGCGCAAGAGAGATGAAAAGAAACAAAAGATGAGATGATGAGAAATCTCTCGGAAGATGTTTTGAAATTCTGAAAATAATTCTCTATTTTCGGCGGTCGAAGTAGACACCGAAAAATAAGTCTTTTGCCATTAAAATAGTTATTTTTAGTAGAAAAACCTTATTTTCTGTAATTTCTTGCTGCTGAAAATCTTCGTGTTTCCTACAGTGACCCATATGCTTTGAACCCAATATAGGAGTACTACCACATCGTAGTTTATGATGCCTGTCTTTGCTCTCAACACCTTATGTTTTGGGGAGTAGCGAGAAATAGAGAAAAAGAGATCGATCCAAGATGAGGTGCGGAGACTAGCAGCCATCGGGGGCATCTGTTGGTGGCCAACTATGTCCTTGTGTACAGCTAGACTATTTAACTATTTTTTGGTGGAATTAATTGTTGGGTGTTTCTTGGACCGATATAATCAAGGTTGCTTTTGACACTGTTATGGAGCATATAGCAACATATTGCTACGTAGATTGTATTGTACGATGATTTTAAAACACCATGTTATTTTATACTACACTTGTGGCTTCTGAAATATTTTGTCTCATGCCACAATGAACCAGCATAGTGATCATACAATGCAAGACACAGTGCGAATAGAGTGCAATAGTGATTTCTCAGTTACCAAACTATGATCTCGAAAATTAAAAATTCTGCATGTTAGGAATAGCTTTGACACTGGTGCAAACGAAAATACAAGCACTTCTTAGTAGATTTAGCTTGCATTAACCGAGTCCCAAAATATCGTAATAAAGCTAGTACATTATGCCCCAACCTTCTCCCTCAATTCAGGAAGAATCGACGGGAACTTTTGCGCCAGCTGAATGAAACCTTCGGTTAGTACAGCCTTTTTAAAGTTGTCCTCCTCCACAAAGAAGTCCATACACTTCCTTCTTCAGCTCTGTGCAATTGTAAGTTTCGGCATAGCCCAAAATATCGGCAACCGTCTCCACAGAAACATTGCAACCTAACTCCCTGGCACACAGAAGCTTCAAGCGACCCAACGCGAACCGATCGGCTGCAGCAAGCAAGTTCAGAAGCATCTCGCTGGGAAAGTCATCCCCGAGCTCGTCATCCTCAGGACAGGCATCGGTGTAAATGAACCGAAGCATGACTCTGAATGTCTCCGGCGTGATGTCATGCAAGATGATGGAGGACATCTTGGCGTCCGCCATGGAGCCCAGGAGCTGCGCCTTGAAGACCGGCGACCGGGCGGCAAGCACAGCCCGGTGAGCCGGAAACTCCTCGCCGTCGACGACGAATGAAACATCGGAGCCGTCTCCGCTGTCCAGCAGGAGGCCGAGATGGCTGCCGATGTCAAGGGGTTCATCATGGAGCACAACTTTGGCCCCGCACATAATGATGAAGGAGCCATCCGTCACGTAGAGGGACTTGAGGACGCTTCGCTTCACGAACTTATGCAAACCCCAGTCGTTGAAACCTCTGCTCTCTCTCTTTGGTGGGTAAACATGGACGACCTTGCGTCTATGGATTGAAGATAGAGCGCCATCTCTGTCCATCACGAAGGCTTCCATGATAGCTTTGGCGTCATCTTTGGATTCGCTGACACGGCGGAGGAAGATAGATAAGTACTCGCCGTGGTCCTCTTCCTTCTGCCCTCGCGGGTAGCAGTCGAACCTCCAGAGGTGCCCCCCAGCGGAGATCTCGTCGGAGCAGACGCGGTGCCCGAGTGGGACGTTCTCCGTCCCCGAATAGCTGAGCTTGAACTGATGCGTGAAGCAAGATTCGAACATGCTGGTGGCACTCATGTCTACTCCAGTAGTTGGATTCTGGATTGGGGGGGTTGCAGAATGAGGTGGGTACCTATCTATATAGCAGCAAATCGAGGTCAGGGGGGCGGCTGTCATGTGGCGCCTAGCAGCTACGATTGCCGGTCGGAGTGCCGGACGTGGTCACCTGGTTAACTGCTGCTCACCAGGGAGTCTGGGAGCCGTCGCCGTCGCCCGCCACGCGCGCACGTCCACTCCGGCGCTGCGCCGCCACTCGCCAGGTCGAAATGGCCAGATGGGGGCCGTCGCCGGCCGGCTGGGACTCTCGGACCGTCGGACGTGGGAGGTGGAACGGGACGTCGGGACGTGGAGCCTAATCGGTCTGGGCCTCTGAGGCAAAGGGCCAACGGTGGGCCTGTTGGGACACTTGAGCAATGGGGCCAAGCGGTTGCCTTTTCCGCTGATTGGGCTAATCTATCTACACTATAGCTATAAAGGTGAGTTTTGTAAAAAAAAAAAAATTATCTAAAATGTTGAAAGTATACTTTTTACATAGGTCTTACCTGTGCAGTCGTAAAAAAGTTAGAAAGGAGTGAAAAAACTCAAAACGCATAGTACCCTATACCCACCCATGTTTTGTTGGCTGCTACGAAAGGATCTCAGCAGCTTGCGTTTTGGCTTCCAAATTTGGTTGGACGTAATTATCAACTGCCCGATTAGCCTCTGCCAATGATTAGCCCCTGCCAATTTTCCCGGCCAAGCGCTGCCCAGCGCCGCCGCCCGACGCTCCAGAGGTGCCCAGCCAGGCAGCCAGCCTATGCCGCCCGGCGCGGCAGCCCAGCGCCCCGGCCGTGCGACACCAAGCGCCGCAGCCCGCGCGCCCCGGAGGTGTGCAGTCAGCTTGCGCCGCCCGACGCCCCAGCCCGGCACGTGCGACGCCAAGCCCGGAGGTGCGCAGCCCGCCAGCGCCGCTGCCCGGCGCCCCGGCCATGCGCCGCCCAGCGCGGCCGCCCCGGCCCTGCGCCGCCACGCACCCAGGCAACTGCGGGTGCCTGCGCCGCACAGCCGCCTGCGCCGCCCGCCCAGCCCAGCACCTCCGCCGCCAACCTGCTGCCACCCGCGCATGGCTCCCCCGGCCCGGCACCTTGGCCCCAGCCTAGGCCGGCCGCACGCACTGCTGCGGCGCCCGCGCCGCCCGTCTGCTATATGGCGCTGCCCATTCATCCCTGCCTGGACGCGGTTGTTGACGATGGCAGGCAAGGGCGGCCACCCTCCTGCATGGTCTGGTGGTTGACGGAGGCACCGGAGCGGCGGTTTCCTCCCTCGCATCACCACCACGTTGTCCTCATATTTGCCGGTTCGTGGGTCCCTTGCCTAAAATCTGACTGGCATCAAGCATCGGAAATCTTACTAACATATATACTCGAGAATTGTTTCTAGAAAATAGTCGATGACCTTTTTACTACAATATGCCGAATATCATTTTTTTTTATTTTTTGGCTTGTATTATATTGTCTTTCGTGTTAAAATTAGGCTCATTTTAATGTATATGTCAATATATGAAATTGTGTTCATATTCTGTAGATTGACCAATTACATTGTCTCATATTTTTTCAACGCAGCTTGATATCAGCATTTTTTGGCTGATTCATGAATAGCGGAAGGCAGACATAATCAAGGACAGGTTGTGCCCCGCCACGACACCTCTGCACATATCTTCCAGATCATGAAGCAAGTCGACAATATCTCCACCAACCGTGTGCTGCCTATAACATCGAGCATAAGTTGGTGCCCGCCTGGGCCACTACCTCCGTCGTGACCTCCTTCGCCGCCTGGTATTTGCTCTCACGCATCCAAGAAATCAATGTGAATATTCAGTAAAATTGCTATTGGATCTCATGCAAGGATTGTTAGGCATCGGTTGGAGGAGGAACCGACGAACCGTCATGTCATGTCATGATGTCAATTTCATTGTGTCGTTTGACCGTTGTAACTGAATACTTTTTCAGTGTGTATCGATTCACACTATATAGTACATAGAGTAAACTAAAATTTAATTATCGGGCCATAACTGATTTTGCTTCTTTTTATGTTATCATTTCATCAACTTAGGTGTGTGTTGCAACATATTCTAAACTTCTATTGGATGAGGAGTAGAGAAGAACTTACTAATTTAGAATCCAAAAGTGAAGTTCTGCATCTACAAGTTGTCTCAATGGCTGCAAGGAAAATTCTATCTGGTCGCTCCAAGTCCAATGTACAGGTGTGTGCTGCTATGTTTTATCTTTTCTTCTGCTTTGGAAGATTCAATGATTTTTTTAAACTTTCCATTAGTTCTATTGGTTAGCTATGATCCAAAAATAATTTCAGTAAGTGCTTTCCTATTGGTTAGCAGTTATCACCATATATCAAATCGTATAAAAATATGTCAAAGTGAACCTTTCTTCTCTGTTGTTCCTTCAGGAGTTGAATATTACATTCTCGCCTAAAAAGGATAACCCAACGATATCTCTTAATGAGAACCAACTTATGTGTTGTGCCATCTATGCCCGTTAAGAAAAGGATATATTATTTAGATTCAAGTTGTATATTTTAATGGTAATGACTAGAATCGGGCTGGCGGTGCAATTGTCGTGTCGCACGGCGCTCTCCGCAGCCGTCTGCTCGCATCGCACGGTGGGAATTTTTTTAATTGCCTCGTTGTGTTTCTCATTTCCTCTCTCACCGATACGAATTCATTCCCCATTCCCGTTCTCTCCACGCTCGCTTCCTCTCTGCTTGCTTCCTCTGACGCCTAACAAAATCCCCAAGCAAATCCTTCATCTCCGCTATATTGTCCATCGATTCCGTTGAGGATGAAGCTTAGATCTGCGTTTCTCTGTCTTGGTAGAGGTAGGGGGTGCTGCTTGTTGGCGCACTGCTCCGCGCCCACATCAGCGTCGGAGGAAGCTTAGATCCGTGCGCTAGGAGGAGGAAACAAGTTTCTCCGGCGAGCGGTTGTGTTTCTCTGTCCTTCCGCATGAGCTTCAGCTTCTCTACTCGTCGATCTGAATCTGCTTCGGGTTATCTCTCAAAAGGCGAGAAGCTCGTACCTGCGAACAGAGATACCACGGCAGATGATGTTCGTCTTCGCCTGCGCACTCGGATCTATCGCGAGGTACTAACTAATGGCCTCCCCAGTTGTTTTCACAGCATAGATTATTGTTTCACTATACATGTGCATGGGGTGGTTTAGATTTTGTCAGATTCAAGAGACTCAGGGGTAGAGGAGACGTGATTTATGGTTGAGAACAGAGAGGGTTTTCTATCCATAATTTCTCTAGCTTTATGTGTGCTCTCTATACACAACCAAAACGCTATGATCTGTAAACCACTGCTACAGAGCTCGCTGAGTAGCAGCAGCCGTAGCAGCAGGTGGTGAAGTTTGCGCGGTGACATTGCAATCAAGGTTTGATGTTCATGCCTGTATATGTGCCAGTTAATTTAATGCCTTTATTTTCAGCTGTGTATCCTACTCTGGAAAAAATTTAGCTGTTCGAATCAATATTCTACATCTCTGGCTAAGGATTTTTTTAGCTGTTAGGTTTTTAGCAACAGATGTTAGGTTTTTAGCGAACAGATGTTGTACTGCTTGAGGTTTTACAAATGGAGCAGGCTAATGCGCGGCCTTTTTTTTTTTACAAATGGCAAGCTAAATATTATTTGCATACATCCAAATTATGGTTTCAGAAATTTTGTTTAGACAATAGACAATATTTTTTGCGGGAATCCATTAAGAACGAGCAATTTGCACAGAAACGACCCAACAACACATGTAAGCACACTTTGCATTTGATAGCAGATCAACTTGATCGATGGTCTTTATTTTTTCCCAATTAGTCTCTAGTAATCTATTCAATCAAGGCTACTCACAAGTTTTCACGGCATCTGTCCCATTGTTTATGATTCTTTTATTAGCATTCAGTGTCAGAAAAAGTTAGTGTTGCCCTTCATGGAGCGAGCACCCATTCCTAAAAATAGTACGGTGGAATTGCATATGTAAATAGTCTGTTTACACATCTTTTACGGACATAATTTAGATACATGCAAATGATTCTAGTCATTACCTATACAAAATCACAAACTAACAAGGGGTGGTCATTTTTCTGAGCGGCTTGTGATGCAGTTCCAACTATATATCTGCTTCACATCTGCTATATATCTGTCCTATATCTTTCTACTGCAAATACTTTTCAATTTTTTGCATCCTTTTTGTCTTTTTTTTTGCACATTGTACTTTTCCACTTACATTTAATTGTGTATCCTACATCTGTTAGGAGATCACACACACCTAGTGGATCCTACAAAATGGCTACACATATGCAACAAAAACAATCTCACTTTTTATACAATATAAAGCATTTTGATGCATGCACATGGACAATAATTACATAATCTAATATCTATTTTTACTATGCCCATAAGGCAACGTCTCTTTTTAATTCTTTTCTCCACCTGCCTACTATTAATTCATAAAACCCCAATAGTTTTTTAAGAAAAGCACACACCCTCATCACCATAAGCATCATGTCATCCCCTTTCTTCCCTCCTCTCATGTCTGTTTTCTTCCACTCCTCACATCTTCCAAATCCACATTGTCTTATACAACAAAAACTATCAGGTCCATTCCCTCCAAAAGCCAAAACACATGCATGTTTCTGCATCTCTTCTTTGTCAGAAAATATCCCGTTTGCACTAAACTGTAATTCAGATACAACCAAAAAGCAGTTTAACTACTATCACATGACAACTTAACTAAGCCCAATCAGCAATTTGTCTAACACATCATTTTTGATACTACTACCCAAAATACAATTCAACTAATATCCAAACGCAAGTTAGCTATAAACAAAAAGCACTCTCATCACCATCACCATCATGCCATCCCATTTCTCCCCTCCTCTCTCTTGTCTACTTTCTTCCATTCCTCACATCCTCCAAATCCACATTGTGTTATACATGAGACACTCTTAGGTTCATTCTAAAAGCCAAAACACATATACATTTTTCTGCATCTCTTCTTTTTCAGAAAATACCCCATTTGCACCAAACTACAATTCAGATACAACCAAAAAGCAGTTTAACTACTAACACATGACAACTTAACTACACCCGATCAGCAACTTGTTTAACAAATCATTTTTGATACTACTATTGCCCCCAAAATACAATTCAACTAATATCCAAACGCAAGTTAACTATAAACATAAAGCATTTTCATTTAGTCGAACAAGCATTTTTCCGATATATGTTTTTTCTCTTAACAGTGTCATATAGCTGCAATAAACACCATATAGCTTATTTCCATAGACTTAGTGTGCAACAAGCATCATATAGCTAGTCTATATACTTTTTTATAACTAGCTAATAAATATATTATTTGTTTGACCATACAGTTCATTTTTTTTTTCAAAATATCTTACTTCTATTAGATACTAACTAAACTCCCCCCCCCCCTCGAATGCAAATCAACAAGGAGCCAATACCCCAAGTCATTCATATGCTGTCATACAACCAAGAGAACTGGATCCAGGTGGGCCATCTACGGTGGGATGTTCCAGACAAAACAAACATCCTGTCTCCCGCCATCTACTAGTTTTTGGTGGAATCTGGGTACTTCATGAGATTCACGCCAAACTTAGAAAAACGAAAGACAACTTAGTTTTGGGTTTCGGAGAAATACATTGAAGGGAAGCTGTTATTGTGCTTCTTGTTTGCTCTGATCATGTGTTCTGGATCTGCAAGTTTATGTAAGTTTTCCCCTTCGCTGCACAAGTAGGTAGGCAGAAATCTTGGGGAAAAACGATCACTGCTTACGCAATAAAGGGGATGCATATGGTGGAAACCACGAACATGTTAATTGTCGGGGTGGAAGAGGGACTGGGCCGGGGCACGTGATCCGTTTTTTGCCAAAAATAGGCCGGCTAGCACTCTGCACGGCCGTGAGTTAGCCTGGTCCTATTTTAATTTGGTTGTTTAACACGGATGCATGCAAGCAAACAGAAAAGGAGCTTACATTGCAGAAAATCAAGGCATATACTTTATTCCTTCCTTCTTACTTCCAAAAATGACGTGATCTCGGTGACGGTGGCCAAGAAGCAGAGCTTCCAGGAGCTCCTCAACCCTGACAGAGCTCCTCAGTGGTGATGCTGATGCTAAGCCCCGATGAGTCTCATGGTCCTCCCTTCTCTATTCTCGTGGTGGAAGCGGCGTGAGTTTTCCATGTGCGAGTTGATGATACAACAAGTGAACGACATTTTAGAGTCAGGTAGGTCGAGTTGTCGACTAGTGGCAGTCTTTGAATAGATCTACATAACATGGTGGGAAGATAATCTCTGCAGTGGAAAACAACGAAGATATGTGTTATTCACTACCGAACTAAATGTTTATTTCTAAAAGAGAATTTGGACAAAAAAGTGTAATTCACATTATGAGCGAGAGCTGATCGAAGTTGCAGAGCTTGCGTTGGTTGTGGCAAAAAATCATTTATTTACAGCAAGTGCTACTTCCGAACGATAATGGAACAATATAAGCAGTTTTGAAAGAAAAGGAAGAACATATTGACCTTTTGCCCCGAGACATTTAGGTTTCCTTTGGAATGGATAAAAAACAAAGGAATTTTAGAGGATTTATGGAGAATTTTCTTATGGAAGCCTTTGGAACATAAGATTGAATCCTACCAATTCCTTTAAAATTGCAATGGAATGGCATCCTTATGAGGGCGCTCTTTGCAGAAGTAACACAAATCAGCATACCCAGAGCCGCTCTACAAATAGAAAGTCATAGGGGACTCAACAAGGCTTGGAAAACTGGCACTTTTTAGTCCAATAGTGACCAAGTAGTAAGATGGAATCTAATGCTAACCGTTTTTTTTTTTTTTGCCTCGGTGGTATTTCTGGTGTTAGCTATATGAGTAGCATATCATAGGATAGTTCTAATATGCTTTTGTGTCTCAAAATTCCTGAGCTGTTTTAAACAGGCACATTATTGTGTTTCATATATCTGGATGCGATTTTCTGAGTTATAAACATTAGAATATGTAAGTACAAATGACTCATGATTGGCTTAGATGCTGTGAGCAGTCTGTTGATAAAATACTATCCCAAATAACTTAGTGTTATTCCTCTGTTAATAAAAAAACTTTTTTATGGATACGTGCGTGCCGCACATGCGTGTTTTTCACAAGTTGTGTATTGTGGCGTGGTTTGAGAGTAGCCCCACGTATCCAATGTGCCGCCATAATCATCTCCATCTTCTTCCACTAGATGGTTACAAGAGTACACAAGAAGAAGATTACACATGCGCGCATGTGCGCGCGTGTGTGTGCGTGTGCGTGCGTGCGCATGTGTATGTATCATTAATCATAATAGTTATTAGGCTGCGTATCCTATGCAACCAAAGGGCAGCGTGCAACCGTGCAACCAAAGCATCCTGCCCATCCATATTCGATCTAACGGCCGCCTCAATCAGCTCGCTAGTTTTGCAAAAAGACGCCCGCCACATCAAAGTATGTTTTCGTTCAGGTCCCTCCTCGCTCCCTCGCTAATCACTCGCGGCGTTTCGTTTCCGCGGCCGCCGCAACCCAGATGAGCACCGCAACCTAGGTCAGGTGGAGTTCGTCGAGCTCCTCGACACGGTGGCCGCACCTCCAGGAGCCGTGCTGCCGGAGGTCCAGGACGCGGTGGCCGCACCTCTAGGACGCGATGGCGAATCTCAAGAACAGTGCCTCTGCAGGGTCGGGCGGATTCCCGAGCCTACAGCGCACCCACGGCAGGCCGCCGGTCATGGGGGTAGTGGAGGTTTAGGCGCTGGTTGAGCTCGCCGAGTGACGCCACGAGCTGGAGGAAGCGCGTGGAGCAACAGTTGGAGCAGGCAGCGCGGATTGCCAGAGTCGGAGCTGGGGCAGACCGGCGCCTGCTGATTGCGGACGAGGACGGGGCTGCCGTCATGGTGGCTGCATCTACCAGGAGGTTGCGCTGTCGAGATCCGCCGAACGCTGCTTCTACCAGGAGGCAGCCGTCGATGTTGAGTTTGTGCAATATGTCGAGTGCAGTACTGAATGTATGGCAATGCAGTTGCCAGTGTACAGCAGTAGAACAAGTTCACAATGCAGCAATAGAAAACCCAGACTTACAAAAATAAATACTGTCCAGAAAGGCAAGAACACACTGCACTCAAAGAATAAAGACTAAACTGTATCTCGTCCAAAAACACACTATTTTGCATGTAACAGAATCATACATTGCTTGCAACTTTGTTTGGGCAATTGCGTGCATCGTGTTGCCCTACTTGCTTACATTTCCCACATTTGCGTTTGGCTGTACCCTTGCCTGCAATCTTCATCTCCTTGCTCTTCTTGATTCTTTTGCATCTCCCCTTCGATTTGATATCATTTGGAGGGTATATCTCAACTTCATTTGGAATTTTAGTGCCGACAAAAGATTCATATTCATCCTCTTTGCTAATTCTTGCAGCAGGAACAATCTTTAGGAGAGGGTCCTCTAGGTTGGATAAACTCGAATATATAAAGTCAATGCCTAGTTGAGAGTGCTTGGCCATTTGGAGAAGATCTTCAAATTTATTGCGTGAATTTGAAATTTTTTTCCTCATTGCCACCTGCATAGGGTCTTTCAGATTTTCATCCAGCATGTTACCTTCTTCATCAAAGAATGGTTCCCTGCAACATTTATAGAAATTTCAACTGCTGACCTAGAACAATGTACAAAACAGTTTTAGAAGTTTCTCTACAAACTTTACACACCTTTTACACTTTTTCTCCCATCTCTTCATAATATAAACCAATGGTATCTCATTTTGCTTCTCAGCTCTAAGTACTTGTATGATATTGCGACATGGGATGCCATATGACTCATATAATTTACAAGAACACTTAGCAAACATGTTTGACTTATTGAAATGAACCAGTCGCTCTCTTCCAGATATGCTGCTAACGGTCACAATTTTGGTCTCTCCACAATCTGTTATACCCTGAATAAAAGAATGATCCCTGGCAGCTAGTACTTGAGTCTGAAATTTTCTGAACACTTCATGTGTGTATACCATACTGCATTGCCTCTCCATTGCCCATGGTGTCATCAATTTAGGAGTACTATGTAAGCTTTTATTGTCAGCTACCAACTCCACCTGACGCTGGCACTCCAATGCTGTGTCAAACCTTAGCCAAAACTCAACAAAAGATAATTTTCGATGAATAAAACGATTAAAAAAGGAATTTGCACTCTCCGAGCGAGATGTAGTCCTAAGGATTCCTGCTAGAGGTATGTCCATAAAGTAAGATGGAATCCATGATTCACGGATCAAAAACCTTGTGGACAACCATTCATTTCCTATGAGCTGAAAGTCATGATAGTATTCCATTGCATCTCAAAAACCTCTGGAATTTCAGAGCCCCAAACACATGAATGTAGTCTATCCCAGAAATCTTGATCGTCTCTTACAGATGGCGGTACCTTTTCAGGTACCTTCTCCATGATATGCCACATGCAAAGCCTGTGTGCTGTCTCTGGTAGAATCTGACTAATAGCAGCCTTCATACTCGCATCTTCATCGGTTATGATTAGATGGGGTGCTGCTCCACCCATTGCTTTAAGAAACGTCTTAAACAACCATACATATGCAAATCCCTCAACGTACACCCAACATTCTCAAATCCCCCCTCACTCACATGAAGAAGCCTATATGCCTGTGATGTGCCGATGCTAGCTTTATGACAATTGAACAAGGTACTCTTAGCCCTCTCATTGACATAACGGTTTGATCTGAGCAAATGTCTTTTATCTGGCGACACAAAACCATGGTTATGATGCTCAACCATTGAAGCTATCTGATACTTCTTGTCACTACAAATCTTCACAAAAATGTGTGCCTCACAACCACACCTAGTTTCCATCACATTATGTGTCTTCCTCTTTTTTCCAGGTTGATCAACCACTTCTGTGCATTTTTCCTTACTACTATAACCTTCCCTTGAACAATAGAATCTCTTAGTTAAAATTTCCTCACCCTCCTTTTTTTGCTGCCCAATACGAACCGAGAATCCAGCATTATGTGCATAATTTTTATAAAATCTTTCCGCATCAACGATAGTATTAAATGTCATCCCTACCGTCGGCTTAAAATTTGCATCGACATTAGGAATAAATGACGAACCCTATAGTATAGTTAAAGAGAAACTATGATTGAATAAATTGACGTGAAAAGTATAGACAAAACTCATGTGTCAATAAATCGATAATTACCATTAGAGCCGAAGGTTGTTTCGTTTGAGGGGTTCCTGGCTCCTCGCTTGTGTGCGGAATCATGGTAACGTCGGCAGGGGCCATGGTGGCACCAACTAGCTGTTGATCCATGGTCGCTGCAGGTTGATGGTCCTGGGCGTCGGCCTCGTGTGGTTTCACCACGACGCCAGCAATGGTGGCTGCGCGCGGATGGCCTTCGGCACCGACGTCTTGCGACTGCACCGCAACACTCTGCTGCCGAGCCATGGCCATTGCGCTCATCTGGGTTGCGGCGGCGGTGAAAACGAAATGCCGCGAGTGATTAGCGAGGGAGGGAAGGTTGCGGTGCTCATCTGGGTTGCGGCAGCAGCGGAAATGAAACGACGCGAGTGATTAGCGAGGGAGCGAGGGAGGGACCTAAACGAAAACATACTTTGATGTGGCGGGCGTCTTTTTGCAAAACTAGCTAGCTGATTGAGACGGCCGTTAGATCGAATATGGATGGGCAGAATGCTTTGGTTGCATGGTTGCACGCTGCCCTTTGGTTGCACATGATACGCTGCCTAGTTATTATGCCTACCATTAATTCGTTATGATATATCTATGTTTATGATTGCAAGCTATGGTTTCATGTTGTCCATGAATTTTTAACTACATATTTAAAGTCACGTTCAGCTTGGAGTTAAAAAATATTATTTAAGACAAAATCATGTTTAACTATTATGTATGATTATCGTTATTATTATCGTCTAAATTTTTAATTACATATTTTAAGTCACGGTAACGATAGGGCTTTCGGTAGATATTCAATTTTTTCCTATTCATACGTGCGTGCCACACGTGCGTGTCTATTAGTTACAAAAACGACTGAAATATGTGATGTTATTGGACATATATATATGGGATTTTGGAAATTCCATTTTGGAAAAACGGACCTGCCTCGTTTCTAGCTTTTTTTTTGTCGGAAATACGAAAACAATGTAGATCCAAGCACCCATCTATTTTGAACCCTATACCGCCTCCCTTTTTAAAGAGGGGTTTTTTTTGTGGGCCTAAAAATTAGGGGTATCAAAGAGCTGACCCGGACCGAGGTATGGCGCGAGTTGTCCATGTCTCCTGGCCATCCATGGATATTTTGTACTTGTATGTATTCAATCATTAATCAGTAATCTTGGGATTCCTTGGATTTTTCAGCTAGAGAAAAATCTCAAATGTCACCATGCCCTGTGGCTTCCGCACCGTATTGCAACCTATGCAAAATAATATAATGTATATTTGTATACCTTTAGTCATGTTCTCATTTTCAACCGGAATTTCTCTTGTCTACTTCATCCGTCCCAATTTGTAGAGTGTTTCGCTTGTTCGATTTTTTACACCAAATTTAACATGTTGTCTTATTCAAAAAGTTTCAAAATTATCAATTACTTTCATTGTGATTTAGTTTATTATCAGAAATATTTTAACTATGACTTGACTTTTTTCATATTTTTGCAAATTATTTGAATAAGACGAGATGGTCAAATTCGGTGTCAAAAAAGTCAAACAACCAATATGGTCAAACTTAGTGTCAAAAAAATCAAACGTGGAGGGAGTACTAAATAAGAAAATGTCTTTGTTCCTACTGAATTGCTATTATCCTCTTGTATGTGGGCATCCACTTTTTCTAACATGTGCCCTCACTTTTTCTAGCGTGTGCCCTCAATGCCTGAAAAATATGTTCTATCCAAGTGAAAGTGATCAGCGACATCATAAAATATGTTCTATCCAAATGAAAGTAATCAGCGACATTATCCCTCTACCATTTCGTTATCCTTTCTGACGAATTAAGGAGAAGGGAGAAACTAAGAATTTGTTGTAACCACTGAGTTTAAAAAGGAGAGCCAAAATCACTGCGCAGAGAAATATGTATATTGTAAATTTTCACATATTAACTATATCAAACTCACCTAGATATAGCTGATTTTATCAAATAATTATTGTCATTCCTCTTATAAAGAAGTTTTTAGATTATTTGGACATATGACTTTTTTTATGTAATACGCACGTGGCACGCGTGCATGTTGACTAGTTTAACTAAGTTTCGGTGGAATTGATTGTTGAGCATTTCTTGGAATATATTCAAATGTGTATCAATACAACATATTGCCACTTAGATGTATTTTGCTACGATTTTAGAGCACCATGTTATTTTATTTTATACTGCACTCGTGGCTTTGGAAATATTTTGGTTCATGCCACAGATCCATTAAACAAAACAAGATGGAAGAAGTCTATGTTACCCTTGCCCCCTCAATTCTTTCTTAGACAGTCTAAGGTTCAATCTCAAAGTCTGAAACCGTTCAACTAGTGCCCCAAGACTCTTAAAACCAGTCAAATTAACCCCTCCCTCCCGGTGTGGTTTCACATGGTGGTTTTCTCATGATATGTGGACCATCTTTTTATCCTATCTCATTGACATGTGGGTCCTACTCCTATCTGGCAGACTCTTCTACGCGCGCGTTGGGAGGCTCACCCGGCGCTTCTCTTCTACCTCCATCCCTCCTTCTCTCTTCTTCCTTTCTCTTCGCACCTCATCCATTGGCGCCGCCCCGCCCCGCCACCGCTACCCGGAGGCCGCCGGCGCATCGGCACCCTCGCCGCGGCCTCTCCCACCCGCCGACCACTTGCCTCGACCCGCGTCCTCCTCCTCTCCGCCGTTGCCATGAGGAGCTCCCCCGCCTGCCTACCCTTCCCACCTATCGTCCACCACCGTCGGTCTCTCTGCCGCCCCACCAACCAGCCTCCACCACCTGGCCAGGCCGGCCATCCCCGGCCCTTCCTCTAAGGCCAGAGGTGGAGGAAGATGGTCATGGTGGTGGTGGCCCCAACCCCAACCCGAACCCTAACCCTAACTCTGACTGGCGGCGACGGTCATGGCTTACCCGATAGAGGAAGGCGGCGGCGGACGGCCGCCCCCTCTCGCACCGGCCGTCCCTACAGCGACCACGTGGCGTCGCTGGACGCCGCGTGCCGGGAGAGGCTGCTGGTGCACGCGCCAGGTTAGCAAGTTGTGACTACAACCTCTTCTTCCTCCACTCTGCCGCTCCCCTCCCCTGTTCACCCACCAGTGCCACCCCTGCACCGAGTAGCGTCGGACCACACGCGACGTGAACGTGGCACTCTGGCGCCACGGAGACGGCCCACGCGGTGAGCCTGACTCGCTGGCGTTGCGCCTCCCCGTCCGCCACCTGCGCCTAGGAGCCCGAGCTTGGCGGGTGTGGCGGAACCGCCGATTTAGTCCGGGCTAAGCACACCTGTCCACCTCTGGCTCGCAGTGCACTTAGGCCAAACTAAACCCGGTCGTCCGTCGAAGAGAGTCATTTGAACCCCCGATAATACCATTACACAGAGGAACTGACATTATACACATCTGACCCACGATGAAGCCACAACAGATACATCATCATAGGCAGTTGAAATAGCATAATAATAGACTTAGTTACAAACCGGTTTCAAATATAGTACAAATCCAACATAGAGTTATAAAGTAGCAAGTTCAAAGGTTTTTCGCAGCGGAATGATAAAGTTTAGAGGTCACCATGACATCACAAAAGATTTGCATTCGAAGTAACAACATCGAGCACACCGATGTTGGCCTTGTGCCACTCAGGTCGATTCATCATGGATTTGGCTTACGGCTGACGCAAAGCTGCTCACTAGTAAGTGGATCCTTAGCTATTGATTTTAAGTAATATCATGATCATCATAAAGTAATAAGTCTTCATCATTTGCATATACATCAACAGAATAGTAAATTTCAGTAAAGTAAACAGTTCAATACAAGCATGTGATATTCAAAATCATGAGTATTAGATACAGAGTGTTTAAGTAGTTACTACGCTGCCCTTGTGCGTTATCAGCATTCCCACACCTGGTAGGCATCAGCGATTCGAATCGATTTTAATTCTCGGGAATAACTATCATGCCAGGGGTATATGCTTTACTAGCCATCACGTTCTCACATATAGTCCCAATCTCCACATGTCTTGTCCCAAGATTCAAAGCTCCCCCACCTAACTCCCGGGTTGTGCCCCCTCAGTAGCGATACCACAGTGCCCTAGGGTCAGCCCTCCCTTGAGTACAAGCGCCCCCGGGCCCATTGGCCTCCAGCAAGTGGATGGGCGGCACCCCGAAAACTCCAGACAAGCCCAGGTAAGACTTCACCGGTCCCATATCCCGGTTAAGCACTCTAGCAATGTTATGTCGATCGGCAGGCGAACAGCGGACGGGCCTTAAATGACTCGGGCGTAGTCCAAAGTGCGACATCATGAAGAGTAAATACTGAAATAAAATCTCCACCCGATCTCCATTTAAATCATGAGCATAAGTAATAATTGTCATAATAGTAATATCTTATAACTTTTGAAAACACCTACGCGACTGAGTCCACACACTCGTGTCTACTCGTACCTAGCAACTTCTAGGCATACTCGTCCTACGAACTTCTAAGTATAGGTGCTAGGGCCAGAGCGGCCAAGGAGTCTAATGCAATAGGTTTCAAACAATTCCTAATGCATATGCCTAAATTATCAAATATAACTTATTTGCTGGGTTAAGTATGATCCTGCCTACCTTCCTCACTAGGATCAGTAGCTGCCTCCTGAGCGAAGTCGGGCCCATGCTGCTGGTCTTCCGGCTGCTGGTGCAGCTCCTCCTCGGGCTCCTCTACGATCAGGTTGGTCCGGCAGGGTATCCTTCGCTCGCGGGATCTATATGCATGACATAGTGCAATTTGAGCATGTATTAGTGCATTGCTTGCTTATGATGCAGATGCGATGCGGTGAATCATGAATTTATGGAATAGAGTTATGCATTTTGTGGAGAAATTTGTTTAGTACTAAGAAATCGTACAAGCCATCATCTAAAGTTAACTTAGTCTACCACATATAATAACAAGGGGGCACTTAGTGATTTATCATCCATTCTCGTAAAATGACCGAAGCTTGTTTAGCGTAAGAAGACCAAAGCTTATTTAGACATCTATTTTCCATATAGCCGACTTAGCATTCCCACATGCATTTCAAAACAGTAGTTAAGAACTACATTGTACCCCAATTCAGTTGCTAAGACCCACATACCCCTATGTATCGGATATGATCTATTCGTGGCTTTTATTAAATGTTCTGGTCTCACATTTTCTAATATTCAATTAAATATGCATTATTTCTACTATTTTCAAATCAGTGCCTACACTTGACATGCACAACCTCCTACCCTAACAGTGAGTTATGGTCAAAACCTAGAGCTCATACCAAGCCCCTGAAGTCACCTGGAGCATTTTTCACCATAGCAACATTTTCTTAAATTAAATATATGCTTAAATACAAGACAAGGGCAAAATAGTAATTAATCAGTCCAATGCTAGGGCTACCAAAATTTACATAGAGCCTACACATGCCTACAATGCCTCTGCCCAAATTTCATAATTTTTTAAGCTCATTAACCCACATTTTCCTATTTATTAGGGTTTTTTATGCATGCACAATAATCAGGGGTAAAACTGTCTTTTCCTACTCAACCATCATAACCAACAGATAGATCTGTTAACAAGGATCAAAATGCAACTTAGTTTGTTATTTTTGGATTTTTGTTTGATTTTCTAAAGATTTCTGTCGAAAATAACTAAATAAAATGGAAAAACACTAGATCGAGGGGCTAGATCATGATTATTTCAAAACCCTAGGGGCTAGCATGTAAGATCCGCAAAACTCAGCACGCAGCGCGGTGGACCTAAATGAAAATAGAAGAAAGGCAGGGGCCGGATCTAAAGATTGCCGGCCCCCTTCTTCCTCCTCGCGACGGTGGCGGCCGCGCGGAAACGTGCGCGCGCGGCGGCGAGCTCCGGCTCGCCGCGGCCACGACGCGAGGCGGGGAAGGTGTTCCCGGGCCGAGGCTTCTACCTCACGGTGACGGCGTCGACAGGGACGGCGAGGACGAGGCGGGAACTGGCGGTGAACCTTGCGCGAACTCGCGCGGTGTCGGCGTGAACCGGCGGCGCGGCGACGCTCGATCTCCGCCTCCGAGGGGCGAGCGGCGACGAGATCTTGTGCGCCGAGTGCGCGAGGACGAGGCGGTCGCGATGGTAGGGGTCTAGGGCGCGGGGAGTGGCTAGCGTAGCGGGCGCGAGCTCGAGCTCCGAGCTCGGCTCTAATGGCGACGTGAACGGCGCGGGCGGTGGAGCGAGCAGGGAGTGGTCGGGGAGGCAAGTGAGGAGGGGAACGGAGTGAGGGTTGCGCTCTCCACCTAAGGCCACCGGTCGGGGCATCGATCCGGTGGGCTAGGGCCGCTGCCCGTACGCCGCTGGCCACGCGGCGTTCGCCGGCCTGGGCAGCGTGGTAGCCCCTGGATTCGTGGCCCCAACTGTCAGCGACTCGCGTGTCCAAAAATGGAAAACTCCCTTTTTATGTTTTTGTTTATCCCTCTGTAAAACGCTGTTTTGACCTATTTCGAAGCCGAATTTGAAGAAGGTCCCAATTGAATGAAATGTTGATCTCTTTTATATCTACAACTTTGTCAAAGGCTCAAGTTCAAATTCTGAGGGTAAATATGATTTAAATTCAAATTACCTAGCAGCCCTAAGTTTGGGCAGAGAGCTGTTTTCCTTAGAAAATTCAAAAGTCCTATTTCTGACCATTTTATCCCAAAAGTATTCTTGACAATATTGTTTACAATTTCAAGGCCTACAACTTTCTCAATTGGACCTTTGCATGAAAATGATTTTAGGTTATAGAAAAATGAAGATTTCTAAACATTTCAGGTTTGTATTGTGTTTGTTGGGTGACAGTAAAGGACCGCTTACACTATGCTAAGTCCATTTTCTATCCAAGCTCCAATTAACAAAGTTGTTCACCACATCATTACCTTCAGGTTTGGTATAGAAAGTTGCACCTAGTTCTCAACATAACTAGAGTTGCAATCAAATCAACAGTATCACACATGCAGAAAACATGGTTCAACACCATGCATTGCACTCAAGTTTGATCATGCATTTCAAATGCAAGCATAAGTATGATGAAAATGATGCATGCTAAATGTATGATAAATGAAAAGGCACTTGAGATGCTGGAGCATCACAGCGGGCAAGGCAACACAGGAGTAGCGCGAGCAGGTAGTAGGCGGTGGCCACCACCGCGAGGTCGCGCGGGCGGCGACACGTGCGGTACGTCGCGCCCACAAAGGTGATGCTCACCACAAGCAACAGTACGAGGTTGAGCGTGCAGCCGCATGAGCCCCCCTGGCACCGTGCCTGGGCATGCGGTGCCGGTGGCGGCCCCTACGCCATAGCAGAGGTTGCGGGGTCCATGGACTGCGCCGGACGTCGAAACGCTCGCTGGTGGGCGCTGGGGGAATGGCGGGAGCTGGAGCAGCAACGGCGGGCGTGTCGGCAGAGTATGGGTAGTGTCGCAGGTCTCTTGGACTCCACTGTTGTTGGCCTGAGACGATCGAGCTTCCATCCAGCACCAGCTGAACTATATAGAAGCAGGCAAGCAGCAGCCTGTGAGATCACCGCGGTGCAGTGTAGGGGCGACGACGGCGAGCGAGCAGGGGAGGGGAGCAACGAGTGGAGGAAGAAGAAGAGGTGGGAATGGGACTCACATGTTAGTGAGATAGGGTAAAAAGAGGTTCCACGTATCAGGAGAAACCCACCCTTGTGAAACCGCTCAGGGGGTAATTCGACCGGTTTTAGAAGTTTGAGGGCCTCAGTTGAACGGTTTCAAAACTTCGGGGTTAAAACTTAGACTCCAGAAAGAGTTGAGCGGGTAACGTGAATTTCTTCCAAGAAAACGAATTTAAGAAAAAAAAACATATACGTGAAGCAGCATAGTGATCATACAACGCAAAGCACAGTGCAAATAGAGTGCAATAGCGATTGCTTAGTTACCAAACTATTAATTGGATAATAAAAAACCTTTGCATGGTAGAAATAGCTATGACACTGATGCATACGTACGAAAATACAATGAGCACTTGTTGGCAGATTTAGCTAGCATTAACCGAGTCTCAAAATATCGTAATAAAAGCTAGTACCACTTTATGCCCTGACTTTCTTCCTCAGTTCAGCGAGAATCGACGGGAATTTTTGTGCCAGCTGGATAAATCCATCGGTTAGCACGGCCTTCTTGAAGTTGTTCTCCTCCACAAAGAAGTCCATGCACTTCTTCCTCAGCTCCGGGCAGTTGTATGTTTCGGCACATGCCAAAGTATCCGCAACGGTCTCCACAGAAACATTGCAACCTAACTCCTTGGCACACAGAAGCTTCAAGCGGTCCAACGCGAACCGGTCAGCTGCACCGAGGAGGTGCTGAAGCTTCTCAGTTGGAGAGTCCCCAAGCTCGTCATCCGCAGGACAGGCATCGGTGTACACGAACCGAAGCATGGCTCTGAATGTCTCTGGCGCGATGTCCTGCATGGTGATGGAGGACATCTTGGCGTCCGCCATGGAGCCCAGGAGCTGCGCCTTGAATACCGGCGACCGGGCGGCGAGCACGGCCCGGTGAGCCGGGAACTCCTCGCCGTCGACGACGAATGAAACGTCGGAGCCGTCACCGCTGTCAAGCAGGAGGCCAAGGTGGGTGCGGATGTCGGAGGAGGGCGGCACGTCGATGGGTTCATCACGCAAAACTTTGGCCCCGCACATGATGATGAAGGAGCCACCCGTCACGTAGAGCGACTTGAGGACGCTTCGCTTCACGAACAGATAGAAACCCCAGCTGTTGACGCCGCCGCTCTTAATCTTGGGGTTAATCTTTGGTGGGTAGACATGCACCATCTTGCTTCTATGGCACGGAGCGCCATCTCTGTCCATCACGAAGGCCTCCATGACAGCTTTGACGTCGTCTTTGGAGTCGCTGACACGGCGGAGGAAGATAGATAAGTACTCGCCGTTGGTCCATATCAGCCCTCGCGGGTAGCAGTCGAACCTCCAGAGGTGCCCCCCAGCGGAGATCTCCTCGGAGCTGACCAAGTGCCCGATGGCGGCGCTCTCTGTCTCCGAATAGCTGAGCCTGAACTGATGCATGAAGCAAGATTCGAACATGCTGGTGGCACTCATGTCTACTCCAGCAGTTGGATTCTCGATGTGGGTTGCAGCAGATTGAGGTGGGTACCTATATAGGAGATCGAGGTCAGGGTGGCGGCTGTGGCGCCTAGCAGCTACGACTGCCGGCCGGAGTGCCGGACGTGGTCACCTGGGAGTCTAGGAGTGGTCGCCGTCGCCGCCACGCGCGCACCGTCCACGCCGCGCCGGCGCTCCGCCGCCACTCGCCAGGTCGAAATTGCCAGATGGGGCTGCGACTCTCCAACGCGGGAGGTGGAACGGAATAAGGAGCCAGGTCGGGGTCGGTCTAGAGCAAGGGTTGAGGTCGGCCGACGGTGGGCCTCTTGGGCCACTTGAACGATGGGGCCAGGCCGTTGCCTGTTCCGCTGCTGGGCCAATTAGAAAAAAACGAGTGAAATATGTGATATTATTGGCCAAATACTGGATTTCAGAAATTCCGGTTTAGAAAAACAGCATCTGCCCCGTTTCTAGCCTTCCTTTTCGGAAATATAAAAAACGATCTAGTACAATAACATCACGCCATTCTAAAAGATAACTTAAGATACAACCTTAAATTTGCATTATCAGAGATTGTTTAATGTAATACCTTAAATTTGCATTGGGAGAAGCAAACCAGGGGACTGGAAATCAGATGAACATAGCATGAGATAGGAACAATTGACTAGAGCATCGGGTCCCTGGACATGGAGAAAGAACATGCGTTCCAAAGGTTCTGTTCGATCGTCTCTGGCTCTCTGCTCCTGCGGCTCTGAATTCACTTGTATGCCCAAGTGACCTTTCGGTGGCATGGGTACAAGACATGATCATACAAGGCACAATGCAAATAGAATACACGACTGTTGAGTTGCTGTAAACTATTAAATAGATAATAAAAAAAGTTTGCATGATATGAATCGTCCAAAAGCTCTGGCTGCTTAGGGAAGCTCCGCAGGTAGAACCCCCACGCTACGTGTGTCTCTGTACACTGATGACGCTGCGATATTTATAAAGCCAACCCAGAAGGACGTCACGATATTGTCGAGGCTCTTAAGCATTTTTGGTGACACCTCAGGCCTCCTGGCCAATGCCCAAAAGTCAAATGTAGTTCTGATTCGCTGTGGTGGATCAGACTTGACAGGTATCTGGCGGCTCGAGCCTGAGCTGAGGACACCGCTGCCGCGCCTAGAGGAAAAGGAGGAGGCTGGATGGCACGAGGGAGGAGGATGTTGCAGGTGAGGCTGGATCTGGACTCCTTGCCCGCCGAGAAGAGGCGCGCTAGTGGGGAGAAGGAGGGGCAACAATGGCGGGAAGGCCGGCAGGAGGGAGGCAAGGACACGCGCAGGAGGCGGTAGGTGTTCTTGGAGAGAGGCGCTTTTGATGGAGGAGGAGGCAGTGCCTGAGCGGTGACAAGGACGAGGAAGGCGGGTGCGGCTTCCTCCGGCGGCAGGCAACGAGGAGAGCCGACACCGCGGGCTGCGGTTTCCTCCGGCGCCAGGTGAGGAGGGCCAATGCGGTGGTGGAGAAGCAGCACCGGCGGAGCAGAGGAAGGAGAAGACGGAGGAGTGGTGCAGTGAGGTGGATGGAGAATTGAAGACTTCGACAAGCAATATTCTGTTAGACCTTCCAGCTGATTGCTGCTCAAGTTAACTTGAAGCTCGAGGGCTACTCCATATGGAGTGCATCTAGAGATGCACCCATAGTTTTTGCATGCTAAAGACTAGTCATTCAGATGATCGAGTCATTGCATATTGATTCAAACCTTCAAGTTGATTGATACAAGTCAACCAAAAGCTTGGGGGCTACTCCATACAGAGTCCATCTAGCGATGTCCTCCGTAAAATGATGTGAAGATTTCTTGGAGGGAGCAGATTTATGAAGACCTTCAAGATGATTTTGATTCCAAATACTCATGAAGCTCGGGGTCTTATGGGTGTCATATATCCACGGGTACCTCATGAAGACTGTATTATAGCCACTCTACTAAGGTGGGCCGAGTGGTCTGCCTTGAAGCTCACGATGCAAGACGATGTGGACTACTATGGAAATCCTACTATGACTCTATATGTGCGATTGTAATCCAACTAGGACTCATGCGTATAACCCTCACCATCGGAGTATACAAGGAGGGGAAGGGCACCCTAGTTTGGCATCTCTATCTCTCAGTTTAGATCATCTAAGCCTAGGTCATAACAATCTAGGCTAGATTCATCTCATTGCGCACCTAGACGCATAATACAATCCACGTACCACCGTATAAGACGTAGGGTTCAGCGATTTGGCTGCCAGAACCTGTCTAAATTGTTGTGTTCTTTGTTCTGTACACTTTCGCGATCTTCTTGCCAACCCCCACTGATCTCTAAACACATCGTGTGGTATATCCTGTGGTGGGTTGCCGGTACTAAACACCGATAAAGAGAGAGATAGTTGAGGAGATGTGGTAGAAATAATAAAAAATATAGTAATTGGTATAGAGTTGGATGTATGGAGTTATATGAGAGTGGAGGATTGATAACTCAATTTCAAAATCTTGCTAACGAGGACAGATAGAGTGTGTATATAGCGCTTCATGAGCGTAGGACAGCCTAACAAGGGGTCTTTTGCCTGGGAGTTAGTGTTGCGGATTCCTATCAGTAGAAAGTAGAACCAATGGACTCTAGAGCCTTCTGTGTTTGCTCTCATGATGCAAAGGCCTAAAAGAACTGATCCAAGGTACTATGATCTGTTTAGCTGCCAAGGTACTATGATCTTTTTTTTAGTTGAGTGCCAAAATTTATAGCTAAATTTTAGCTATGAATGAAGGTCAAAATTCATAGCCAAATTCCTACCAAACAAACCACAGAGCTCAGAACCTGCTACAAATTGTCGCCAGTGGTATAGATCACACAACGCCACCATCCCCATGGAACATTTCTATGAATGATAATGAATCAAGAAGCTCACAAGGTTGGAAAATCTGGAAATAAGTAGAGGATACATGATGTGTGGATCTGGTGTAGCATTTCCTCGAGCAAATGGTGTGTGCAGCAAACTAGAATGGTACTACTCCGTTCTCTAAGGCCCCGTTTGTATCCCTAGAATTGGGCTGAATTGAGCAAATGGTTTTATCGTCGTTGACAGTTTTTTCATAAGTATAACCATTCATCAAAAAAGCATATTCCAAGTCAAAATACGCAACAGAACCGATTAACTATTATGATGCGAAGGGTTGGTTCCGAAAATAGCGGAGGTGACTGGGGGCGATTCCATGGCGATGAGGGTTTTGCCTCTCTACTCTAGATGAATCCGCGTATGCTAGTGGTTGGGGGGTCTTGCTCCGACGCTGGGTTGTGGGATCGGAAGTCTGGCAGTGCCATGGCACGTTGGTGTTCAGGAATTTCACCACTTCCTGAATCCATCTAGGGTTCGGGGGAGAGGAGGTTTTGGCAGGGTTGTGGTACTACCCGACATGTGCTTACATACCAGAGTTGGAGTCTGGATTGCTACGCGCGTATCGGCTAGGGCCTATATATTCCAGACGGCCGCCGTGGATTAGGTTTTCATCGTTTCAATCTGTTATTGCCTGGCTTCTGTTGTGCGACATCTACAATATCTTGCTCGATGTTGGTAGGGGTGACAAGGGATTTTTTGTTAGGAAATTGCCCACCCGAAGCCAACCCCGACAAGATCAGGGCTGGTCGTTGCAATCGTGCGCTAGGGTTCCTGGTTCTGTGACTGGGAGGATGGAAGGTGTTAAGATGGAGGACCAAAAACTGAAGGCGACTGAAGAGATGTGATTGGTAGTGGACGGAGACGTTCCCAATGATGGTGGCGATGGGAGGGAAGGAGAATGAAGGAGAAGACCAGGGAGATGTGGCAATGCAGGAGCGGAGACTGGTTCTACTTGATTCCATGCAAAGCAGCGAGGAGAAGGCGGACGGGGAGGAGGATGAGGGGTATGAATTTGAGGAGGATGAAGAAGCTGAGGTGACAATCAGCAGATGGGATGTTATTGCGAGGTACTATTCGTCGCAGTATTTCAATGTCAAGGGTATGTTCGGAGAGATGAGCGCGGCTTGGGGTTTGCGAGCCCTGGCGGCGGTTAGAACCATTGGAGATAATAGATTCCCTGTCGAGTTTGAGGAGGAGGGGAGCTTCAGGTACGTCGTCAATGGTGGCCCTTGGAGGCACCGGGGAGATGCACTAATAGTAATACCATATGATGGTGCAAGCCGATTGTCTAAGGTGCAAATTGAGTCAATTCCCATGTGGATCAGAATCTACGACATTCCGCTGGGCATGTTGACATCCGGCTTTGTGAGGGCATTGGCATCCAATGTGGGAGAGGTTCTGGAAGTTGGTGAGTCAATCCTGGATTTTAAAAGGGTTCGTGTCAATTTTGCTCTTGATGCTGCTCTTAAACCTAGCACCCAAATCAAGGTGAAAGGTCAGTGGAGTGATGAGTTTTATAGTGAAGTATGAGAATCTGCCGTATTTTTGCTTTACATGCGGTAGAATTGGGCATGCTGCGAGGGACTGTCCGGACGAACATAGAAGAGAGGAGGGAGTTAATTTTAGCATTGATATGAGAGCGTTGCCGTACAAAAAGGAACTCAGGAAGAAGCTGAATGTGCCGGCAAACAACCCAAGTTCAAAGAGAGGGCTCAATTTCAGCGGCAGCCAGCTGGAGAGGGTGAGATCGGTGTCCTATAACTCAAGGTCGTCGGTCAGGTAGAATCATCAGCATGTTAGCGAGCGAGCAGATGGGGAGCTGAAGCGAAGTAGAGACAGGGCCATGGGAGAAAAGAACGATGAGTCGGCAGGAAGTATACCAGAAGTGGTGGAAATTGAATTAGCAAAAGGGGTGAGCAATCCTGGCTGTTGAGCAGGAGCTGTGGGACCTAAATACGAAGCCAAGCAGGTCTGTGTCTAATGGAAAACAAAGGGTGTCGGGTATTGATTCCTTTGTGGACACTAGTGATGGGTCTACAATGGATGGTGTAGAGAGCTACGAGGGCAAGCAGGATGCCATGGCACAGGGACCGCCGTCAAGAAGCTGGATGTCGGCGTGCCAATAGATTGGTGTGCAGAAGGAGGAGAAAGGCGGGGTGAAAGGCATGAGAGTCGCAAGAGATATTGACAAGAACAGGAAGTCTCGCAAGCCGATATAGGACCGGATTGCTGGCTCTATTCGGGAGCTGCAGCTGGTCTGGTCTGGATGATGATGCAAACGCACTGGATCCAAAAAGCGAGCTGGCTGGATTGGTACCTGACTCAAGCAAGGTGGATGATGATGCTATCTTGCGCGAGGAGGAGCTGCTACAAATGTCCGCTAAGGGGCAGAGAAAGGAGGGGGAGTCCCCCACGAAGCGTGCAAAGTGGTCGACGGTGAACAACAACACCCTGAAGGGAGCTCAAGGCGAGCCCCGTCAGGAGCAATGAATGCTCTCGCCTGGAACTATCGAGGGCTGGGGAACCCTCAGTACAGTTCGTGAATTATGCGGCTTTGTCCGCTGGTATCACCCCAAGTTGATTTTTCTTTCGGAAACCAAGATGAACGCTGTTATAGCGAGAAACCTTGTCGGTCATTTAGGTCTTCAGAATTTCTTAGCTATTAGTAGTGTCGGGCTTAGTGGTGATCTTGCCCTGTACTAGGACGAGTCGGTGTCTGTTACTTTGTTAGGTCAAGGTGTGCGTTTCTTTGATGTCTTAATAAAAGAAAGCCCAGACCAAGTTGTTTGGCGGGCGACGTTTCGTGTATGGCGAGCCTCGCGTTGAGAATAGGAGTGCCATGTGGGAGCTCCTTAGAAGATTGAATGATGGTTGGGAGGGACTGTGGGTGGTGATAGGAGATTTTAATGAGACCATGTGGCAGTATGAACATTTTTCGGAACACCCCACACCTGAGCGCAAGATGGTTGATTTTAGGGAGGTTTTAAGTCACTGCGACCTCCATGACCTTGGTTTTTCTAGGCTCCCTTGGACGTATAATAATAACCAGGGGGTAGGCGAAATGTGCGGGTCCGGCTTGATAGAGGTGTCACTAATACGGATTGGTCTTCTTGTTTCCCTAATGTTTCTGTTAAGCACATTAACTCGTCATTGCTCACATCACAAAGCTCTCCTCCTTAAGATGATGAGAGTTCAGGGTCGGAACAGGGCAATCTCGGGTTTCAGGTATGAAATTATGTGGGAGAGAGAGGATAGTCTGGGGTAGAAATAGAGAAGGCCTGGGTGCGTCGGAACCCAGGGTGTGATCTAGGAAGGTTGGCAGAAAATCTAAAAAATGTTGCAGCAGCGTTGAAGGCTTGGAGTAGGGAGAATTTTTGTCATATCGGTAGAAAGATTGAAAGGCTCAGGGGTGAACTAGATACTCTTGAAGCGGAGGATCCAGTGGGACTTAGGAATGAAATACAGAAAGAAAAAAAAAGAAAGAGATGGATGAGGTTCTGTATCGGGAGGAGATGATGTGGCTGCAAAGGTCACGCATTTCTTGGCTCAGGGAGGGTGATAGAAACACAAAAATTTTCCACCATAAAGCCATGTGGAGGGCAAAAAAGAATAGAATGAGGAAACTTAGGAGAGAGGATGGTAGTTGGATGATGGATCAGGGGGAAATGGGTGCCATGGCTGTGGAGTACTTCAGTAACTTATTTTCTGCTGACCCAGGTATTAATCATGATGAGGTGGTCGACCTTTTTCAGCATCGGGTGACGGAAGAGATGAACTACGATTTAACCAAACCGTACACTGATGAGGAGATAGGCGACGCCATTCACCAGATTAGACCTCTTAAGGCGCCAGGCCTTGACGGCTTGCATGCGTGGTTCTACCAAAGGAATTGGGTCCTGCTTAAGGAAGAGGTATGCCAAGCGGTGAGGAACTTCTTTGAAAATGGTATTATGCCGGATGGAGTTAATGAGACAAATATTGTGCTAATCCCGAAAATCCCCTTCCCTGAGTCAGTTGAAAGATTTCCGTCCTACAAGTCTGTGTAACGTTTTGTATAAGGTGGTGTCCAAATGTCTGGTGAATAGACTCAGTACCTCTGCTCGATGAGTTTATATCGCCTAACCAAAGCGCTTTCATCCCGGGGAGATTAATAACTGACAATGCTCTTATAGCTTTTGAGTGTATTCATGCTATCCAGAGCAATTCAGATGAGAGAGGGAACTTCTGTGCATACAAGTTGGATCCTTCTAAGGCCTATGATCGTGTGGACTGGGGTTTTTCTACAAAAAGTCTTGTTGAAGCTGGGCTTTCAAGTGATTGGGTGTCACGGATTATGTCCTGTGTGACCTCCGTACGCTACGCTGTGCGCTTCAATGGTGTTACTACACCATCCTTCACCCCATCCCTTGATCTCCGCCAAGGTGATCCTTTATCGCCGTACCTTTTCTTATTTGTGGCTGATGGTCTCTCTGCTTTGATACAGGACAGAGTTAGAAGGGGCTGCCTGCAGGAGATGACGATCCTGTCGACGAGCTCCGGGCATATCTCACCTTCTCTTCGCCGATGACACCATCTTGTTTTTTAAAGCAGACCCTCAGCAAGCGCTGTGTGTAAGTGAGGTGGTGCAAGCCTATGATAGGTGTACCGGTCAATTAATCAATCGTGCGAAATGTTCATTATTGTTCAAGAAGAAGGATGCCACGGAAGTGCAGGAGCAGGTGCAGCAAGTCCTAGATGTGGAACTGACCACGTTCGAGGCCAAGTATCTAGGACTGCCGACCCCTTCAGGGCGTATGAAAGGGGACCAATTTCAATCGCTGAAGGAGAGATTACGGAAGAGGCTAACAGCTTATACTGAAAAGCACCTGTCTGCTGCGGGCAAAGAGGTCTTGATCAAGAGTGTTGCACAGGATCTGCCGACTTATGCGATGGGGGTGTTTAAGCTGCCGCTAGGTTTTTCCGATGACTTGACGAGCATTATCAGAGACTTCTGGTGGGGCAGTGAGGTTGGTAAAAGAAGGACTGCATGGGCGGCTTGGCATGGTTTAGTGCTGAATAAGTGTCAAGGAGGGTTAGGCTTCAAAGATATGAGAGCATTCAATCAAACAATGTTGGCTAGGCAGGCCTGGAGACTACTGGAGAAGCCAGATTCGTTATGTGCCAAGCTACTAAAAGCGAGATATTTTCCTCGATGCTCAATTCTTGATTCTATAAGGAGCGCCAATGCTTCTACAACTTGGCAAGCTGTACTGCATGGGTTGGAGCTGCTAAAACAGGGTCTGATTTGGCGTATAGGCAATGGCTCTCAGGTGCGCATTTGGAGAGACCCATGGATCCCGAGGGATATGTCCCTGAAGGTTTCGTCGCGGAGAGGAAGGTGCAGGCTCCACTGGGTGTCCGAGCTTCTAAACCAGGAAGGTTCTGACTGGGACCACGCAAAATTAATTCAACTTTTCAACCCGGCGGACAGAGAGGCAATTAGCAGAATCAGGATACCTAGCCGGACGGCGGAGGACATCATCGCATGGCACGGAGAGAGATCCGGTATCTTTACTGTGAGAAGTGCGTACAACATTGCCATGAAGCTGAAAAACTTGCAAACGGAGACGAGTTCCAGTACAGCTCCGGATGGGGGGAGAAGACTATTGGCAAATGTTTGGAATGGCTCTGTGCAGCCAAGGGTTAAGGTCTTCACATGGAAATTATGCAAGGATATTTTACCCACAAGGCAGAATAAATTCCTAAGGACCTTGGAGAAGGACAACACGTGTGAAATCTGTGGTCTCGCGATTGAATCCAGTTATCATGCTACGGTCGCCTGCAGAGCCGCTCGTGATCTGTGGGAGGCCATGCGGAACCACTGGTTGCTACCTCCGGAGGACGCTTGGCGCTATTCAGGCCCTGACTGGCTTCTTGTGCTCCTGGATATTTGCAACAAAGACCAGAGAGACTTGGTTAAGCTGCTGTTCTGGCAATCGTGGAATAGGCACAATAATATTACGCGTGCATGG
Source organism: Paspalum vaginatum (assembly GCA_030272315.1). Taxonomy (NCBI): domain Eukaryota; kingdom Viridiplantae; phylum Streptophyta; class Magnoliopsida; order Poales; family Poaceae; genus Paspalum; species Paspalum vaginatum. The sequence goes on from CM059018.1 coordinate 40,282,422, forward strand.
AAGCAAACTAGCCTTTATGATTCTGTGCAATTCCTTCTAAACTGCTGTGACCATGTGCAGGTTGGCGGGAAGGAACTGGATCCCAAAGGAAAGAGGAAGTGCCCAGGCGATGATGATGGTGGTCGCGCCGGTCCTGGTGGTCTCAGGGAACAGGAGGTTGCGAGGTCGTTCGGGTCAGGCTGGAGGGCACTGGCAGCAGGATGGACCAAGATCAACGTGGATGGCTCCTTTGTGGAATGCTTCAAAGAAGGCAGGGGTTGGTATTATTGCCCGTGATCACTTGTGCTCCATCGTTTTTACGGCCTGGAGGGCTCTCTTTGGATGCTCAGGCGCTGAAGAAGCAGAAGCCATGGCGTGCATTGAGGGCCTTAGACTGGCTGCCCAATGGTCTCACGGCCCAGTGGTTTTGGAAACAGATTGTGCTCGCATGGTTAACGCCCTCCGTGCAACTGAGGTAGATAAGTCTGTTATGTTCTTATTGTTCGCTGAGGCGCGAGCGTTTGGTAACACCCTTCCGGAATGGAGGGTTTCTAAGGTTAAGAGAGAGGATAATCGTGTTGCTCATGAGTTAGCCCATTTAGCTAGACAGAACACTAGCACAGCTGTGTGGTTAGGTCGGGCTCCTGCGTGTGTCTTTGACCTCATCAACTCAGATTGTAATGACTCCGCTGTTTAGCTAATATACATCTCTCTTTTCCCTCCAAAAAAAACTATAACCATTCATCTGTCTTATTTTTCAAAGTTGTGTGTATTTTATTTTGATTTATTTAATTATTAAAGGAAGTTTGAGCTTAACTTGTATTTTTACATGTTCTAAAATGGAAATTGAGTATTTTTTAGAGATGAATAATATGTGATGTGATAGAGTTCTTGTGGTGAAAATCAAATCCTCAGGACAAATTAGGTTTGTTTTAAATTTGACCTACCTCTTCTATAGGAATGGCATTACGAATTTTCATTGGACGGGCGCCCTGAAATGTTGTCGTGATGGGTACCTATCACATCCTCTCTTTTTTTTGAAAAAATAGTACTAGTTCGTTTGGTGAAAAAAGTGTATTTCCACCACTTGCTTGCTTCCTGTGCACCTATGGTCACGATCGCCGGCCTAATTCATCGACCAATCATGGCGAGCTCGACAATACGATACGTACAGCAGGCGAATTCCCTAGATAGGAATATCGTAATCTCGTTTGACGCTGAGCGTCATGGTCGACATACTAGCTACCTCAAGTATACAAATACAATACAATATACGCCGTGCAAGTATACGCAGTATTATTGCGCGGCAGAGCTAATCTTTCTCCTTGCGGTTTGCTCGATCGGAGCCCCTGACCAAATCTTTGCGGTGTGTGCTTGACTCTGCAGATGCTATTATTTGCAGGAGCTAACCTGCAGGATCAACAGTAAAAACCAACAATCGTATGGCTATAGAAAAATATTTAGAAAATACGAAATTCAGGAAGTTAAAATGTAAAAAAAAAAATTTACTACCGACGCTACACACGGGTCACCTTGCTTGCTAGGAGTAGTTATCAATTGGATGACATAAAGTTTCAGCTGTAGTACAAAAAGGGGACTATTGCAAACCGAAAATACAAAGCTCCTCTGGACATATTTAACTAGAATAAACTTATAGAATTCAGTCTCAAAATGCCATGATAAAGCTTGTTCCCCACTATGTATACATAGCAGGTTGGCAATGTGTATATACTACTGTATATACATGCCTCTATGCCCTGCTCTTCTCCCTCAGCTCAGCAATAATCGACGGGAAATTTTGCAGCAGTTGACCAAAACCATCGGTTAGCACAGCTTTGAAGTTCTTCTCCTCCACAAAGAAGTTGATGCACTTTCTTTTCAGCTCCGGGCAGTTGTATGTTTCAGCACAGACCAAAGTAGCGGCAACTGTATCCGCGGATACATTATCCCATAGCTTTGTGGCACACAAAAGCTTCAAGCGATCCAACGCGAACCGATCGGCTGCAGCGAGAAGGTGCTGAAGCATCTCATTCGGAGAGTCCCCGAGCTCGTCGTCCGCAGGACAGGCGTCGGTGTAGATGAACCGGAGCATGGCTCTGAACGTCTCCGGCGCGATGTCCTGCATGGTGATGGAGGACATCTTGGCGTCCGCCATGGAGCCCAAGAGCTGCGCCTTGAAGACCGGCGAGCGGGCGGCTAGCACGGCCCGGTGAGCCGGGAACTCCTCGCCGTCGACGACGAATGAAACGTCGGAGCCGTCGCCGCTGTCCAGCAGAAGGCCAAGGTGCCTGCCGATGTTGGAGCGCGGCACGTCAATGGCAATGGGTTCATCGCGCACAAGTTTGGCCCCGCACATGATGATGAACGAGCCGCTCGTCACGTAGAGCGATTGGACGACGCTTCGCTCGACGAAATGAGTCCAACCCCAGTCGTTGAAGTTGAAACCGCCGCTGCTCTTTGGTGGGTACACATGCAGGGTGTTTTTTCTATGGTCTGGAGATAGAGCGCCATCTCTGCCCATCACGAGGAATTCGATGACAGCTTTGACGTCTTCTTTGGAGTAGCTGACACGGCGGAGGAAGATCGATAAGTACTCGCCGTTGGTCCCTGTCAGCCCTCGCGGGTAGCAGTCGAACCTCCAGAGGTGCCCCCCAGCGGATATCTCCTCGGAGCTGACCCGCTGCCCGATGGAGAAGTTCCTTGTCGCCGAATAGCTGAGCTTGAACTGATGCGTGAAGCAAGATTCGAACATGCTGGTGGCACCCATGTCTACTCCGGCCAGTAGGGTTGCAGATCGAGGTCAGGGCAGGGGGCGCGGCTGGACGGGCTGGTGCCTTAGCGGGCAGCGGCTAGGACTGTCGGCCGGAGCGGCGGACGTGGTCTCGTGGTACCTGCTGGTCGCCGTCGCCCGCCACGCGTGCACGCACGTCCACGCCGGCGCTCCGCCGCCAGATGGAGGACGTGGGAGGTGGAAATTGTGGAACGGAACGTGGAGCAAGGGTTTTGAGGTCGGCCGACGATGGGCCTGTTGGGCCACTTGAGAGATGGGGGGCCAGGCCGTTGCCTGTTCCACTGCTGGGCCAATTAGAAAACAACGAGTAAAATATGTGATACAATTATTGACCAAATGCGGGATTTCAGAAACTCCGTTTTAGAAAAACAGCATCTGCCTCGTTTCTAGCTTTCTTTTTCGGAAATACGAAAACGTTCCAGTACAATACCATCATTCCATTCTAAAAAATAACTTAAAATACTAACCTTAAATTTGCATTACCAGAGATGGTTTAATGTAATGCCTTAGATTTGCATTGGGAGAAGCAAAGCAGGCCCGGGGGCTGGGCATCAGAGGAACATAGCATGAGATAGGAACGATTAACTAGAACATCAAGTCCCTAGACACGGAGAAAGAAGATGAGTTCTGAAGGTTCTGTCGGTTCGTCTCTGCTCCTGCGGCTCTGAATTCACTTGTATGCCTAAGTGACCATCCAGTGCCACGGTAAATGACATGATCATACAAGGCACAATGCAGATAGAAAACACGACTGTCGATCGAGTTGCTGTAAACCATTAATTGGATGATAAAAAAATGTCTGCATGTTATGAATAGTTGCGACGATACCGTTGCAAACGAAAATACAAGCACTTCTTAGCAGATTTAGCTAGTATTAAACGAGACTCGAAATACCATAACAAAGCTAGTAGTCTATGCCCCGACCTTCTTCCTCAGTTCGAGCGAGAATCGACGGGAACTTTTGCGCCAGCTGAACAAAGCCATCGGTCAGCACGGCCTTCTTGAAGTTGTCCTCCTCCGCAAAGAAGTTAATGCATTTCTTCTTCAGCTCCGGGCAGCTGTAAGTTTCGGAGCAGGTCAGAGTATGTGAGGCACGGGTAGTAGAATCTAGAGAAAGGAGAAGGGGATTCGGAGGAGAGTTCGCCGGCGGCGGCGAATCTCAGCGTTCTCTTCTTTTCTCTTACCTTTTTCTTGTTTTTCACGATACAACTCTCCCAGATTTTATCCACTCACGATGGTCGCTCGCAGACGACAATTACATGGGCCGGACCCATTCTGGGCCAGACAACTTGACACTAGGCTTCTTGAGCCAAGCACCCCTGCGAGGCTCCTCTGCTAGACGCTCTCTTGGGCCTGCTGAGTCCTCTTGGGCCTGCTGAGTCCTCGCGTGGCTCTGCTAGAGTAGAGGCAGGCAGTGTAACATCCCCCCTTCTTTGGAACCCGCTTGTCCCCAGGCGGGTGCAGACAGGAAGCGTTGGAGTAGCGCGTCACGGTCTTCCCAAGTCGCCATGGAATCTGGCCAACCGGACCATTGGATCAACACCTGTGATACAGATGAGGTACCTTTGCTGACGAGCCGTGTGCCAAGGATGCGTGCAGGAAATTGGAGCCCCGAGTCCAAGTCAGGAATAACCGCCGGCGGATGAGTGCCGGCAGGAGCTGCCTTCTTCAACATTGAGACATGGAAGACTGGGTGAATTGAGGATGAGCTTGGCAATGTGAGTTTATAGGCTACCTCATTGATTTTGGACTCCACAGTAAAGGGTTCCGAAAAACTTGAAAGCCAGCTTTTGGTTGGAGCGAGGGGCGAGAGAAGACTAGACATACGGCTGCAGTTTGACAAAGACACGATCACCTACTTCAAATTTGCGCTCTAACCGATGTTTATCCAGCTTGCCGTTTCATTCGCTGTTGTGCCCTAAGTAAATGCTGTTGAAGAGGACGATTCATAAGCTCCCGATTCCTGCAGCCATTGAGCGAGGTCTGAGGGTGCACAGAAATCTAGCTGGAGTTAGGCCCAGGCTGCGCGGCTGGACGCCCGTACAAAGCTTCAAATGGAGATGTGGACAGAGCGGAATGCAGGCTTGTGTTGTACCAATACTCAGCGAGACCGAGCCAATCCATCCACTTCGAGGGGCAGGCTGTGCACATAGCAGCGCAAGAAGGTTTCCATACATTGATTGACGCGCTCAGTATGACCATCCGATTGTGGGTGATAACTGGAGCTCATGTGCAATGCGACACCCGATAACTTAAAGAGTTCTTGCCAAAAAAGGGAGGTGAACACGCAGTCCCTGTCCGAGATGATTGACTCAGGCAACCCATGCAGATGATAAACTTGATCGAAGAACACTTTTGCCACTCGAGCTGCCGTAAAAGGATGAGTCAGGGCCAAGAAATGGGCATATTTGGTGAACTTGTCAACCACCACAAGAATACAGTTGTGACCAGAAGAGCGAGGCAAACCCATCTACGAAATCCATGGATATAATTTGCCAAGCAAATGAGGGAATCGGCAAGGGAAGTAAGAGGCCCGGCAGCTTAGAACGGTCAGGTTTAGCTTGTTGACATACCTGACAAGAAGAAACGAACTGTTTGACCGCTGATTTCAGACCTTTCCAATAGAAAAGCTGCTTCACGCGATGGTAGGTGATAGGGAAACCAGAGTGGCCCCCTAATGGACTGGCATGGAGGGTTGACAGAATCTGTTGTTGTAGGGAAGAATTGTTGCCCAGCCAAATACGATTATCATGACGAATCAGACCATCAGCCAAGGTGGAATGTGGCACTGAATCAGGAGAGACAACCAATTTAGAGAGGAGGGACTGGGCTTGTGGATCAGACTCATATCCCTTAAGTACAGCAGCCATCCAAACGGGCTCAGGCGGCAGAGACAGCAAGCAATTGGCCTTCAGAATGGGAACGGCGGGACTAAAGCATCGGCCACACGGTTGACTTGTCCTGGCTTGTAAATCACTTTGTATTGCAGTCCCAGGAGCTTGGTGAATACCCGTTACTGCCAGGGAGTATTCAGACGTTGGTCGGACAGATGGACCAAACTACGCTGGTCAGGTAAAGATGACAAATTCCCAGGTGCTGCAAGTAAGAACGCCATTGATCCACGGCCAAGAGAATGGCCAAATATTCTTTTTCGTATGTGGACAGGCCAGCTGATCTGGGACCCAACGATTTGCTGATATATGCCAAAGGGTGACCTTCTTGAAGTAGGACTACACCAACTCCTGCACCACAAGCATCGGTCTCAATGGAGAATGGCTTAGAAAAATCAGGCATAGCGAGAACTGGAGTGGAGCAGAGAGCATTCTTAAGAGCGGCAAACTGGTGATCCTCTGTCCAGACAAAGAGGGTATGTTTCTTCAGGAGGGCGAATAAAGGCTTGGCTATCACAGCGAAATGTCGCACAAATTTCCTATAGTAACCTGCAAGACCTAGGAAACTACGCAGCTCCTTAACATTTGCAGGCACTGGCCACTCAGAGATAGCACTGATTTTGCTCGAGTCTGTAGAGACTCCTTCCTGACTGATAATGTGTCCCAAGTAAGATATCTGACGTTGTGCAAAGGTGCATTTGCTCAGCTTTATCTACCATTGATCACAAGCTAAGAGCTGAAATACTTGTCGCAAGTGAGTGACATGCTCATCAAAAGTTTTGCTGTAAATCAGAATGTCGTCAAAGAAAACCAGGACACATCGACGCAATAGGGATTGCAAAGTCACATTCATGGCACCTTGGAAGGTCACAGGTGCACCACAAAGGCCAAACGACATCACTTTGAACTCAAAGTGGCCGAAATGAGTTTGGAACGTTGTTTTGTGTTCCTCGCCTGCCTTGAGCCGGATCTGGTGGAAACCAGAGTTGAGGTCCAGTGTTGAAAACCAGGAGGAGCCTGTCAATTCATCCATCATCTCATCAAACACTGGTATTGGAAACTGACCGCGAACAGTGAGAGCATTGAGATAATGATGATCAACAACCGGCCGCCAGGAGCGTCTTTCTTTTTGACCAACAACATCGGGGAAGAAAATGGACTAGCACTGGGCTGGATCAAACCCTTCTGCCATAAATCACGAACTTGGGTTTCTATCTCATCTTTGAGCGCTGGAGGATAGCGGTATGGTCGGACAGCGACCGGTTGAGCGCCGGCCACCAGGGGTATGACATGATCGCAAGCATGCTCCGGTGGCAGCCCTGAAACTAGAGCAAATAGAGGAGCGAATTCCTGCAGGAGGGCTGAAATAGGGGGTGGCACCGACTGATTTAACTGATCGGGCTGGTCAGGCACAAACAACTGACAAACTTGCACCACGGCCTCTTCAGTAACAAGAGCATTGCGGCCGCGGATGAGCACAGAAGACTCCCGATAGGGGATCAGCAACCATTTGAATTTCCAGTGTATTTTCATTGGGCTATGAGCCTCCAACCAATCCATGCCAAGAATTAAATCATAATGTTGGAGAGGGAGAATTTTGAGGTCAAACACAAAGTTGCATTGTTGAAGTGACCAAGCAGCTTGAGGAATATGAGTCGAGAAGGAAATAACTTCACATTTAGCCACCTTTACCTTGAGAGGAGATGATAGAGGCTGAACACCAGATAGCAACTCTGCGAGTCCCAATCTGATGAAAGTGTGGGAGCTCCCCGAGTCCAGCAGAATCAAGAGTTTGTTGGACTGAATAGAGCCATCCAACTGCATCGTGCGGGGTGCAGAAGAACCAGACATAGCTTCCTGAGAGAGCACCATGAAGGCTTGTTCTGAAGGAGCAACATCTGAGGGAGATGGTTGCGGAATTGGAGGGACAGAATCTTCCCCAAGTTGGAACAATTCCAGAATCTCTTGCACGGCATGAAGTTGGATGGCCGGGGCACAACGGTGGCCCGGCGCCCACTTTTTAGCACAGCGGTCACACAGACCGTGGGCACGACGATAGGCGCGCAGCGCCGAGAATTTGTCAGAAACAGAGCAATGCTGATCTGGCTTTTCTTCGCTTGATGATTTGCTGGCCTGCGTCGCCAATGGAGGATGGAATGGCCCCTTGAGCGGAGATTTAACTGAGGTTCCCAGATCAGGCCGACGATAGTCCCGCCACTGCTCCGTGACTTCTTCCTGCAACAAAGCCAAAGTACACGCAGAGTCCAAGTCCTTGGGGCGTTGAATATGAACAGCAGCGCGAATATCAGGCCTCAATCCCTCAATGAAACGCATAGTGTAATAGAGAGGATCATTGTTGTGACCATAAGCTAACAACTGATCAACAAGAGCAACAAAAGTCTCTATGTAATCATGCACTGTGCCTGTCTGAGAGATACGAAGCATCTGACGAATGAGAACTTCCTGCTGATCGCGGCCAAACCGTTCGAGCAGCAACTGTCCGAACTGTGACCACGATGCAGTACACATGCGTGACTCGACGGACAGCAACCAACGGGCTGCAGCACCAGTGAAGTGCATAGCAGCAACCCGCACCCACAAGTGGGAATCCACGTGGTAAAGATCAAAATAATCCTCACAACGCGACATCTAGAGTTTGGGACTATCACCATCAAACGTGGGAAACGGTAGTTTGGGTAATTTGCTAGCTGAACTGGGCCCAAACGGAGCCGTTCCCCAGCGAGTAGCAGAAGAATCAGGGGGATGATGGGAAGGATTGAACGTACCCTTGACCGGGTGATGGGAGATCGTGAAGACCGGTCCAAACCCATCATCCCGGCGGTGAGGAGGAACGCGGTGCCCAGTGGGGCCGTCGGCGTAGGGGTCAAGAGCAAGTGGGCGCTCCATCGCCGACTTGGGAAGAGGGAGGATGCCGCGCCCAGTCGTGGCGCGATCTGGAGAGAAGAACTCGCCCGCGTTGGAGAGTTTGTGCAGCTCGAACTTGACGTCATCGATTGATGCTTCGATCCGAGGCCACCAATCGTCGAACGCGAGGGCAGCGCCCTCCAGGCTCCCGAGCCGCTCGTCATGGTGCGCCGCATGACGGTCGACGAGCTCAATGCGCTCGCCGTGGTACGCAGCCAGGCGGTCGAGGATGTCAAGGCGCTCGCCGTGAAGCCCCGCCAGGCGATCGACGTGCGCGATCTGACGCTGCTCGGCGTCCGCGAGACGCTGCTCCCGCTGCAGGTCGATGGCGTCGAAGCGCTTGTGTAGCTCATCCACGAGCAGCTTGGTGTTGGGATCCATGGCCGCAGACGGACGGATAAGGCCAGGAAAGAGTCTCTGATACCAGATGTGAGGCACGGGTAGGAGAATCTAGAGAAAGGAGAAGGGGATTCGGAGGAGAGTTTGCCGGCGGCGGTGATCTCAGTGTTCTCTTCTTTTCTCTTACTTTTTACTTGTTTTTCATGATACAACTCTCCCAAATTTTATTCACTCACGATGGTCGCTCGCAGGCGACAATTACATGGGCCGGACCCATTCTGAGCCAGACAACTTGACACTAGGCTTCTTGAGCCGAGCACCCCTGCGAGGCTCCTTTGCTGGACGTTCTCTTGGGCCTGCTGAGTCCTCGCGTGGCTCTGCTGGAGGAGTAGAGGCAGGCAGTGTAACAGAGTATCAGCAACTGTCTCCACCGAAACATTGTCCCGCAACATCCTAGCACACAAAACCTTCAAGCGATCCAATGCGAACCGGTCGGCTGCAGCGAGCAAATTCTGAAACATGTCGCTAGGAGATTCGCCGGCATCCGCGGGACAAGCATCGGTGTAAATGAACCGAAGCATGGCTCTGAAGGTCGCCGGCGCGATGTCCTGCATGGTCATGGAGGACATCTTGGCGTCCGCCATGGAGCCCAGGAGCTGTGCCTTGAAGACTGGCGAGCGGGCGGCGAGCACGGCCCGGTGAGCCGGGAACTTCTCGCCGTCGACGGCGAACGAAACGTCGGAGCCGTCCGTGCTGTCCAGCAGGAGCCCGAGATGGCTGCCGATGTTGGAGGGCGGCAGGTCGATGGGGTCACGCACAACGATAACCCCGCAGATAATGGTAAACCAGCCATCGGCCAAGCAGTCCGACTCGAGAATGCTTCGCTCCACGAAGGTGACCAACCCCAATCAACGCAGCCATCTGGTGGGTAAACCTGAACCCACCTTGAATGGGATGAAGACGGCGCACCGTTGCTGTCCATCACGAAGGCATCAAACACGGCTTTGATTTTCTTGGACTTGCTCATGAGCTTGAGGAAGATCGATAATAGTCACCATCGTTCTTCGCCGCATCCCCACGCGGATAGCAGTTGATCCTCCCGAGATGCCCGCCTGCGGAGAGGTCCTGACGGGGACGTCCTTCGTCTTCTAATAGTCGAGTTTGAACTGCGTGAAACAAGAATCGACCATGGTCGATCGCACTCGTTTGGAGTAGCTGGAAACGGGGTTGCAGATTGATCGAGTTGAGTGGCCAGGACGGGAGTATATGGGGGTGTTTGGCAGCTAGTGTATAGATAGTGGCAATAGTGCTACTACTGTTATTGTCATCCGAGCCTGCCTGGCCAACGCTTGGAGCTCCGAGCCGATCGCACGGGGGCAGTGAAGATGTTCGAGATCATCTCGGGAACAAGGAACGATGCTGTTGGGGGACTGGGGAGTGTGGAGAACGAAGAGGTCGTCTCTGTGTGTTCTTTTCACACCACGTCACAAGGCGTACTGGGTGTGTCTACGGCTCTACGCGTACTCCAGCTTCCATCCGTGGCCTCCGTCCACGGACAGAGATCGACGCACACACTCCGGATACGAGAATCCGATCCGACGGACGCCCATACATATGCATGCATCAAACTGAACCGGCTACAGGTCATCAACTGTATGGAGTACTACTACTTGAAGAAGCCGTTGGGTTGGGTGCATGCGCGTACGTGCATGCAGTCCATGCACCTGTGCGTTTATCCATTGCACATGGAACGAAACCGACGTTTCGGGATTTGCGCGTATGTACACGTACGTTTCCGAAGCCCGGTCGGCGATATAGCTCGACAGTAGTAGTACAGCTCGATCGAGTATGCTCAAGTTCAGATGTGACTTGTGCACCGTTTATCGTTCTGTTCTTGTTTTCGCTAAGCATGTTGATTTCCTTGCTTTTCAAAAAAAAAAACTCCGGTACAAATTATGATAAACAAGTAAAATCAACCTAAAATTTACCCTTTTCATGTGCTAAGCGCCTCTAACAAAGTAGCTTGGAGTTAGTCCGAGTCTACATGGAAGAGAGAGGATAAAAAATAAGGTCCCGTTTGGAACAACATTTTCACGTAGAGGAAGATAAAATGGAGGAAAGGAAAGGAAACATGGCGTTTGGAAGAAAGGATGCTTTCCTAGGGAACACTGTACCTACAATACGGTTTCATAGGAACCAAAACATCTGCTCCTATCTCAGTTTTCATTCCTGTGCGCGGATCAGAAGCCCGAGGCAGCTGCAATGTCTGGACGAGAGCAGGTCACTGTCTCCAAGCTGCAAAGCGTGAGTTAGTGTTCATACATGCATTGGGTCTCACATCTTAGAGCATAAATAAAGGGAAGAATACAAGAAGTTAGTGTTTCGACTAAATGTTTCCTGTGTTTCCTACTGTAACGTTTCCTTCCTTCCAAACACTACATTCTATTCATTTTCTGTGTTTTTACATTCCTCTGTTTTCTTATAACTTCTCGATTCTATTCCTATATTTTTTTCATTCCTTTGTTCCAAACAGAACGTAAGATGCTAGCGATGGATGAATAGCTAGACTCATATGTTTCTATAACATGGATGGCTTAATCTCCTCTGACAAATTGTTGCCGCTTCACTTTATTATTCTTCTCTCTTCCAAGATCAACTAGCAACTCAGAATGCTATGACACACCGGCATAGTTGATGGTGAGATAAATAGAGAGAGTTTCTTATGAGACGATAGAGTTTTATCCAGATGAAACATAAGATACACGGTTACCTAGATTCTTGGTAAATGTGTAATAATTAAAACCCTCCTCAATATGTGTTTCATCTAAGTTTTATTCTTACTAAATACTATGACACAACAGCATGTTAAATGATATGTCGTGGTAGTTATGAAGAGAGATAGAGAGAGTTCCATAGGAGGTGAGAGATATCCATCTATATAAAACCCAGGATACACAGTTACCTGAAAAAAATGATGTGGCACTCTTTGAAACCATGAAATGAAACCCTCCACTACCAATGGTCTAAGTATATATATAGCTCTAAGTTGATTAATTTTTCAAACTCTAATCATTTGAAAGCATACTTCAAGACACATTATGTTTTCGTAAAGAACACTTTGACAAAATGTATAAAATTAAAGCTCTACTTGGGAGCACGATTAAATTATACAATGCTCTATCATCGCCATGGTACAACTAATTTTTTTTACATCGGTCCAATCCAAGTATCTGACTCATGTTTGAAGGAACATTACGTTGGCGTCACCTCCCGCGCACAATGGGAACTTTGTAGCATCGGCAAAAACCATGGTTTTAAATGTGGAATCTTTGAGAGAGGTACCAACTATCTTTTAGGCTAAAATAAAACAGTATTCATGGTATTATTTTCTTTTTTAGGTGTTCATAGTATTATTTTCTTGAAACTAGAAAAACTATTGCGTTTCCAAACCCTAATAGACGGTTTAGGCCCACGAAGCAACAAACCAAAATAAGAAGCAGCCCACAGCCTGGTTCGACAAGGGGCCGTTTGCTTGGGAGTTAGTGTTGCGGATTTCCAACGTAGAAAGTATAGAACTGAGCCAAGATACTATTATATGTTTATAGTTGCCAAGGTACGGCTAAAGTTTACGGCCAGATTCCAACCAACCAATCCCCAGAGGTCAACGCCCGCCACAAATCACACAACGGTCACAACACCACCATCCCAATGCAGCGCAAGGTAGGATAATGTGGAAATAAATAGAGGATACATGTTGTGTGGATCTAGCGGAGTATTTCTTCGAACAAATGGTGTGTGCAGCAGCCTAGAATAATACTCTCTCCATTCTCAAATGTTGTCGATATTTTTCATAACTATAGCCATTCGACTTATTTGAAAAGTTGTATATTTAACTTGTGTTTTTACATGTTCCAAAAAGTAACTTGAGCGTCTATTCACGATGAAGGATATGCGATGTGCTAGAGTTTTGGATGGAAATCAAATCCTCACGACTAGGTGCGCTTTAAGTTTGATTTACCCCTTGTATAAGAATGGAATTACGATTGTCGTCCCCACATATGTAGTATTTCCAACCTCCACCATGGAGGAGCAAGAGGCGCCCTGCATGGATGATCACTGGGGCTTGTTTTGGTTGGGCAGCATCGCTCGTTCTTTACATTGGATCGGCATCCTGAAATGGAATCGTGATAGCACTTCCCATTTTTGTTTAAATAAAAGCGATCAGTTTCAAAACGAAAATGTTTATTTCCACCACTTGCTTGCTTGCTGTGCACCTGTGGTCACGTGGGCGCTAATTCATCGACCAATCATGAGTCATGGCGGGTTCTTATTCGGGCAGGTCCAGCTCGGCAATACGATACGTGCAGCAGGCGAACTCCCCAGATTGGAATAATGGAATATTGTAATCTCGTCTGACGTTGAGCGTCACGATCGACGTAGCACTACTACCACAAGTGTACAAATACTACGATACACGCCGTGCATGCATATTTATATACGCAGCATTATTGCGCGGCATGTATCGGGAGCTAATTAATCTTTAATTCTCATTGACCAAATCTTTGCAGCGTGTGTACTTGACTCTGCAGATACTATTTCCAGGAGCTAATCTGGTAACCAGGATCACGCACAGTGCACGTAACCGTCTTCTCTGTTCTTCCGCGTGCGTCAGCTGGATACACTGCCGATCCGGTCAACTCGTGCTTCCTCTCCTCCCTTGGCACATCTGGCTGCTTTGGCCGTGTCAATTTGGAATGCAGGCTCACGTACAGTGCCACGGAGTACACGTTCTACTAATTCCATGTGTAGCGCGCGGAGACGTCGCACGTGGCCTCACCGGCGAACGCGCCAAGTTTATCTATTCACACGGCCCAAGTAGTGTCAACGCCGGTCGCATTTGTTGCACGTACGCACGGTGCGTTTCCGCCGCTGGGGTCCTGGGGACAAACCGCGACGCGCGCGCCACGCCGCCCCGTCGGATCGGATCCGTCCGCTCGCTGACCTGCGGCACACGACACGGGCCGGGCACACGGCACGCAGCCGATTGGCCCGCGCCGCGCCAGGTGGCGCTGGTAGTTGGGGCCGCTCCACCTGCCCGGGGCCCGGGTCCATCCCGGCCCGTCCCGCGCTCCCTCCCACGCTGGCCGTTCCCTCGGACAGCGACGCGCGCTCGCGCTCTCCCCAGCAGTTTCAGGGCGCGACGTGCGGGGGTCTAGTGGCGGGCTACACGGCCGTGATATGGGTAGGGTGGCGACGTACGCTGGCGCCGGGCTTTCGGCCTACCGCAGCGCGCCAGGGAAGAGGGAAAAAAGAACACCGCATCACTGCGTGCAGTGCACTGCTGCGGGTCGAGTGCGAGTGAAGGATGTTCTTTTTCCCCCGTCCTTTTTGCTTTCTTTGGTTCAGCAGATCGTGCTCCTGTACAAAGGTTGCTTGCTAGCTTCCACGACGCAAGCTGGAAAGGATCGTATCGTACGCGCGCGGCCTCTCGTTCACGTCGAGTTTGGGGCTGCACTGTACCATCATGTCCTCGCATTTGCACAGATAGAAGAAATCAATTCCGTCCCAAGTAACATTTATGCGCTTGATGATTGATCTGAAATTCTGAACCTGTGCTGTGCGTGTGGATCATCCACCTTCCAATAATGAGCGGGGCGGTGCAGGGCCGCCCTCTTCGCTGTGCCGCATCATCCTTATGCCAGGGCAACGTCACGGCCACCACGTCGAAAAGAAGACGAGCAAAAGCTAGCGCGCCGGCGCCGCGCAGGTCCACGGCTCCACGATCCCGGCTGCGACTTTTGGCCCTGGCGTGACGTGACCGGTGGCCGCCTGGCCGGCCGCCGCAAGTGCTGCGCCGGGCGACTTCGCTCGCTCGCTCGTGCTCGTGCCGTGCCTCTCGTGGCAGTCGTGGCGCTCCACTCCGCTCCACAGCCGATCGACGCCCCGCCAGTGCGCCGCGCAGCAGCGCAATGATGATGTTGCCGCGGGCGCGCGAGCCCGGCTGCGGGCTGCTCAGTGCCCATCATGACAGGGATGTGCTGCCACCGGCCACGGCCAGCTCGCCATTGCCGTTGCCGCGGCGGCGCGCTAGCTAGGTGCTCCCGTCGCCCTCGCACGACGGGATCGAGCACGGCGTGTGCGTGTCCCTTTCGGACGCAGCTAGGAACCCCGCCGCCCCGCCCGCTCGGTCGTGGAGGAGGCAGGAGTCCGCCGCCGAGGGTCGCTGGAAACGGCCGGGACTTCAGGTCAGTCGTGGTCGTGGCTCCTCTTCCTCTTGCTTCTTAATGATGGTCGGCACCTGCAGAGTCCCTCGACGAGGCTGACCACCGACGCTGACAGCAACTGGTCTCGGATTACTCGTGCTCGGCCAGGGAGAGGAGAAAAGGAAGGCGATATCGGGGTGAGTTTAGCCGGGTTCGCGAGCAACCGAAAGCGAGTCCAGGGCCGCGATGTACGTGGACCTGCCAGTGCCAGCATGAGGCGATTTTTCAGGTGCCCAAGAAAGGGTGGGGGTAAATGAGATCGTGCGTGGTTCGGTTCGGAGAGATGTGGAGAGGCTGTGTCCTTTTGGGGGAGTAGATAACGATTAACGACGGTGATCTCGACTTTGTCACGTGAAGACATCGATAAAGATTCTTGTTTATCTCACCAAGCTATCTAGATCCGTCCGGCTATCGTTAATCAAGAGAAGAAATTAAAACCCTTATGCACTCGGTGACAAGAGGTCCAGCAAGGCTTTGTCTCGTACAAAGTGTGTGGGTTGCATCAGTTGTCACACATTGGGCATGAAACAAAATCGATATTTCACCTTGACGATCAAAATATATACACCGTCCGTTTTTTTATTTCTCGTGTCTAAATTCAAAAATAAACTACCGGGCTAGAAATATTCGAGAACGGAGACGATATCAAGATAAAGTATAATAGAGAAAAATTGACTTCTCCGCGGATCCAATATTTTACCATAACCTAGGTTGCGATGAACAGTATGCTGATACGGCGACAAGGGAAACAGGTTTCGCTGTTAGGCTGACAAAGTGGCAACGCCGGTCCCGGGCAAGCACAATTTGATATACTCTTACTATATTTGGCGCTGCGATGAAGCCTCTTGCACTGCGTGCTCTCAACCTTCACACTGGCACGGCAGAGCGGAGCGAGACGGGGACCCTTGCCCGCTGGCCGTGGTCCCGGTCCACGAGGCATCCACTCATATAAACCCACGCCTCCATCAGTCCCACAGTGCCCTCCCCTGCACGCTGCACGGCCCCGCCCCTTCCCTGCCCTGCCCCCGCTTCCCCTTCCGCTCCCGCAACGGGTGGCCTCCGTTCCGGCCCTCCCGGCCGCCTCATCTCCTCCCGCTCCGGCGCTCGCCTCCTGCCGCCTTCGCCTCATTTCCGACACTAGATCGCAGGCGCGATTGCTGCCCGAATTCGCGCGCGCGGGGCATGGACCCGGACGACGAAGCGGCGCGTCCGAAGGGCGCCGGCCTGTTCGACCAGCACCTACCGCACGTCGCGGCGGAGCCTGCGCTCCCGCCCGCTCCCGCTCCCACGCCCGCGTACGCCCGCCGCGCCGCGCCGCGCGGGCACAGCTTCGGTGGCGACCCCGCCGCCCCGGCGCAGCGCGACGAGCCTGCGCGGTGCGCGTCGTTCCCGCAGCGGCACGGCGATCCTGCTGCGCACGCCCCCGCGGCCTCCTTCACCGAGTGGGCCGGCGATAGCGGCTCGGCGTCCGCGGAGCTGGAGCGGGCCCTGTCGGAGTACGGCGGCGGCGGCGGGGCGCTGCCGGAGTTCGTCGGGGCCGGCGGGGGCGAGGGCATCTTCCGCGTGCCGCTCCGCGCCGCGACGCACCCGGCCCGGCCGCCGCCGCTCGAGGTGCGGCCCCACCCCCTGCGGGAGACGCAGGTGGGCGCCTTCCTGCGCACGCTCGCGTGCGACCCGCGGCGGCGGCAGCTCTGGGCGGGCGCCGAGTCCGGGGTCCGGGTGTGGGCGCTGGGCGAGGTGTTCGGCGCGTGGCCGGGCGCCGGGCCGCGGAGGCGCGGCGACGGGGAGAGCGCGCCGTTCAGGGAATCCGCGCCGGCGCCGCCCGCGCTCTGCGCCGCGGTGGACGGCGCGAGCCGGATCGTGTGGACGGGCCACAGGGACGGCAGGATCAGGGCCTGGCGCATGGACCTCGCCGCGCCCGCGGGGAATGCGCCCATGTTCATGGAGGCCCTCTCGTGGCAGGCGTACGCGCGCACGCCGGTGCTCGCCATAGTCATCACGTCGTACGGTGAGGAGATTTGATTGCTCCGTCGTCTCGTTTCATTTTGCCTTCTATATGTTGACTGCTTCTAGCAATTAGGCAATGCCCCTTTTTCGGTGCCGTAAGGTGTGCCACTTTTTCGGGCAATGGTGGTAGCTTAGCTGGATCGTTTTGGGACTGCTAGTCAATGTAGTTATTGACTCATTGCTGACGAGAATTTTGAATCCCAAATTAGAATACATTCATGCTGGATTGACAGCGTTAAATATTACAGCTATAGTTGATTAGTTGTTCATTACTTTAGGTCCAAGCTTTGTTCTTTTGTATGAGGTGGGGACATCTATATATAGAATACTGGCTCTAGAAGTTATTCTCGAAAAATGCCATTCCCTTGTCTTTTGTTGGTGAATATGCATGGATTTGGTTCATTGACTCGCTGGAGACGTTTTGGTCCCTTCGCCCTGTCCTTTCACACAGAAATGAAATAGCATGTGGATATTTAACTATAATATCCTAGAGAACTCATTTGTAAAATCCAAATGGTTCCTTGTTATCGCTGAGGTGATCGGTGATGTGATCCATAATCTACACTATCCTTGATCAACAACTCTGTACTCTGGATCAAAATTCATTTTCCCAGTTTCATTGGAATGCTTTCCTTTTGCATTCAATCGCCGCCTGTCAATGGCTGGGTCTCTAGATTTTATTGTTTTAATCCACTCATCTCTGCTGTTTTATATACGAGTTAATATGGATTTAGATTGATAAAGGGACTAAAAGTTACCCAAATTTATTGTTTTGTTTAATCTCTTGGAAACAGGTGAAATATGGTCAGGATCCGAAGGGGGTATCATAAAGGCATGGCCGTGGGGCGCCATTGCTAAGTCCCTCACGTTTACATCAGGAGAAAAACATACGGCTGCCTTGCTGGTTGAAAAAGCCTATATTGACCTTAGGAACAACGCTACGGTTGGTAACATGTGCTCCTTGCCTGCTGCTGATGTGAAACACATGCTCGCAGACCATTGCCGAGCGAAAGTTTGGAGTGTAACTAGCACGGCATTTGCTCTTTGGTATGATTTGGTAAATGTAGATGTGTTTAAACAGTTTCCTCAAGTCACTGACCCTTTTTTTTATATGTTTCATACAGGGATGCTAGGACTAGGGAGGTTTTAAAAGTATTTGGCATCGATGGCCAGGTCGACTTAGCTCGGCTCGAGGCCCCAGTGATGCCAGAAAAATTCATAGAGGAAGAGATCAAAGTAAAACCCACAAAAAAGGAGAAACCACAAGGTTCTTTCACATTTTTCCAGAAATCTAGGAATGCCTTGATGGGCGCAGCTGATGCTGTACGCAGAGTTGCAACAAAAGGGACATTTGTGGAAGATAATCGGCGAACCGAAGCAGTGGCTCATGCAATGAATGGGACAATTTGGTCTGGTTGCACAGATGGCTCCATTATTGTGTGGGATGGAAATGGAAATAGACTGCAAGAACTGCAGCATCATAGTTCTTCAGTTCAATGCATAAAGGCACTAGGAGAAAAGGTGTGGGTGGGCTATGCGAGTGGTGCTATTCAAGTAATGGATGTTGAAGGTAACCTTCTGGCAGGATGGACTGCTCACAGCTGCCCAGTCATAAACATGGCAATTGGTGATTCTTATGTTTTTTCTCTGGCACATCATGGTGGTATTCGAGGATGGCCGCTAAGTTCCCCTAGCCCTCTCGATGATATTCTACGATATGAATTGGCTAACAGGGAGCTGTCATACACAAGGCTAGAGAACCTTAAAATACTGGTTGGGACCTGGAATGTTGCGCAGGGGAAAGCTTCTCCTGAAGCACTAAGGTCATGGTTGGGTGGTGCATTTTATGATGTCGGGTTGGTGGTGGTTGGCTTGCAAGAGGTCGAGATGGGTGCTGGAGTTCTCGCCATGGCAGCCGCAAAAGAAAGTGTAAGATACTTTACCTCAAGACAATTTGCATAGTTTCTAATGATCTACCCATTTTCTCTACTCCACCCGTTTCATTATTTTAAGGCTGGATTTCCTCTAGCCTTGTTCAAAATATATGGCCTCTTGTAAAATCGAGGGAGTATTTGGTGAATATTACCCACCTACTACCGCTAGTTGAATAGACGTTTCTTTTGCTTGGATCATAATATCATATTATGAAATGGTGGAATAATAATCTTGATGTTCTTGTAGCACCCAATCATGTAGTTGTTATTTGTACATATTGCAATATAAATACATCCTACTTCTTGTACTATGTTGTTTTTACTTCAGCCTTAATATTGTTTACTCTCTGAGTTAAATTTTCAGTGTAGCTTATAGGAAGGAATGCTGCGTTCTGCTAAGCATGAAGATTCATTCTGACTCTGGTTCACACTTAACAGACTTTCCTTTTACTAGACGCTTGGGAAGTTCTTTCCATGCTAATTACAGCTCCAGCATTTTTAGGAAGTATCCATTTTACCCCTGGGAATTGAAAGGGAGGGAACAAAATAAACTCATATTTTGCCCACACATTAACTTTTATTGATCTTACTCCTGCTGTACTGCAGCTGTCGGTTCACTTCACAAATGCCAACATCACCAGCCATTCTCGTCTACTATTTTGTGCTCTTTTGGTTATAAGTTCTCTAAGGTGAATATTTATCCAAATTATCTCTATTATGGCCTTAGGTAGGGCTTGAGGGCAGTGCCAATGGACAGTGGTGGATAGATAATATCGGCAAAACACTTGATGAGGGGATATCCTTCCATCGAGTTGGTTCAAGGCAGTTGGCAGGATTACTTATTGCTGCATGGTACTGACTAGTCATGAAATCATTTATTAATACTAACACAATGCGAATGTCTGTTCACATGGTTATTATTACATTTTCCAATTTCGTACTTTCACATCATATGCTCACACATTCTACGTCATGATGATTGGAAGGGCAAGGAATGACCTTAAGCCACACGTGGGGGATGTTGATGCTGCTGCAGTGCCATGTGGCTTTGGACGTGCTATTGGCAACAAGGTGAGTGATTGTCAAGGCATCTTCCCTTTTCTTGTTCTTTAGAAAGGTACTGGTTACCATCTGTTTGATGTGTGCATTACAACTAGCCATCCCCTACGCTCTCCGTAATATAACATTTAATAAGTTTCTGGCAGAAAAATGAAAACAGAAACTGGCAATTGGCACGGCATGTATTGTAGTTCTGCAATATATAATCATTAAATTTATAAGAATGTGTTCTTCTTTTCGAGAGTCTAACATGGAGAAGCAAGTTCACGCGTGTTAGAAGAAGTTAGAACAAAAGAAATGCGCAGAGAAACTCAGTCTAAACAAGTTAATGATTTATTTGAAGTCAATATTTGCTTATTACCTTTTCATGCCTGGCAAAGTTGTGCAAAGTTGTGCTCAAAATTCTCTTCGCCATTCCACTTTGTAGAATAACAGCTGGTACTTCTTGCAGGGTGGTGTCGGCTTAAGAATAAGAGTCTTTGATCGCAGGATATGTTTTGTAAACAATCATTTTGCTGCACATCAAGAAAATGTTAGCCGTCGTAATGCTGACTTTGACCACATTTATCGGACAATGACTTTTAACAAACCTCATGGATCTACAGGTATTTTATTGTAAAATTTCCTCTTCAAAGTATACTATTGTTTACTGCATTACTAAACATGATATCCATAACACATTTTCTTTATGTTGGACTACAGCTTCCACTACATCTGTCCAATTGCATAAAGCAGTGAGTGTATGTTATCATCAAACTGTGTTCACAACAACTGATTAGTTTTCCTCTGTGAATGAAATATATTCATGTGTGCATACTCTCATAATGGCAGGCCAACGAAAATCAGGCCGATGAAGATAGACCTGAGCTGGCAGAAGCTGATATGGTTGTCTTTCTTGGTGATTTCAACTACCGGCTTGATGGCATCACCTATGATGAAGCAAGGGATATGGTCTCCCAGAGGAGCTTTGACTGGCTTAGAGAAAGGGATCAACTTCGAGCAGAAATGAAGGCAGGAAATGTGTTTCAAGGAATGCGTGAAGGTCCAGTCAGATTTCCTCCTACCTACAAATTCCAAAGACATCAGTTGGGTCTCTCAGGTACTGAATTGAATGCTTCAAGTACTTCGCTGTTAAAAATGTCCATCTTTTGGTACCACCTGTTTTAGAGATGAAATTATTCCATTTCCATGCAGGGTATGATTCAGGTGAGAAAAAGAGAATACCTGCTTGGTGCGATAGAATACTGTATCGAGATAGCCGTCCTGTATCAATAGCTGAATGCTCGTTAGAGTGTCCTGTTGTTGCTGCAATTACAGCGTAAGATTTCGTAGAACCTAGCCTTCTGAATTTTTAGTTTTTTTAGGAAGAGAACCACAGGGCTTATTGGATCCTTCTTTAGTAGGATTGCTCTTCCTTGCAGAATTAATTTGCCGTTCCTGCTCTTTGATAGGTACGAAGCTTGCATGGATGTCACAGATAGTGATCATAAGCCAGTGAGGTGTACATTCAGCGTTGATATTGCAAGAGTAGATGAGCTCATAAGAAGGCGAGAGTTTGGAAAGATAATCCAATCTAACGAAAAAGTGTGTAGTTTGCTTCAAGAGTTGCATTCTGTTCCAGACACTATCATCAGCACAAACAACATTATATTGGAAAATCAAGATGATGTTATCCTTCGAATAACTAACAATTGTGAAACAAGTAAGGCTGCTTTTGAAATACTGTGTGAAGGCCAATCGATCAGAAAGCAGGATGGTACTAAATCAGAGCTGCCCCCAAGGCCATCCTTTGGCTTTCCACTTTGGCTTGAGGTAGAATTACTCTATTCTTTTCTGTATACATACCGCTGCGGTTCCTTCTTCTGTACTTTGTAGCCCTACAGACCTCCTTTGTCATACCATACTTACTGCTTAGATATTGTATCATGTATGGGATTTTGACTAGAACCCTGGTAGTTGAAGCCTATCTAGGTTCACACAACAATATAGGTCATAGATCTTCCAGCAGGATACTGTACCTTCTCCATTGAGTGTGTTCTATTTCCACCTAGTTATTTATCATTCTTTTGTTTGTAGGAAATTGCTTTGTCTATTTTCTAAACATAGTCAATGGAGATGTTATGTAATTCTAGAGACAGAATTTGAAGAACCATGCAACTTGTTTTCCTTTTTGACACATGTTTTACTATTAGATAATGTCTTTGGGGATTATTTATGATTTTTCTGATTCAAAGTGAAGCAAAATCTGATCAGTCACATGTTATTATGTACCTGTACCTAGTTACCTACGCAGTTATCAAGATGCGGTTCGGTTTTATCTGTAGCATTTTATTTGAATAGCCGTTTTGCAAAGATATTTTGGTCCAAGCCATACTACATGTCACTTGACAAGTTCGTAATCATTCATGTATAGTATTTCATATTTCATGGGTTTCCCCCTATTTGTATTTCTACTATTCCACCATCTTTTGTAATTTATATCTTGCCTTTAAGAATAACAAGCTAGTCTTCAATCCTGTAATGCTAAATAGGTCCAACCATCAGTTGGTCTCATCGAACCAGGAGAAACAATGGAAGTTGCTGTGCATCATGAAGATTTCTTCACACAAGAAGAATTTGTTGACGGAGTACAGCAAAACTGGTGGTGTGAAGCCACCAGAGATATGGAGGTTGTTCTTTCCGTGAATGTCACAGGTAGCACCTCGACTAACACCATCACACACAGGATCAATGTCCGGCATTGCTGCCCAGTGCCCACAGCTCCCCCTCCTGTTAACCCACGCTCCATTAATGACGCACCCAGTGATGCGGTGTCAGGTTCCAAGAATAATCATTCGAATCACTTACAACGTTCAGACTTTGCAAACTTTGGCAGCTCGGAGGTGCATGATTTGTGTGTTATGCCAAAGCGAAACTTGTAAAAAAATGAGTCTAGTTTCTTTTGGCTGGTGTTGAAGCTCTTCTATCTGACTGTTTAGCCGGTGGAGTCTTAGATTTCCTGCCTAAGCCGGGGGAGGAGTGGCTCCGCTCTTCATCCTGTTTTGTACATATGCGCCCCTGATCTCTTACGTCTCACCGTTCTTTTTATAACAAAAAAAGGGGAGAAGGAAAGAAGGCTGTGCATAGTTACTAGAAATTACATGTAGTTAAATTTTGAGATCCCTTTTTGCTTAAGATGTAGATATGGAGTTAAAAATATGTTGTTAAGAGGGTGGAACATAATTGTGTAAAGGTAGCTGTGAGTTCTGAGTTTTTTGACTGATCCATGTCTGTATAGTTTACTTTATTGAATGACAGTACAGTGGTTTCTGAACAAAGACAATCCATGTAATTTTTACACAATATTATCTTTGATTAATGAGGTTGTAACTTTTTTTAAAAAAAAATGAGTTGTCAATGAATACTTACGCAACCCCACAAAGCCCAATTATAGGTTACAGGCTTACAGCTCAGCTCAACGAATGCTGGCTTTCGTTTCAGACTTCAGAAACGTTGGGAAATTGAACGGTCTGTTCGCTTAAGCTTCTTTCAGCTTTTTTCAGTCATAGAACAGTATTTTTTTCTCACAATCATTCAATCGGAACAGTGTAGCAGCGCAGCGAACAGGCCCGAAAGCACTTGTCTGCAAACTGTCGAATTGCATCGATTTAGATGATGCTTTGCTCAATGCTCATACTGCACACACGCACAATTGCGATAAAGCTCAACGATAGCTGTAGGTTCTCCTTGAACAACATGACATACTTTCTACGATGGCACTCGTGATGCTTGGTACTCACTTCAACTGAACTTTTTCAGGCACCACACCTCAGCCCCCCCCCCCCCCTCTGACCAGCAAATTGCTTCAGAATTGGTCTGAAACTAAGTTCTTACCGACCAACACACCAACTGAAGTAGACGACATGAATATTTATATATGTTTGAGGTACATAGAAGTTGAGCCCAGTGCACGCAAAACTAACTTTGCAATACCCAATGGAATGATGGGTCATACTCGCACAACCAATTTATTCAGCAGTTTTGACAACCAAGCAACCTTGGCTTAAACTTGACGAGTTGACAGGTGCTGGAAATTAAAATAGAATAGGAGGGATCCTCATGAGTCATGAGCATTTAGGTTAGGTCAAATCTAGTACACTAACAGTCCAAGCTCAGTGATGATTTGGACATGATTTATCGTCTACCAGTTACCAGTCTATACAACCGCATCACATATGGAGTACTGGTTGAGCTTGGCGAAGCCCGTTGAATTCGCCTCCGATGATCAGCCATTTAGGTTGTGGATGCACGCTGCTACTAACTGGGAGATCCCCTTGTTATACGCAGGTAACATCCTCCGTTTTCAGTTTCTCAATGGCCTTTCCATAGGAACAAATCACATTTTTAATCACTGATACCAACAAGCAAACACCGAATAGAACTTGCTAGCGAGCATTATCTTTTATTCTGCATTTGGTGAAATACGGTATATTATTAACAAAACTAATGCTCACGTTTTATTATTGTAAACCAAGCACCAAGCTATGGCCAACAGCTACTGCTACCTCTAGCACCACCAAAGCAAGTACAACTTGCAATCACTGTCCTCTCAGTGTATAAGTTCTTTGCCAAACAGCCCAGCGATGGCTCGTCCAGGGTCCTCTTGTTTCACTAGGGATTCTCCCACCAAAACCTACAGCAACAGGCACGTTTCGATTAGCTTTCATTTGAAGGTACCCATGATGGATTGCAAATGAGAAAATATCACCACAAACGCGTGCCATCCTTGCGTAAATGTAATATTTATATTGTTAAGCATCCGTGGACTGAGCGAGTTCAGCAGGCAGTCGTATTTCAATGGCATATACTTTGGGAGACAACACTGAAGTGAAGGGAAGGTAAAGTGGCAAATCTATAACAGTTAAGAAAACAAAAAAATAAGACGAAACAATAATAAGCATTTAAGTGGTTCAAAAGATGTTGCCCAAAAGGATTGTTAAGGCCATGTTTGGGAGAGCTCCACTCCACAAAAACCGACTCCACTTCAACTTCTTCCATCCAAACACGTCCAGCTCTCCCAAACGTGGCCTAAGTCATGCAAGCTAGAACCTAAATTCACAAGAATCAGTAAAACTTACAGCAGAAACGCCAGCATTCTGCACATAAGCAACATCATCTGGGGTAAACAGACCTGATTCACCAACAACCTGGAAATGTACAGGGAAAAGGAAACAATTAGCAAGATTCAGATTATGACACCTAATAGTCTAACTCTACAAATAAAGGAATTAGTAGCAAGCTATGCCCTAGCAATATGCAATATCACTACTACAGTAATACTGAACAAAGTTAACACATCTACTTAAGAAAGCTTGTGTCAGTTTCACTCTCATAATCTGCTTCCTGTTTCCATTTTGCTGTAAAGAAACTTATTTCCATATGGAACAGACAGTAGTGGCAGGAAATATGATGAAAATTGCAAAACAGGCTATTCCAGTGCCTTATTATTTCTGAATAAGCATCGTTGCTGTAAGTAAACGTTTTTTTTTTTCATCCATAAAACTCATTTAAATAAGATCATGCGTATATTATCGTGCACATACAACAAGAAGACATTCCATATGTCTTAATTAACTCAAAACCATTCTTTCGGGATCCATTCAATGCATGCACATAAGATACTACAAATTAAAAAAATGGATATTTATTGGGGTATATAAGGAACACCACACACATGTTGCATTGAAATATGAAACTCCCTATTTGTGCTCTGCATGCCTGAGCGAAGGGAGTATAGTACACAATATGGAACTAGGAACTGACAAGGGATTTTAAATAATCAAATATGCAACCAAGATCATAAATATTACCAAAATTCCCTTCTCCCTGATCCTATCCCCATGCTTCTCGAGTAACATCTTGGTGTTTGAAGTGTCAACAACAAATGTCTCTGCAGTGTAAATAATTTTCAAGAAAAGAAAACATTATAAACATCAGTCAGAAGAATGGTTTAGATAAAATACAAATGGAAAGAATTTGTGGAATAAAAAGGGTTAAATTAATATAACAAGATGTCTATGAAAAAATCAAGCACCAGAAGAACCTCGTACCAAGGCTGCGGTTATTAATACCAATAAGCTTAACTCCATTTATCTTCAGCACACGCTCCATCTCTCTTTCGTCATGAACCTAAAATGTAAACCGCAGCACAGTATCAAAATAAATTAGCTTATAGCAGATTGTTTGAGTTGATGGCATTCATGTTTTCTACTCAGAAATACACTTTAAACATAGCAAGGAATGCTTGAAACATATTATAAGACCCAGCATATAATCTGGCAGGAACTGGAAAGGTACTCCACACTTCTCCCTTACGAAGATGCACGAAAATTCCCATTAGCGTTTTTGACAAATTACTTTTTCAGTATTTGAAATGAAACAAACATGGAATGATCGTCCCACTATAGTTGGAGAAGCCATTAATTTTGACAGCATACTAAACTAACTACTATGGTTCTATCGTGCAAAGTGAACTATGACATTTTACTAAAAAGGATAATGTTAAACTTTGTCATCCAGCACGATGAATATTCAATTCTGCCCCCAAGGCCCCACAATGGAAAAGTCTATGTTCAAATTAGAGCCAAGTTTCAAATGAACAAGTAGATATGACAAAATGGTCTGAATAGTATGTTGAACCTCAATAAGAGCCGTCATTCCTAACTCTTTGCAAATCCGAAGGAAGTACTTTATGTCAAGGTCCGGTAGCACAGCAGCAATTAGCAGAATGGCATCAGCACCCTTAGAGCGAGCATTATAGATTTGCCACTTATCAATGACAAACTCTTTGCAGAGAAGAGGGCACTGTATTCACAAGAGAAATTAGTACATCTTGGGAACCATTTGTAACTCAAAATCATCGTCACATTTAGAGAAAACTTGAATGCATTGGTACCTTCACTCCTGAGGTGCGCACCTTCTCAAGATTCTCAAAGCTTCCCTATACAATGGAAGAGAACTGGGTGAAGCTCGGCAGCATAGCATCTATGATCCCCACGGCCACATAATCAATTTAAATATACCTGAAAGTACTTCTCATCAGTCAAGATGCTCAAACATGCAGCTCCATTCTTCTCATAAGCTTGAGCAATTTCAACCTGCAAGATGAAATTAAATATTAGTTACATTACAATTACATAAGCAAATTGACTATATGTTTCACTGGTAACAAACCAAGAACATACAGGGTTGAAGTTCTCCCTGAGCACACCCCTACTTGGGGATGCTTTCTTGACCTCAGCAATCAATGCAGGCACCCCATTACGCTTAAAGGCAGCTTCTAGAGCGCCATAGAAGTCTCTTGAAGGAGGGGCCTTCTCTGCAGCCTGAATCACCTCCTCCAGAGGCCTCTTAGCATGGCCCTTCACAAGACCAATACCAGCTGTTAACCATCATACAGAACCAAGTTGCGAACTTATGAAATACTAGTGATCGCTGCATAGTAAGAGCATTTAGGCCGACCATATGAAAAATAGTCATTAGATTATTCATGAATAATACTTTGATAATGCATAGTTTAAATTTATTGGTGATACACTTGTATAAAGACCTTATACCTGAGCCACTTCGATCTCCTTGTCCCAAATGATCTTCTCTAGGATGTTGCGGGGAGGCCCCAGCTCCTTCTCTATCTCTTCCAAGGAGGCGGTGGGGTGGCAGTGCCTGCGGATGCGGATCCCCTGGCTAGCCGCAATGTCGTTGACGGACTTGCCGCTCTCCCACTGCACAAGCTCCGCCGCGTTCAGCATATCGTCCTGTGCCAGGACCTCAAGAATTGAGTCCTAAATATATAGGCCAAGAAAAAAGTTCGTCAGAAACGAGTGAAGCGCACCGTCATGCGCATCGAATTAAGCAGTAAGTGCTTTGTAAGCGCGTTGAGTGTGTGTGTGTGTATAAACTATAACGTGTGAGGCCTTCGTGCCGTCGAGGGTCGGAGGGTGTGTGGTCAGCTTTGTAAGCCTAGACATTGTCGCGTGTAAGACATGTTGCTTTTGTTCATCAGAAATAGACACGGAAAGGAAGGCGTCAGGGTTCGTCGTCGCCCGGCCTGAAACTGTTGATGTTGATCTGGAAACAGCTCTGACGCGGTGTGTGACCGCTGGCCGCAGCGTGCCATTACCATCGTATCGTACCAAGGAAAGGAAACCGCGCAGCTAATCCGCAGCACAGCATTAATCAGTAAGGGCGTACCTTGGGGCCGGCACGGAGCGTGCGGGCGCGGTTGCCGTTGCCGGCGAGGGTGGCGACGCGCGAGGGCCTGTGGCTGTGGGGAAGGCCCCTGGCGGCGGCGGCGGCGGCAGAGAAGGAAGACCGGATGGATTGCGATGCGAGAAGGGACGACTCCATCGGACTTGGACAGCCTGACTCGGAGCAGGCGGGCGGGAGCGCCTGGGCTTGTGGTGGTGGGGGGCTGAGGGAGGAGGACGCGGCCGCCGCGGAGGAGAGGAGAGGAGAGGAGAGGGGCGGGAATGGAAATGGGTGCGCGCAGGCGGCGGTGCGGGGGTGGCCAGCCGGGGAAGGAAGAACCCAAGGAGTATATAGTAGAGTGAAGTAGTAACTGAAAAAACTGAACACGTGAGATGAGAGACGGCACTATCTGATCTGAAACAGAAATAATGAACACGTGAAAAGAAAAGGTCCCTGATCATTCGCGTTGGCCGCAACAGCGACCCAAGCCTTTCCATTTCTGGCGCAGCCAGGCAACGCGTGTGCGCCACAGCGCGGCTCCCGTCCCCGACGCGTGCGTTGCTCCTGGGGCGTCGCCGGCGCCGGGCTGCCGCGCCACGCCGCCATGTACGGGCCTGCTTGCGTGAGGCCGGCCGGCCGGCCGGCGAGGCGTAGGGCTGCCGCCCGCTGGCCGCTGCGACACGACAAGACACGCGCCTTTGCTCATAGTCACACGCCACGCCAACACGCCTCCCTCGTGGATTTGTCTCGTCCGCAGGCTGCTTTCCGAGAGCGTTTTCCCCGTGCCTTGCCTTCGCCACCACACATGGGAAACGTTCCAGAGCTGACTCGACATTCAGCGCCACAAACTTCTCTCCGCCCGCCCGGTTCTCACTGCTGATTGATGGGCTCAGCGCCTCAGCTTGTCTGGCGTTCTGAGGGCAAGTGTTCCATCACTCCACGACGTGATTCGCTGGCCAGGCACTGTTCACAAAATCACGGTTTATGGGAACACCGTTTTGTACCTTAGCATGGTACAATAGCACCAAGTCTGATCCGTTCACCTCAGATCGGACGGTTCAGAGTCCTCCGAAAGTCACGGGGACAATGTTCAAGCTCTTAGGCCAAAGCGAATTCGTGCGTGGAAACCACTCAACCACACGTTACTCTTCGTCTTGATCAAGGGTTGTTCTCTTGCCTAAAAGCGTGTCAAAGTTTCGTAGGGCGAGACGGATACAAACATGTTCATGGTTTTTTTTCTACATAGACGTACAAATTTGTTGTGTATTTCCTAAGTTTAGTTGAAGGTCCAATTGATGGAAATTCACAAAACTTGATGGGCGTGACGTCAAGTTGATCGGGCATGGGTCGAGGTCAATTATTTACATGGTAATTACTAATTAGCTAATAAAATTAGGAGTTCCTGTGTGGTTACGGGGGCATTGGGGGGCACTGAGTGAAGCCACATGTCATCTCTGTGCTGACATCAGCGTGGCGTCAAGTTGATCGGGGCATGGGTCATGGGTTGTATTGGGCTGTGCTAAGGCGCAGAACGTGTGAATTTTTTATTGTGTGTTATGACATGATTGGGCTACACATCCTATGAATAGTGGTCCTAATACATGCAGAAGAAGGTGGGGTTCTCGTGAACATCGACAAGATGTACATGAAATCTTCCGTTCCATTTGGGGTACACCATAAGCAGAGGCGGAGACAAGAGGGGGTTAGAGGGGCCAAGCACCCCCTAATACTGCTGTAATCACACATCAACTCCTCTAATTGTCCATCATATCTTCGTAATTATGTGCATTTGGCCCCCCTAATTTCTTCTGTTAATCCCAAAAAACAAAGCTGAAAGCCCAACGAGAACTACCATATACGTCTAGCCAAGAGCCCACTACTGGCCCAGCTTTGCTTTCCCAAATCCAACTACCGTAGAGGAGGTAATTACGGTAATGTGTTTCGGCTTCTCTAGGCACCGGCGATATTTCACGTATTGGCAAACCAGCAAGCGATAGAGGTAATTTGGTTTATTACTAAATGTAGTTTGAGTATGACTTCTATTTCATGTTTTAACAAATTTTATAATACGACGAATGATTTAAGTTGTAAAAAAAAGTCAACTGTGTCATACATTTGTGAATATACAGTATTTTTTTCTTTGTTGATGTGATGTGAATGTGTAACGATAATTTCCCAACACTTATATTACTTCCAAACTTGATATATTTGGAGACATAATATTAAATTCCCATGACATTATTAAGTCGTTTGTTCTACTTAGCACTCGTAAGAGCTAATTTCGATAATACAAATATGTAACATACTTTTGCATTATCATATCTAATAATACTAAGTTCTTTGTGTATATTTATGATAGGGTTTTTTTTTCTGTGTCTATTGTTCGTGGTCATTTTCTCGACAACGGTCCCCCTATGCTAAATTCTTGGCTCCGCCACTGACCATAAGGCACCATCCATTGACGCTCTGCCATTTGTCTCCCACTATCTTACACCTTCGGTTTACAATATTTTTGTCCAATAGGGTGTTTTCCTCCGCTCTCTTTTACCATTTTCACCAGTTCTTTTCTCCCGTTGCCCAAGTTGTGCATTCTATTTTGGTGCCGCTGTGTTTAATGTTGTTGTATGAGCTACTTCTTTCTTTTGTTTTTTTCATTATTTTCATTTTTCAATGCTATGAATGTTTGGAAACATCTTTTTCCGTGGAGCTAGAACATTTTAGTCGTGAAGGTAGAATATGTCTCTTGTCAAAGTAGAATATTGACTTTGTTTGTTAGAGATCCAGATCTGCTTTTTTTAATTAAATTAAAATAGTTTAAATAATTGCATTTAATAAAATTATAGCAAAATAGTTTATCTAAATGCTCTCGATTGTACCTACAGGTCTAGATCCCAGATTGGATCATTGTATCCTAAATCAGCAATATTTTGTTGTGGATGTAGAATTTCCTTCTTATATATGGTTCATAAATGTATGACGTGTCTGATTTTTTCTAAAGCTTCGTCTTATTCAAAAAAATTATTCAAATGTATAAACACACAACTGTATCAAACTATGTTTAGAAATAAAACAAATCATAACAAAATAAATGATAAATTGTGTTTTTTTAATAAGACGGGTGATAAAAGTTTTGAAAAAAAAATCAACCGCATCATACTTATGAATGGAGGGGCTAGTAGTTAGAACAATTTGCTAGTTATAATATTTTTCTGATACACAAAGAACATCATTCTTTTTAACTTAGAATATTTTAAAAACTAAGATATTATTTTCTCTGTTAAATATATGTGTATCTCAGAAAATAAAATTTGTCATGGAAACAAATTGGACCAAAAGGTGAAAGCGGATGGGTGCACCGGTGATTTCCGTGCACTTTTCCGAGCTCATGGAACTGTGGGAGATGTCGATCTGTCTCACGATGAAATGGGCTCATGGAATTCAGGGACTTAGGTGTCGCAGGCCAGCCACTGGCTAGATTCGCGCATGGGCTAAGCCCTTACTGGGCCGAACAACTGCCGCTGCTGGGCTTCATGTCCATGCTGGCCTGCTTCATCAGGAAAAAAGGTACTTATCACTATGTAGTTTCAAATAACACTTACAACGTTCTGACTTTGCAAACTTTTTCAGAAAATTGTAAAAAAAGAGAGTCTAGTTTCTTTTGGTTGGTGTAGTAGTTCTTCTGCCCGAGTGTTTAGTAGCCTGTCGAATCTTAGATTTCTTGCCTAAGCTGAGGGAGATGTGCGGCTCCACATCTACTCTTCATCCTGTTCTGTACATATATATGTGCCCCACATCCCTCACATCTCACCATTCTTTGTGCATAGTTAGTAGCAATTACATCTAGTTAAATCTTGAGTTTCCTTTGCGCATTTGGATCTGTAGATGTGGAGTTAAAATAAGTGGTTAGAGCTGCGTAAAGGTAGCTGACTTGTTGTGAGCTGTGAATTCTAACCGATCAATATCTATATACTTCAGTGAAGCTCAGTAGAGTGGTATCTACACAAAGGCGACACATTTAATTTTACATGACATCCGCTTTGAGTAATGCGATTGTAATCTTTTGGGCAGAACCTATACCAACAATGTTCATTTTTTTTCAGTTTCTTACCCAATCCCATAGAGCCCAATTACAGCTGAAGCTCAACAAATACCGGCTTTCGGTTCAGACTTCAGAATTGCTGAGAACCTGAAAGCATCATACAAGCTGTCTGCCGTTGCTGTCCAGCTGCATATCGAGTTAGATGATGCTTTGCTCCTACTGCACACACACGCAGTTGCCATACAGCTCAACGATAACTGCCGCTGCCCCTATCACAATGCGACATATTTCCTGCGATGGCACGCTCATCATGGGTTGCTCGACGCTTGGTACTCACTTCAACTGAACTTTGTCAGGAGCTACAGCTCGGCTGCCCCTTTGACCAGCAAATTGCTTCGGAACTGGTCTGAAAACTCAGCTCTCAAATTTTCTCACCCACCAACACACGTCAACTGAAGGAGACCACATGAATGAATGTTTGTATGTTTGAGGTAGATGGAAGTTGAGTCAAGTGCAAGCAAATCTAACTTGTTTTTGCAACGCCCCCATTGAATGATGGGTCAATAGTGGGTCATAGTCGCAGATGCAAGTTATTCAGCAGTTTTGACAATCACGCATCTTTGGTGTGAACTTGAACTGACAAGTTGACAGATGGTGGAAATTTAAATACAATATGAGAGGTTGGGGACTTGGGGGTTAGGTCAAATCTGCTACACTGACAGTCCAAGCTCGATCAGTGATGATTAGGTCATAATTTGGCGTCTACCACCTGTCAGTACACAAGTACAACTGCATCTCATATGGAGTACTGGTTGGGTTTGGCCAAACCCACCGAGCACTGCGTTTAGGTTGTGGATCCACTACTGCTGAAAACGTTTGGAATTTGGAAAAAAGGTTTCGGTTGGCAGGAGATAAAAAAGGGTCAGGGGAGGCTATGGAGCTAGTTTGCACGTCATGATAAATGACACCCCGACACTCGTGCAAAATACGAGAACAATATACTCAGGGATGCAAACCAGCATGTTTACGGGTTTAACGACAAACTATTTTTCTGCGGGTTACGCAGGTTTTTAGTTATGCCGCTAAGACCGTGAATAGTGCCACTTACGTCCCTAAACATATGTAACGTGGGAAGCCCGTTTAATGAAAAGGTGATGCAAGCAGAACGATCCTGTCGAGACACACAAGTACAGGTCGTTTTTTACAACTGCTCGTAGTGTTCAGGACAGAGTCGAAGCAGGTCGGCAGGAGCACGTTCGTTTCTGTCTCCGGGATTGGACGGTCAAGGCGCTGCCTCCTTGCGTGAAGTACCGAGCCGTATCAATATCATCACGCAGCCGACGTGAGAAGGGCCTGTAGTCATTCCGTCAGTTGGTGGCTGTATCTGTATGAATGTATGTATATGCCCTGCCTCTGCCGGTACATGCAGATTTCGGCGCGAAATCTTTGCTTACACGGCCGCCCCAAACCCAAGCCTTTTCTGGTGCTGCGTGGTTCAGTCACAGGCAACGCGTGCGTGCGGCAAGTGAACGCGACATGGATGTGCCGTCGGCCCGTAGCGCGTGTGTGCCGGCAGGCCGCCAGCCGCGGCGCCACTCCCCGGCGGCTGGACGCGCGCGCCGTCCGCGTTTCTGCGCGCCGCGTCCCACCGCCGCGGGGCATGGGGCTGCTTGCCACCTTTGCTCTGGCCACACGTCTCGTGTGGATTTCTCTCGTCGGCAGGCAGCTTTCCGGGGCGTTTTTTTTTTTCCTCTGGCTCTTGTCGCCAGTCGCCACGCCTTCTTTCCACCACCACGCAAAAAAGTTGCGAGCCGACTCGCATTAGGTTCCCCGCCACACACTTTTCTCCGGTTCCCACTGATGAAGCGGACTCGAGCGAGCCGTCCACACGCTACTCGTCGTCTCGAGGAGTCGCTCTCGTACGTCTCGTGCATGCATCGACCGATTCGCACAAGCACAGAGATGCATGCACGAGAGCATCGGCACGGTCGCAGCCGCGCGGACGCAGAATCGGCAGATTGCATGGAGTCCACATGTTCGGCTGCTATTATTTGCAGCTGATGCGCAGTAATTTTGCTGCAGCTTTGTTCTCACTGTATTCCTGTGTGTCAAGGCTGCTGCACAGTAGAAAAAAAATGGCAGCCGAACATAAATTGGAACAGCTCAACACATCGCACGGTCGCAGCCACGCGGACGCAGAATCGGCAGATTGCACGGGGTCCGGGGAAGGCTGACACTTGCGTTATATTAAGGCATTCTAGAAGCATGGTGCTGCTCTGTTCTAGAAGAAAAAGAAAACCACCACCATCGCACCGAACGAAAGTGATCTCTCTGCTTTTTTACCTCCATCGGAAGAGTAGAAAACACAGCACAAATGAGCAGGCAGTGCACTGGACGCTTCAAGCTGCTTCGCTTTTCCAGAAGAGTCATGCTTCCAGTAGTTGGGCTCATACGTGCATACCCTCAGCTTCACCAACCGCTTCAGTCTTCTCCCACAAGAGAGCAGATAGGATGGCCCAGAGCACAAGTGGATGTGGACGATCAGCTCAGCATCCCAACAGAAACAAAAGGCAGGGAAAGATCAAGGAAAGAAATACCAATGCCAGCAGCAGCATCACTCATCACCTCTCCAATCCAGTATAATTGTGCAGTATACACACATCTATCATACAAAAAAAAGAGAGATGCTAATAGGATCAGAAGAACTACCCTCCTACATCTGCACACCAACACAGCACAGAGGATAAATAGCAGCAGCAGGTCAAAGGGACCTGCAGGCTACGAGTTACATCGACAGGGGCAAGTGGCCGTTGGAGGCGCCGTTGTAGGTCTTGCTGTCCTCCTTCCTCCGCTTCAAGACGACGCCCCAGGTGATGGCCTCCAGGACCAGGGCGATGGCGCCCAGGATGCAGATGGCGATGATGTACCCGGTCTTCCACTTCTGCTCCACGTCCAAGATGGACATGCCCTTGAAGATGTTGACGATGCCCAGGATGATGATGGTGTAGCCGACCGAGTGGTGGTACACGTTCCAGTAGAACCGGTATTTGTGGTCCTTCTTCGGCCTCAAGAAGAGCGCAAAGATCTAAACGGGGGAAACGATAGTAGAGGAAAGGTGTCAGCAATTCAGCACATACATTAGATTTTTCAGCAGGTATTCGTGAGCAGAATTTGTATCGAGGTACCTGCAGAGTGCCAAGAGCAAAAACTGTGATCCCAATGTTCCTGTGAGCTGAATAGGTGATTCCCTTGGACAGGTTGCCAAGATGAATGCCAGTTGCCCAGCCAGACACTCCGACGCCATAACCGATCAGCTGGCAAGCTACATGGAGGTAGAACCATGCCGGATCCGCCGACTTGAATGTCTTGAGGTATCTTGCGAAAATGGCTCCCATGGGCAACAGAAGACCCCAGCTCACAGCATTCAGGACTCCATGAGTCTGCACAAAACAACGGGACAAATAAGATTTGTTTCAATAACACACAAAAAAAAGGGATACTGGCTAATATGCACAAGAAAACTTAGGAACGGTAACAGCTGTTCCGTGCTATGTGACAATATTACGGGAGCACTTTATATGGAAACGGAATCGATACTTTCTTTATGCAGACTTCGGTTGTCACAAGGCACCTACCTAGGCACTTCCGTTACAGCTAGAATTTATATTGTGAAGTCAATGCGCCAACGATTATCTTGACTGCATCGAATTGCCCTGATGGTTCGGAATACTATAGCATGTTAGCAGCACATGCCGTTCTTCAGAATTCTGAATGCTTTAAAATGCAAAGACCATGTGGCATGCTCTAGGCACCAACAGTTGGGCGCTGAACTGCGGAAGTCCACCAAGGAAGGATGAAAACTGACCAGGAGAGAAATGCCAGCCCGATGCATCAAAATTCAAAGCGTACGGATGAGAAAGATAGGAACTTGATCTGATACACTACTATGTCACACACGAACATACAGTCAATAAACACCGCATGCCGTACGGACTAACGGGGGTGAATAGCAGGTCTAAAACAATTCAAAGGACCAGGACAAATTGGTTGAAGACAATTGTAGACACAGGGAGTCAGGGAATAGTTGTTTTTTTGTGTGTGTGACCTACATCATCATGCTATTCCCCAGATGAAGAAAAAGGAGAGAGAGTTAGTAAGTACATCATCAAGCAGTAAAATTAATTTGTGTGGTTAATCCTACTGCCTTGTTTTTACAGCAAGGAACTATCTTGCTCTTTGCGGTAACGCTTCATACAAGTACAGTAACTCATTTGCATAACAAAGGTGAAATAGAAGAGATTCTGTTAAAAGCTGAGCTTTTTAACGCACGCAAGAACTCGACAGGATTCGAATTGTCGAGTTGTATGGTCATGCGAATTTCAAGCCGGCGAATTGGCTCTCAAATTTTGCACGAGCACATAAGACTTCTAAGTAACGACGGAAGGGCTAAAGACGAACCGATAAAAGGTAAAATCGAATCTTCAGGCATGAAATGGAGCAACTCACATTTTTCTGCCTGAGGATGCTGTTCCCTCCGCTGGCGGCGGCCCCGGTGACGAGGTTCAGCTTCCCCTTGGCGTTCATGTTGTCGTTGCTCATGGCGTGCGGCGCGATGCTCCCGCCGGAGTACGGCCCCACTTGCCATATCTGGTTCACCTCCCCCGTGCCGTTCTGGAGCTTGAGGGTCCCGAACATCCGGACGCGGCCGTCGGAGCCGAGCTCGGCGGAGAGCTGGGACGCCGGGTAGGACAGGGGCCCCTGGTTGAGCGTAGTCCCGGAGATGCTGTAAGTCTGCACCTCGTACCCTCCTCCTTTGGGGACGGCCACGAGCGCCTGCGCGCCGTCCATGCCGTCGCCGGTGGGGTTGAGCCCCCAGGCCACCCACCCGCCGGACGACGGCGGGGCCGCGAGGAACGCCACGGACAGAGACGACGCCGCGGCGTCGTAGGTCCAGTGCACGGACGCGCCCAGGCGGGTCAGGTCGGCGCAGGCCACGTAAACGCGGTTGCTTGAGAACGTGTCCGCCGAGCAGGCCGCGCCCACGCGCGCCGGCGCAGAAAACGCCACAGTGGCGACGAGGACGACGGCGAGGAGCCGCGGGAAGGACATGGCCGCGGCGGCGGGGTCCATGCGTGCGCGCGGGCAGGGATCTAGGCTCCGAGGAGGGGGGGATGTCCGGTGGGGCGGGGGGAACGCAGAAAGGCTGCGGATTTGGGGTTCAGGAGTTTGGAGCTTGGAAATGGATGCAGCGCCAGCGGGTGGTGGTGGTGGGGCGGCAGGGGAGCCGGCGCCGCGCAGTTAATAAAGGACGAGGCGGAAGGGACGGAGGCCACGTGGGGGCCTGCGATTGGTCCGGATTGACGCGGTCAGTGGAGCGGGAACGGGGGCTCGTTTTGGGGGAAGGTTTTACCACTCGTTAAACATTTTTACCGTGACAATTGCGGCACGCTCCATGCGTTGATTCATTGCTTTGGTTGGGGTTTCTTCTTTTAATCCGGAACTCAAATAGGCCTAGATTTAAGTGAATGTAGCGTACTATAAAGCATGAACTGATGATTCGGTCCATTGGTGTGTACATATAAAGCGTGATGGTTCATTCCATTTGTGTGCAATTATGAAAAGATGATTAAAAAAGGTACTAGTTCCTTTTGTCTTTCAATTTTTTTGCATAGAAATAATAATACAGTATTATATGCCAACCAAAACAGACCTTATTAAATCACCTGTAAATCTCCTTGTAGATTGTTTTTTATAAGATTGGCAGTTGTTTTGCTAAACCACCACCTCACAAATATTATTTCATTATATGCACAAGTTAAGAAATTCATTGTTATATTGTAAAGACACTGAGTCAGGGACATCTATAGCTCTTATAAGATGAACCTCTATACATTCCATCTCAACATGTAAGCCCTCAATATCAGAAGCCCCAACAGTACTCCAATGAATGCAAGATATCCTTCTAGTATTTTAGATGTTGCTACCTATGGTCCAAAAAAATGCTATTCTAACATGTGGGCCATCAAAGTGGGGCTCACCTCATTAAAATCACACCAACTCCTCATGTGTTGATTGCCTGTGGCCTAGGCCATTTCCAATAAAAATTCCATTTTAGTTTTATTATAATTAAATGCTATGACCGCTGGGCATGATTGATGACATGGCAAGGAAGTTACGTGAAGAGAGGTAGAAATATTTCATAAGAGATGAGAAAGATTTGTCTAGATAGAACTCATTTATATATTGTTACCTAGACAAAAAAAACTGTGGCATTCCTTGGTAACTGTGCCATGAAATTTCTACTAGGCCTGGCCTTACAGATGGCAAGCACAACTAATAAACATAAACTTTCAAGGTGAGGAGATTATATTGCTA
Organism: Paspalum vaginatum; assembly: GCA_030272315.1. Lineage (NCBI taxonomy): Eukaryota > Viridiplantae > Streptophyta > Magnoliopsida > Poales > Poaceae > Paspalum > Paspalum vaginatum. Next base: position 40,321,250 of record CM059018.1, read on the forward strand.
AGGGTGTCCCAGGAAACTCTATTTGATAGATAACTAGGCTTGGTATCTCACGTGGAGGAAGAGAGAGCAGGAAACAAAATAGCTAGTGCTTAGACCACACTAGAGAAAAGAGAAGATATATGAGTAAGACTCACAGGATGCGGTCGGTTTATTGTAACTAGTAACCTAGTAGTACTAGTTAGGGACGCCCTAGACCGATTAACATGATTTTTCCTAAAATAACACTCTTTGAGGACGAAGATATGTATTATACATTAAGCATTATCGAGTTTACGTAATACTACATGGGACCATCAATAAAACTATCAATGTACTGATGCTGCAATTAATTAGATATCACGTTATGTGGTGAAGGGCATTGGAAATTTGCAAGTCTAGAGTGTCATTCCTCTGTCACACTAAACCACTAAACACTACTCTAGAAATATTTTTTAGAGGCGCCTCATTTTATTTCTAAATATATTTAAGAATGGAGTCACTCCTTTGAGGCTATTATCACCCGTTTGTCCATCCCACCGCAGATATATCGAACTTCTTTCTGTACACCGTGTCCACACAGTGAAGTGGGCGCTCTTTTGGACGGCCTCGTGAGCATATGGTCCGAGCATGGCCGCAGCTAAAGAACCCTTAGAGATGAGCCACATCTGAAAATAGGCACTATTTTGATGGAACGGTCCGTGACATGATTCTCGTTCGAAAAAATGCATTCGGCAACCGGAGTTGGTACGTGTTTTCGGTTGGGGTCTGCTGTGGCACTCTGCCTGAGTGCCACATTTTCTCACCAGTTGCCACGCGTTTAGACTTTGGAGAGGCCGTGTGTGCCGTTACACCTAGCTTGGAGATCGCAGGCAGCGATCGCCGTCGCCGAGATCGGCTGCACTGCACGCTGCGGTCGCCATGTGGCTTTGGAACACATTTTCTTTGCCCGCCCCTCGGCAATCCACTTTCATTCTATTTCTATACTACGGAGTACTCCTACATTTCTTCTACTAGCTTTCACGTACGAGGTGGATCGCACGAGCTACACACGTACGGCCTTGCTGCCAACTGCCATGTTGCTTGTTGCACCCTGCAAGTGGCCTGCATGCCGGGCGTCACTGTCGTCGTCATCGTGCCGTCGTAATAGGCCTGTTTGGTTGAAGGCCCGCAGTGGCCAGGCCAAATTTTAGTCACGATTTGACCACGTTTGACTCTAAATTTAAATTATACCATACATAATAATTTTTATCTATATGGTTTATTTAGCTATGTTAAATTTATATAAATGAGTAATTTTTTGTTTGACAAAATTTAAATTTAAAATCAAACATGATCAAACATTAGCCAAATTTTGGTCCAGCCACTCATGGCCTTGATCCAAACAGGCCAAATAATCACTCTCCCGTCCCATCCCATTCCATATGATTTGTACAGTGTCGACGGAGGTAACCGCTAGCTGGCGGCCACATCACGCGTGACATGCATGAGCCGCCACTTTGGTTAACATGGCGGCGGCATGGCCGCGCCCCCCGCGGTGTGGCTCTCATCCAATGATACTATTTAAAACAAAAATTTGAGTACTGTTTCGATACTGTTCTGTGCTGTAACTGACATGAGGCATAGAGTGGAGTGGGATTTAAAAAAATTAGATGAAAAGTGTTGTCAGAAGTAGGCTCACGTGGCTAGGCGCCCCGGGCCGATCCGCGACGATGTATCCCACGACGCCGGATCGGGATAATGTATCAGTAATTCAGTATTCATTCAGTAGACCCTCGCATAGTCGCATGCAGGTAGCTAGGCCCCGAATAAAATCCCTCCAGAACAGAGGCCTGCTTACGTTTACCTCGTGCGTATAGTGCTCCTAAATCGTAGCTTGCGCCTTCTGGCGTGCCGTCGGATCGGTCGTCGCCGAACAAGCAGGGGTGATCACTGCTCGATCCGAATCTAAGCACATGCCTCTTGCTTACTGCGAACCCAATGCAAGGGCAAAGGTGCCATGAATCCAGATGCATGGCAGCGTATGTACGCTGGCTGCTGAGTGCTGACTGTGCAATCGACGACTGACGGTGCGGTCGGTCAGTCAGACGGGTAGCGGGGCGGCATCACGCGTACTCCGCGCGGTGCTCAGCCACGCGGCTGGATGACCTGGATCGATCGATCGCGACGATGGCTTGCAGTTGCAGCCCAGGACGGCGGGCGGGACGTCCGTCGTACTTGAGACTTGAGAGGCTGAGGTCGACAGAGCGGCAGCGACAACGTACGTGGTAGTACACTTGTTGGAAATGAGATGGCACGCCACGGCACGCGCGCTCTCGTATCGTACCGTACGTCCTCCTCGTCTCGTCCTCTGCTGCTCGATCTGCTGGTGTTTTCGCTAGCTGACTCCTGCCGTGCGCCATCCGTGGCACCCACCAGAGTCCGAGACCGACCTGCGCTGCATGCGCACCTGGCTGCTGGAGCTGGTACGCGTTGGTGGCTTGGGCCGGCATCAGCGATCGATCCGGCCACCGACCGCGCGCGGCACGTAACTACTATAGCAGTACGGGTACGGCACCGGCAACTCGGCGAGCTCGCGCGCGTCGCACTCCCTTCCCTCTCTCGCCTCCGGCCTCTCCCTCCCGTCACGTACAGTTGTTGCAGGTGGTGGGTCGTTGGTGACTTGCTTGGGTCAGGTGCGACGGCGTGGGATGGGAGTCCCATCTGGCCATTTGCATCTATCGTCGTCGCGGCCTGACGGTTCTAGGTAACGTGGGTTGGAAAACCGCGCACGGCGACGTACGGCGCGGCCGCCATGACGCACGCCGCCGCTGACTTGCCGAGATCGTTGCGATTGCGAACCCGGGGGGGGGGGGGGGGGGGGGGAGGGAGCTCAGAGCTCACAGGTACCTCCTCCTCCCGGGCGCCACAAGTCCGGTCGTCGTCGTGCCCGTGGAACTTTTGTGCCGTGCCGGGCGTACGTACGCGCCCGGCCAGCACCAACGTTCAAAGCGACCCCGATGGCACGTCGTCGAGCACGACGGACGGCTATAGATCCTCCGCTGGCCGCCGCTGCTTCATTCGCCTCGTCTCTTTGCTGATCATCCTTGCTTTTGCAAACGAGGACAAAAAGGAAGCAAAAGTGTTCACACGTGTGCCGCACCCCCCGTAAGAAACGGGGTTTGGATACCCACAAGCAAATAAAAAACTCCTACCTATCTATCTCGTCACTGTCGCAAGTCGCAACCACTGTACGTATAACGTGGGCCTGCTGCTTGCCGGCACGCATTCATATTTGGGGAAGCTTCTGATCCGGCACGGGCGCGCGGCGAAGGCTCTAGCCTCTAGCACACGTCGGCCTAACCGAGATGGAGCCAGTACAGGCGTACAGCTAGTAGGCCAGCGACAAAATCGGCGCGCGCACCTGTCGTCGAATCGCATCCGCGCCGGGTTGGTAGCCAGCCTAGCTTGTCGCCGGTGGGTTGAGTTCGGTTCAGACGGCGACCAGTAAACACGCCACGCCCCGACGCGGCGGCGCCCGTGCCGGTGCCGCCCGGCCGCCAATTTCTTCCCTCCGCGGCGTGGGCTTCGCGTCGCCCGCGGGCCACGTACAGTACGTGCCTGGCTGCTGTGTTCGTGGCTTCGTGCACGGCGGGAGGGGAGAGGGAGAGACAGGCGACGGGCGGGGGCCTCGCCTCGGGCTCCGTTCGGCGCGTGGCGACGACTCCATGCGGCCGGGACGGGACGGGGCCCCGGCGAAAAGGACGGCCGGCGGGTGCCGTGGTGCGGCGCGCGCTTTTTGTCGTGCGCGCGATGGCGACGCGGCCCCCCGCTGACGCCGCCGTGACGGCCGCATTACGTACTAGCGCTTGGCCGGTCCTCGCGGGCTTGCACTTGCACGGGCGCGAGCCACACGGCCCACGAGACACACCGCCACGTCCATGCGTGCAGCTGCCTGCCTGCCCGGCTGCCCGCCGCCCATGCCATGCGTGCAGGTGCAGCTGCCTTCCTGCCTGCACGTGTCACTGGAGGAAGTCAGATCGAGGGAGGCTTGGTGGCAAGGCTGCATGCAGAAAATTTGGTTCTTCGGTGTCTTGCCTTGCGCGGTATGGAGTCCAACCCTTTTGCTCCAAGATTCAGAATAATCGCTGCTCTGTTCAGGCAGCACCCTCGATTGCATGCCTTGCCTTGCCTGCAACAAAAGTTCAGGATGACAGAAGATACACGGAGTGGACGTACTACGAATGATGGAATCGAAGAGCCACGTGCTGGAAATCACGCGCGAGATCCACTGCCGTGCCACGGCAATGCAACCCCAACGAACAACGCCTTAGCAAGCACGAGCACCCGCCATTGACGACGCAACCAGCTACTGCCGTGCCCGCGCGTGCTGCAGTGATCCCTGAGGCTATCCGTGCAGCGTGCGTGCGTGCGCGGTTTCCACCGAATGGACACTTGCCGAGAATCTTGCCACCACCGTCGCCGTCGTGTCCACTGGCAGCAGCAGCAGCTCAGCACCCCGGACGCTCGGCCGGGTCCTCCATTTCCGGCAAGGAAGCGTCCACGTCGCTGAATTTTCGTGTGGAATTTTTTTTTCCCGTTTCCCTCGTCCACGAATTCTACGGTCGAGCTTCCGTGACGCGCGACGTACGTACGCGCGTTCCACAGCACGCTGACAAGTGATGGCAGCGTACAACTTCCACGCCACGTCGCGGTCGATTCAGAACCGGCCGGGGGCGTCTGGGCAGAGGACAGAGTTAGCGACTTAGCGTCCGCGATGCAGGACCGAAAATCCAAGCACAGGATCCAATCAATCAACCCAGGCCAACCATTATTCAGGCAGGAGGACCAACTCGACCGGCCACACTCGAAACATATTTTTTTTTTCAAAGACTACGATTGACTCTGCGGATCCTAGCGTACGTCGGACCTGTTGAAATTTCCCTTCCAACAATTCAAAAATAACATTTCCCGGACAATGGTAATGTTGAAACCACACAACACACACACTTCAGTGGTCAAATCAGCCAAGCTTGACGCCGCCTGAGTGATATATGGGCCAAACGTACTGCTGAAAAGCCTGAAAGGCAGATACACACACACTCGCACGACTGCACGAGTAGTAGGCGGGGCTTTTATAGTCACGGTTTCAGACCATCCCCAATGCATGGCTAAAAGCACTGCCTATATTACTATTTCTCCGATATTTCAACTATTTTTTTCTCTATCTACAATAGCGCTATAGTATCAAACAGTGTTATAGACAATACTTTTTACTCCTCCATTAGAGATAGCCTCACATTCCACAGCCGAGCCGTCGCAGCTGCACCTCTGCAATGTGCGATGCAGCAGGACAGGTTGCAAAGCGGTTAAAGTTCAGACTTCAGAGAGTATCCGAGTGTGAAGCGGCCAACTTATTTGTCGTCACAGCCGGACGAATGAAGTTTGTTGACTGAATCGCTGAACATCGATCACTGCCTGATGGAGATTAGCATGGTGATGTTAGATTTAGGTGAGAAACAATACAGTATCTTTTCTGGCCGTCTTCTGGATGGTGGACGACACAGTTCGGCGGCACTTTGTACTGCCCTTCAACCACGCTCACTGACGCTGACCCACTGAGCAGTTTCTGCTAGCTCGGCTGGGACCCAATGCGTGTGTGGTTGATTAGCGGCCGGTAGAGTGGACTTGGTCCGTTGTTACCATCGTCTTCGCTGTGTAGGATCAGGACACAAATCGCATCAGGCTCAATTAAGCAGAACTACACTTGGTTATTATACATGCACACATGAATTGAAAAGCTTGCGTGGTACTAAAACGTTGGCTTTACCAAATCACGGGATGTTGGTATATATGAATTATGATTTGGCTTTAACCCAGGAGAGTCTAGTAGACAAAAAAGGTGGTATATAGCTGTACTCAAGTTATGCTCAGATATATAGCTGTACCTATACGTGCACTATAAAACTAACTGCATATATTGTCAGACAGAAACAAATAAAGCCTAGCTCTTTTTAGGTTTCTGGGGGGGAGCTCGTTTTCAGGTTAATTTTCAGAGCGGTCCTACCAAACACAGCTAGCGTAGTACGCCTGTTAGCTGGGAACCACGCCTGCTAGCAGCTAGTAGCGGCGAAAGGGGAGCTGAGTGTGAGAGTCAACTAACGTGAAACCTAACCACCCAACAAGATTGGAATCCTTCGGTCTGGAAAACAACGAGCTTTGCACCAGGAAAAGGCGCCCTTCGTACGCCGATCAACCTTTTCATCTACCTGCTTCTCTGGACCATCAAGAAAGCCCGCAGACTGTAATAATGATAGTAAAAAGGATTGTACAGGAAAAAGTTCAGAGGTCTTGTTGGCTCCAGCCCATCAGCATGTAGAGTGGTATGCAAGACAAAACCACCCCACTTGACGAGGAGATAATACTACTGAGCAAGCATATATAGCCTTTACCTTATCCGAACATACTACAGTAGCCCCTACGTACTACCCTAGTGTCGACATTTTTTTATTTTTTTTTTAGAACTTATTTCTAGGCTTCCAGTCCAGATGCGGTCTCACTTCTCTACGAACACCCTGCCAAGGACGAGCAGCAGGCATAGAATAATACAAAGCGTTGCCTTGCCGGCAATGACCAAAAGCGATCAGACCATCATCACATGGATGCCCGATTGTTACATACTCCTATATATCTCGACCATTGAGTTGCTTACACACAACGCTCTCTTGCTACTAAAACACATACCGCAATGATACGATGACAGGGATCTCTGAACCTTTATTATCATAAACAGCAGGAGCAGGCCCAATGCGGCCAACCGATCGTCCGTGCCCTTTTTTTGGCGCTCTCTCTCTCCATTTCGATCTATATATAGACGACGGCGCCTTAACCATACTTGCAAGCAACAGCCAAATGCAGCCTGCTGCAGCATTTTCCCAGCCCTGCAAATAAATTAGCTAGGCTGCCAGATGTACGTATTGCCTCAGTGTCACGGCCGTTTGGCCGTACGTTGGTGCCGCGGTCAGCGTGGCATGGATGCGATCGATCACGGGCGGGAACGCCTCGGATTGAGTATCCCTTAACTGTACCGCAAGTGCGCAGTTGCTGCCGAGACGAGGGTGTTTGTTCTTTAACGCGTTGTTAGTGTATATACTGGCCGGCGGGGCGCAGTTTGCAGACACCAGATGATACTGCCCTGGGTATGGTTTGTTTCGTGAAATGGATGCGGATTCAGGTTCGCAGGTGAAGTGAGGCCAAGTCCAGCATCATGTATGTGGTGTGGTAGTATATGTGTATTTTTAAACGATTGATTGGACAGTCCAGCAGATGGTGTATATGCATACTGTGAGAGCGCATAAAAAACGAGGTGTACAATTGTGTAAAATAGAAGCGTGGATTGGTAAGTTGGTGGACTTGGTCTGACATCAGGAGTGTGTGTGTTTGGGGGCTGTTACTTCAGTGTTTCAGACAGACGAAGAGGCTCCAAGATATGCGGACTGCAGGATACGTTCGTGATATGCTATGGTAAAAGGTAGCTCGAGGGCGTGTTTTATTGCTTGTTTCTAGAGCTTCCAGATCCATTTATCTATACACTGTACTACTAAAGAATACAGGAACATGGCGGAATTCAACGTTGCTTCATTCTCCTGCATCACATGCATGATCCCAATCAACTCGATCGATCTCCCGCATCCAGCTACCAGCGTTAATTAGTACGTACGTATTTCATTCAGGGGCATGTGAGCCGAGCGTAATCACACACTCGTACGTACTGCGTTCAGATGGTAGCATGCTTGCCTAGCTCGCCCCTCGCATCATCACGCGGTCACCCCCTTCGTCATCGTCGCCGGCCGGCCAAAGCATAAGCAACGCCGCCGTGAATCACGGGTCAATCTTCAACGCCCAGTTGCCCCGTGTATGCATCTTAATGCGCTCGGTGCCCAACGGCCAGCACGCGCGGATTCCCCGCGCGCGCGCGATACCCGTATCACACGGGTCAAGAGTTGCAGCTCCATTTACTTATTTTAGCACTTGTTCTGCTCTGTTCTTGGTCGACCCAACGGGTAGGCCTGTCAGTACGTAGCGCAGTAGTTTTCTGGCAACGCATGGGGGTGAGCTATGGCTTGGACCGTGCATCTGTTCGGTTCCACGGTCCAGCTCCGACGACGAAGATCAACGACGTGTGCGCACGCAGTGCAGGGACGAATTAACACTTGAGCTCGTCGCCTCGTCAGTGTTCTGGATGAACCGACGACCTGTCATCCCTGAAGCTGATGAACCTGAAGCAGCTGAGGCTGTTCTCTTCGCCTCCTCTCGCCGCCGCTGCCGTTGGGATCACGCACGCCGCGCGTCGACGTTCCAGTCAACATGGACAACACAAGGAGATGGGCCGCGAGAGAGCTAGCTAGGTTTGCGATGCAAAGTTTGGCCAGGCCCCAGCTCGGTCGCCGTTCGTTCCCAAAGACGATCGAAGGATGAACCATTGAACTGGCCTGGAGGCTGGATGGAGGTTCCAACTTCCAAGCAAGCAATCAGCAGCAGCAGCAGCGTTTACCAATTACCAACAGCCTGGGGAGCCGGAGGGATCATCGACCAGCCTTGCCTAATCGCAGGGAGTGGCGGTGGTAGGGCTGCCGGCATGTGCGCGGCGCACCTTACCAGCCCGCCCGTCGCCGATCGCGTGTGTGTGCGGGCCCCGCGTGGACACGAATCCCGTGTCGCCTAGATCCGGGCCCTTCTGTCAGAAGGAAGAGTACGTACTCTGCCCGGATACTAGGAGGCTAGGACCTGGCAGTACGAATTAATGCGAGTGCTGCAACGGCTCTATTGCTATTTGCTATACACGAGAATGGGGATAAACGTGCCTATATATCGCTGCACGAGAAGGCGTATACTGTATATTTGAATACCGCTGTACTTCCTTCGCCACAGCAGTAGTACGTGATCAGAAATAACTCGGATGGGATTATATAGACGATAAAACCAGATACTCCATATTAATGAACCAAACTGCAGGAAAGAGGAAAAAATGTTAAGAAATTAAATGAGTGCGTATCTTGAGAAAAAAATAAAATAAATCTTTAGAAGATAGATATTCCAACAATTACTAAATGTGGACCCACCTGGTAAGAAAAAAAAAACAGTAGTACAAGACAATTAAATGCGCATGCAATAAAATCTACTCCGTAGTTTGTCCACGACTTTGCTCATGAATTATTTACGGTGCAGATTTTTGAATGGTAGAAATGAATTCTTTCAGAAAAGAAAGGGGTGCGTTCAAAGGACTTTATAAGTTTATATTTAAGAGCGGCGAAGGGATTAGCTAGCAATTACCTTGAAGGAGAAATACCATGATTTCATAAGAACAAGCTCGGTTCGCCTCTAGAGAACAAAAACCATGGCGGGGCTAAAGGTGTTTCCGTTGGAGGGCCGAGGGCACGGGCTTTTACACACCGATGAACCACCCAAGGTCTTGGAAAAGAAGTCAACAGGGTTTCCTACGCACCAACAAGTGATTCATATTACTTTGATTTGAAGTTTGAACATGCTAGGCGAAGAGTGGCCAACCGCCTAATTCTGTCAGGCACACGGTCTTCAGTATTCACTCGTGGCTACCGCACGCACCAAAAGCGTCCTGATACTCGTAGTAGCACAATTGCGGAAAGCCCCCTGATCACGTACGCAATTGCCAATCAATCCCACTCCTCCCCGTATTAAATCCACGCTCCCGCACACGGCACATCTCAGAGAGCGAGCCAGCCACACTCTGTGACACTGAGCAGCCTAGGAGAGAGCGCCAACCAAACACATCATGGCCGCCTCCGCGTCCGCAATGCCGCAGCGCCTCGCTGTGCTGCTGCTCCTGCTGGCGTCTCCGGCGGCGACGCGGCTGGCGTCGGCGGCGTGCGGGAGCGAGAAGTTCCCGGCGGGGCGCGCGTACGCGGCGTGCGAGGACCTGCCGAAGCTGGGCGCGTCGCTGCACTGGACGTACGACGCGCCGACGAGCGCGCTGTCGGTGGCGTTCGTGGCGGCGCCGGCGGCGCCCGGCGGGTGGGTGGCGTGGGGGCTGAACCCCACGGGCGAGGGCATGGCGGGCGCGCAGGCGCTGGTGGCGCTCACGGGCTCCGGCGCCGCGGCGCCCACCGTGAAGACGTACAACATCTCGGGCTACGCGCTGGGCCCCGCCACCGCCAAGCTCGACTTCCCCGCCACCGACCTCGCCGCGGACGCCGCCGGCGGCGGCGGCAAGATCCGGGTGTACGGCAAGCTGCAGCTGCCCAAGGGCACGAAGGCCGTGAACCAGGTGTGGCAGGTGGGGTCCTCCGTCAGCGGCGGCAACCCCGACAAGCACGCCTTCGGGGCCGACAACCTCGCGTCCAAGAGCAAGCTCGTGCTCGCCGGCAGCAAGGCCGCCGCGGGCGGCCCCGCGCTCTCGCCGGCCCTCGCGCCCGACGCCGGGGGCCCGTCCGCCGGCGGCCCGTCCGCCGGCGGCAGCAACAGCGGCGCGGCGTCGTCCATGGCGCCATCCGCGGGGAAGAACGCCGCGGTGCCCGCGGCCCGCGTGCCTGCGCCGGCGCTCCTCGCGCTCGCGCTGGCTGGTTTCTTGGCGGCGGTATGGTGACGGGCCGACGGCGGTAGCTGGGCGTTTCCATCGTTCATCACCGGCAGCGAAGGTGGCGGCGGTGGCGGGCAGGAGGAGAGCAGATACTGCGCTATTTTTGTTCGTTTTCTGGTTTTATTTTATTCTGGGCGTGAAATAAGAAAAATGGGTTGATGTACTGTACTTGTTGCGGAGGTGGTGTTTGGTAGCATAGTGATTTTACTGTAGCGGTGGTCATGCCATTCATTCGGATCACATGATGAGTGCTCGGTTTCTGATGAATCTCGCTCTGGGTCTGGGGTTGCTTGCAGTTGCAGTACGTGCGTACTATACAATAGCAGATTCGCAGTCGCAGTACATGTATCTGGTGCGCCGTCTCATCTGATTCACGCTCGAATGCCGTGACCACTGACCATGGCCGCGGCCCGTAACCGGACCGGCCTACCCACAGTCTTCTCCGTTCGAGTTTCGTTTCGACTGAACAAAGAACCCTGCAGGTTCATCAGTGTTTCAGCTCTACAGCTCTACCGCCTCTACTACCAGGTGTGTTAGAGAAGTGTGTGTCAAGTGTTAATAGCGATCGATCAGACCAAGAGCTGACTGAGCATCTCAGGCTCAAAATCTGCCTACTTTTACAGCAAAACGGTTGCGCAGGCCGATCATGGATCTGTGGAAGGAAACGTCAGTTAGCTTTAGGCTTCAGCTCAGCGCACGTCCCTGATGAGTGATGACTGTAGGTACGCTCTGCTGTGTCCAAACCTTTTTCTTCTTCTGTAATCTGTAGGATGATTGGATGCTCTCAGTGACGCTCGCGGACCTCGTGAATGACAAGTGAGGCCATGGCAATCGAGCACTTCACTCATCGTTCAGTTCCTTCAAATAAAGAGTATGATGGGGAGAACAGCGCACGACGCCATTAGCGGCGGCCATTATCCAGGAACCAGACCACGCAAGCAAGCAAAGCGCAAGAAAGAAGAAGAGAAAAAAAAAATCAACGGCGTGGTGCTCATTGCATGCAACGCACGGTTGCAGGGTCCCAGAAAAAGGCGCCGAGCCAGCTAGCTGCAAGGGCGCCGAGGACGCCGGCAGGGGGGGGGGGGGGGGGGCCTCCGTCCGGCGTGGTAGGTGGCGGTCGACCGGGGTGATTGGGTCGCCGGCGTGGGTGGGTCACGGGCAGGGCAGCGGCAGGCCATGGTGCGCTCCTAGCTTGCGAACCGAACCCCCAGTACAGAGCACATGGCGGGCACAGTTGCCGGGGGAGGTGTCCGCGTGCGACGAACGGGCGCGGACGCGAGTGGGAGTGGGCGAGGGTCCCCGCCGGCCCGCCGGCGCGGCGGAAATTACCGCGCGCCTGTGCTTGCGTATGGGTGCACATGCCGCCGCAGTCAGTCAATCTGAACTCTTGCGCCGTGGCGGGTGCGCGCCAGGCCGCCAGCCTGCAGCCTTGCACTCGCACCAACCTTGGTCGGTGCCCCGGTGCGACAGTTTTAACCACTGTTTCGTCTACACGCCTGCAGAATTTTTGTACTGGATGCTGATAAATACTCCGTATAGATATATATTGAACATATATACACACAAAGTAATAATAAATACATTTAGTATATGTCTAAAATCCTTTCAAATTAGGACCGAGGGAGTGCTCGGTAATTTATTATTGTGTTTGCCATGCAATCCTTTATCTTGTACAATACATTTTTAACCTTTTTAAAATTTCTTATAACTAGACTAATAGATAAACACTTTAGGTCTAGTTTGGGTAAAATGGTTTTGGGTAGTTTGGAGGATTTGAGATATTTAAACCCACATCAAATCAAAATCTCACTCACTTTCTCTCGATCTATTCCAATCCTCACGAATTTAAAAGTACATAAACCACACCTTAGCGTTTTTTAACAGGTAAACCTTCGTGATAGGTACTACTAGCCTAGTAAGGCTATCAGCAGTCATGCACTGCATACCTTTCCCTAAACGTATGCAGTCGAATATAGGGTAGGCAAATCCTGCAGCGGGCGACTCGATCGGTCACCCTACCATCCAGTCGAGTCTCTCTCACCTCAGATATCCAGTGGTTCCAGTAGCAACCCTATGCCTTCTTTCTCCTCCGTAACACCAACGACCTCGTTCCTCCTGCGCACGGACGGAGAGGAGGCCGGCGGCTGGCGACGGGGGAAGGTGACGGGCCACGGTGGAGGACGAAGAGGGAGAGGAGGAGCGCCGCTGGGCGAGGCAGAGTGGCCGCCTCCCTCGATCTGTGGCCGCCGGGCGCGAAGGAGGAGGCGGCGGCGCGGCTGGAGGAGAGGACGAGGTGGCGTGGAACCGGTGGAGAAGGACGCCGGCGAGGGAGGAGACGGCGGCGCGGTTGGAGAAGAGGAGGAGGCCGGCGCGGATCCGACGCAAGGAGGAGGTGGCGCGCTGTGGGAGAAGAGGCGGAGAGACCGGCGACGCGCGGGCTAGGTGGAGACAGCGGCGCGTGGGCCGGGGTAGGCGGCGCGGTGGGCCGCCGCTAGAGTGGAGAGAGCGGCGCGGTGGGCCGCCGCCAGAGGAAGACGAGTCCGGCGCGATGGAGGAAGCCGCCGCCGCCGCCGCCGCTTGGATCGGTGGAGGTCGCCGCCGCTGCTTGGATCTATCGGCGGGGAAGAAGAGAGGCGCGGAGGCAGGGTGAGAGCGGCGGCGGCGGGGAGGAGCGGTGGCGGCGGACGATGAGGAGGTGGGGCAGAGGCGAAGCAGCGTGGGCGCGGTGCTCTCCGGCGGGGGCGACGACCGATGAGGACGGGGAGGTACGAGTGTATAAATAGCCTAAAAAAGAGCTCGAGCCTCTGTCGTGACTCACGAGCCATTAACCACCTCGCATTAAGCTTGACGCGCGATCAACTTAGATTCTAATCTCAAGCTTGAGCGTCGCTGACCTCGAACTTTTGACTAGTCTCGGGCTCTCAGCCAATTTTATTTGTCTGGGCATTTTTAGATAGGAATCATGAGTAATCATTTGTCTGAGCAAAGTGTCTAGTAAACTTAGCTTCCAAAATATCTTGAGCTAGTTTCTGTTAATTTTGCCCAAAAAATGCACTGCCAAGCAAAGCAAGCATTCAAATACAAAGGGTAATCGAACGATGCAAAATCATACCGGCATCCAAATCCGTGAGCACATAGATGGACTATACATGAGTGGCCTTATAAATTGGTTCTTTTTCTCTATTGAGCTTGCACCCTGCCACTCTTAAACTCAAGTTTGGTCAAAGTTGGAGAAGGTCAAACTTATGAATTATGATTTAAACGGGGTATGCAATATAATTTTCTGAAACAGGAGGTGTTTGGCTACTCCTTAGGAGAAGACAGTTTTAGCCCCATTTTGACTGCAAAAAAAAAAATCTCCAATCGTTCATTTTTCCTGTATTTTTTAATTATTTTATGTGAATTTACTCTATACTTGTGAAATTCCACGCTCTAAAGGGCCTAAAAAATATGTACAAAATATAAGAAGGTCAATGAATGAAATATATAATAAAAATTAAATACACAATAACCAAGTTAAGAAAATAAATAGCTGGGTTATATATGCACAAGGCCCAGCAACTTATATATACAAGAAATAAAGTAGGAGCAATAAGTGACAGGAAAGTGATTTGGTCCAAAACCTGCACGGCCTCATCAATTACGGCCCAACAACTTCCAGAAACAGCCCAACTATAAAAAAAATCAGCCACCTGGTCAGAGCCCAAGCCCATTCAAACCAATCCAACCGTCCGGCTGCAACCACCCACATCCCAGCCGTCCATCCGATCAGGGTCTCCGCCCTAGGGTTTTAGCTCGTATAAGAGACCCCTCTCGACCCCCGAACCCCCGCCTCCGCCGCCTCGCGCTTCACCGGCTCTCTTCCTCTTCTCTCGGTGCGCTCCGATCCGAAGGTGCCACCTCGTCGGCGGAGTTTTCCCTCTCGTTTTCCTGTTTCTTTGCTCGTTGATCTCCCCTAACGTTTGGTTGCTTGTTGTTGCTTGCCGGCGGAGCAGAGATGGCGGTGCCGCTGCTGACGAAGAAGATCGTGAAGAAGCGGGTCAAGCAGTTCAAGAGGCCCCACCTCGACCGCTACAAGTGCCTCAAGGTGTGAACCTTCACCGTCCTTTTGATCTCTGAAATGGTATCTCAGGCCTCTTGCTGCATTATTGGCGGCCGGATCTGTGTCCTTGGTAGACCTCTATGGTTTTTAGAGCTGTTGTGCTCTCGAGTCACCGTCCGATTAGTCTGACACCTGATGAATACATGCCCTTGATTAATCGTACTATTCCAACCTGGTTATGTTTGCAAGTAGTCAGATGTAGTTTCCTAGAACGGCCTGATGATGGTTGGTCTCAACAATTTTGTGTTAGTGTTCTAGATTTATAGTGGTCTATGGTCTTCTAGAAATCAGCAGCGCTCTGAACTGAAGTCTTGAACCTCTGAAAAGTTCGTAGGTTCTATACTGCTTCTGATTGTTGGTTTGAATTGTTTTGGGGCTCTCAGGATTATTCATCTGGCAGCATGAATACTTGGCTTGTAAGAATATTGTTTTTCCCATGTGCAATGGATTTTTATTAAACAGATGATAAAGTAGACTTAGAGATGCATAAAAAATGCGGTGTTAATAGCTGCGTACATGCTGTTTTTGGATGATTTTAGTTCCGTCTATTGCTGTTTTTCTCTTAGCTCGCACAATGAACCGTAGCAGTTCCACTTCGAAAAGGATTGGAAAAATTATTTGATCTCATAGTTTTGTTAATGTTGCTTACTGAAGTTTATGTTATTCAGAGTGCACTATAGGTATTACAGAATTGTTCTTTGGCTGAGTACATGAGTGCTGTTGTCTTGACATTGCTGTTTTAGTATTTTGGAAATACGGTAAATCTCCGGTGGAATTGGATAACGAATTTTTGTGTCCATTAGCCTAATATTTGCTTTGACTGCTTTCACGTGTTTTCATATTTGAACCAGTTTTGAAATTGGTTTTTGCTTACATTCTAGCTTTTCAGTCCAACTAAGAGGTTCTTTGTGTTTTAATGTCTACCTAGTATATGCTTCTTGCAGTTGTCGTCAAATAATAGAAAGTTGAATTTTCTCTTAGTTCTTGAATTTAATTAGTATTTAGTAGCCCAATACAAAATAAATAAACAAAAAATGATTATACTTGTATATATGTATCTTCGGATGTTCTACGGACAGGATATCTAACTTCTGCTTGATTATTCTTTGTACAGCCAAGCTGGCGCAGGCCAAAGGGTATTGACTCCCGTGTCAGGAGGAAGTTCAAGGGATGCACCTTGATGCCCAACATTGGTTATGGCTCTGACAAGTCGACCAGGCACTACCTCCCCAACAAGTTCAAGAAGTTTGTGGTGCACAATGTCTCTGAGTTGGAGTTGCTCATGATGCACAACAGGTATGAATACCAATGTTGTCATTAACAGTGTCTTCCGATTCTGATGTTTTCTGTATGCGATCCAATTCCACTTGCAACTACTTTTACTGATGCAATGCTTCCTCTTCTTTGCACATACAGGACCTACTGCGCTGAGATTGCCCACAACGTCTCCACCAAGAAGCGCAAGGAGATTGTGGAGCGTGCAGCACAGCTCGACATCGTGGTCACCAACAAGCTCGCCAGGCTCCGCAGTCAGGAGGACGAGTAGTCTGGGTTTTTGTCACAAGGACGTACTGGATCTTGTTATTCCCATCTGTAGGAAAACTACTCTGTTTTGTGTACTCAGTACGCAGAATACATGTTATGCAGACCATTTTGCTATCAGTAGCAACTCAAATGTGGCGAATTCTTCTGTTAACGTACATCTGTCTGTTCTATCTGCATTGTTTTGTTTCATTGGCGTTGTATCTACCATTCTGTCATCTGTTTTTGCGTACGGATGATTTCATGATATGTTCATCTTAGCGGTACACCATCGTGTTGTTTTAAATTAAACCTTTCTACTGCTTTGACCTTTACACCTAAGTACCCAACTAGACGTTAAGACATCTATAATCCCTTTGAACATAAAATTTGAGGCGCTATGTGCTGCTGCAACGTAGCGCAAGAGCGCTGTGAGCTAGATCTTTGATTTCTGCTCCCATCTCCAGTCTGCCTTGAGGTTATGCTGGGCACTTTTTTCTGCTGCAGCTGCAGAGGTTATGTAAAGTTTATGTTCATGGGAAAAAAAGAGGTAAACAAATGTTTTTTTTTTTGAAGGGAGGTAAACAGATGTTTATACAACGAGAAACGGAAAAGAAATAAAAAAAAGCATGCAAGTGGGTTGGGTCATTGGGTGTACTGTTGATGCCTTCTGCCCTCTCAGACAGTAGTGCCACGCTTTATACCGTCAAACTACCTTTGCCTTTGTTCATCGTACAAATGTTTTTGCTGCTGCTTGCCGAAATGTTTATTTAGCCTTAACTTTTGCATAGCCACTGGCCTTTGCATCACCTATGCATCCATAATTTTGTTTGATTTTATCATGTACGTTTGGATGTGTTTTTTTGTTTTAAAAACAAGTGTGGGAACACCTAAAGGAGGTGGGAAGACTGATACATACTCGGTAGCGGTTCTTGCGGCGGTTCTTGTGATTTATTCTCTCCGTCGTGAAATACAATGTTTTCCATAGTTTTCCTAAGTTAAAAAACAATGTTTTTAATACAAATTGACCATTATTAGATCAACACTGAGCTATATTTATATTTTTCTATATGCACTTAGTCAAACTTCAAATAATTTGACTTTGAGTAAACCACAGAAAAAAACTATATTTGAGTTATTGAGTAGTTCCTGACAGAAGCTGTAGTGGCTGTGGGCGTTGGACGATGCAGCCTGTCTCTGGAGCAGACTGTTCTGTGAGTAACTGTGACCCCGTCGAGCTCAGTTGGTTTCCCAAAGGAACCAACTCTTCCGGCTCTTTCCACGGCCCAGCACTGAAACGGCAACTCAGTTATATTTGTAGGCCGCCTTACTGGGCCTTATAGATTCAACATGTGAAGTTGGAGGCGGCCTTTGCCACTTCTCCCCGCCTGCTCCACCGTCGCCGCTGGCCGTGCCGATCTCCTGTATGGCGGCGATGGTCGCCGGTCGCCGGGCCGTGCCACTTCTCACATCACTCGCCGGTCGCTCGTCGATTCCACGTTAGGTCGTCGTGCGAGCGCGAGCGAGCCCTTTTTCCACGTACGGCTGCTACAGCGCGCGCTTGTAAAGCCACACGCACACTACAGCTCCGCTCGTACAAAGCGACCCATCCACATGCATGGATCGATCGCAAACAGCGCCGCGACGGCCGAGGGCGACCGGCCGGCGACGGCGAGCGCGCGCGCGCTCCTTCCCGGCGCCTTTGCTCGCCGCGCCGCTCTAGCTTTCCTGACGGCGACCCCAACAAAGCCTCCGCCCGCACTGCTGGCTAATGCTGCTGCTGTGCTGCGCACAAAGTGGCGGTGATGCCCCGAGCAGCTTACGATCAAAGACGGTATGTAATGCACGCAGTACGCACAGACCACTAGACCAGACTTTGGCGGCCGGTAGCAGCTTCATCGTTTCCTTTCTCTGTGTTCCCGTACAATCAAAGCCATATCTGCGAGGCGCAAATTAAAGGGACGACGACAGATGATGCGCGAATAGCAACGTGCCGACGCAGCATGCATGGTGCAACAGCCGCGTACGTGTCCAGCCTACAAAGAGCACTATTGCGCACCGGACTTTACTGCTAGGCTGGTTGATAGAGTTCCTTTCTGATCTTTTCCCTGTACTTGAAGTACTATATATATGAAGTCATTGTCTTGTTCGATCGGGTCGAATTACAAGTGAATTCCATTGTTTCCTTATGGTTAAATCGTTAGCAACCTGTGGGAGTTTTAGAAGATATTTTGTGTCAAAAGTGTTGGTGCATAAATTTAATAGTGTCATAAGCTAGTGATTTAATTCACACACATAACTTTTTGTCATTTATTTTTAGATAGCATATCTTACTATTACTAATTACCCATCTCTGCCATTATGAAAGGTTTTGAGTTCAACTCTCACGAAAGCAAATTTCTTTTTCTTTTTTTTTTGCAAAATTTCCCATTTTCAATTTATTTTCTAAGTAATTACCCACCTCTGCCATTAAGAAAGGTTTTGAGTTCAACTCTCAACAAAAGCAATTTTTTTGTTTTTTGACGGATTTTTTCCATTTTAAAATTTACTCTAAGTTTTTTGTCAATTTTTTTTCCATTTACAAATTTACACTATTAGATGATCCCATAACTTTTTTATAAAGATGCTAGAAACCTTTATATAAAACAGATATTTTATGTCTAATCTTGCTATTACTAATTGGAGACTCCTTTTGGTATTAATCCTCACATGATGCGCTTAATAAAATATAAAATCATAGAAATTCTCACAATAATTACAAACATCCTATCATCGATTGCAGATTGAAATCTTAAAAGCCATTACATATGTTTTCTATGCAATTAATATCCCGTCATCATGTAGGTTTAATAATAGATTTGTTTTCAAGGAAAAAGATAAATCCTAAAAATTCTCACAAAAATAAAAACATCACATCATCCATCATGTGGCTCTAATAAAAGTAATCATTAGATCTATTATAGTTTCTAAAAAATTACCCGCCATGACATTATGAAAGTTGAAATAGAATAATCCCCTAAATTTGTATAAAAATTGCCCATCATGCCATTATAAAATATGAATTAAATAACCCGTTAATTTGCATAAAATTACCCACCATGCCATTATGAAATATGAATTAAAGTAACTCCCTAAATTTGCATATAAATTACTCAACATGCCATTATAAAAGATGAATTAAAATAAGTCCTAAATCTGCATATAAATTACCCAATATGCCATCATAAAATATAAATTAAAATAATTTTTAAATTTGTATATACATTACCCACAATGACATTAAAAAAGATGAATTAAAACAATCAGCTCTAATATTATTACGAATTAAATCTATTCCACTAAAACTCTAACCCGTGCTCGCACGGGTTCATGGACTAGTGTAGGTAATTTATACACAATTTTTGGTTGTTCTAGTTTGTTATTATATTAGTTGAGACAAAGGTCGATACTTTATTTATTCTTATTATTTATCGTAATGTGAAAGGTGAATAAATTAGATATAAGTTTAAGCCTTTAAGCCTTTATTTTAGGTTATCTACTGTAGCTGCAAATGGTGTGTCATTTAGATGCAAACTACTACAAAGTTATTTATACTATCTTTTCTAATGGCAGAGGTGAATAGTTTGGAGATAGATTTTGGTGGTTATTTCATGTTTCTTGTGTAATGATAACAAATTTACGAGATTATTTTATATTATATCTCATAGTGCTAAAGGTGGATAATTTAGAGGGCTATTTCATATTCTCCTTTATAAGGCAGAGACGAGCAACATGGCCATAGATTTATTTGGTTACTTTGTGTTGTTTTCCTAAAGACAGAATTGGATAATTATTTAAAAATGAAATAATCTAATGAATATTAAGTTTTTAGTCTAACACATTGATGTCTCGATGTTTTTGATACAGTAAAAGTTTTTAAGATTTCTTTTTTCCCTATTGCGTCTAAGCAAAGTTAAAATACAACAAAGCTCCAGAAGAAATCACCGATTAAGAATGGTGTATATGGAGGTGCAAAAGTAAAGTTTGAGTCATAGACTGTGAGACAGGGGCTGGTGACAATACCTTAACACGCGCCTCTGTTTCAGAAAGAAAAAGAAACAACAACTATCCATCTTCTCATGGTAAAATAAAGGAATTAAACACAAGGACCTATGCGATTTTTTCGTGGCAGTAACTTTATAGTTGTACTAGCACGTAGGGGAACTTTAACCCACGCCGTCCACTCAGCTTGTCCTGGCCTACTAGCAACGGATTTGACGTCTGCGGCAGCAGCCGCTGCGGCGGCGAATTCTTCCCGGCGGCTGGGGCCCTGCAGCTGGCCGCTCGGCGGTGATGATTCACAGGCGCACGGACGGTCGGACACGACGGCGAAAGTCAAGAATCTATGGCGATTGGCGAGGCCCCCGTACGTACGTGCCATGCAGTCTCTCATGCACGGCATGTTCCTAGCAGCCGCCCTAAACGCCGCAGCGCCCGGCCGGCCGGCAGCCGCCGTCACTGCGCTCGCCGTCGTAGCACGCGCGCATTCACGCCGGCGTGCCGGGGGGTTAACGGTACAACGCAATACAGCATGCAGCACGAAGAAGGGCAGCCTACCTGCTGCTGGACCGGTTGGGTCAAGGGACCATAGATGCATGGCCAGTGTAATTAATCATCGTTCTCAGGAGTAGTAAAAGAGGAATGTGTGCTAATAGTACTTTGTTAATCTTACTACGGTGCTCTGAATCTCTGATGCAGAGATAATACTCCAGTAATGGTCATGTCGTGAGGCCGGCCGATCCGACAGAAGAACCGGAAAGTAAGCGCCGGGAAGGTTAGAAATGGCAGCAATGATTGACCCACCCCATGAAAGGGAATAATCTACGAGGCAACAGCACCAAGCCCTCCTCCATATTCTATACGTTCAGATCCACCAAACTTATGCTGTAAGTTCAGATCCAACAACTGCTAATATACAAGCAATTCATTAAGCAAAGCAAAAATAATAATCACCCTTTTTTTTCCTAAACGAACACAGCCTCCGGACACCGTCCCTCCGACGTGGCGCTCCTCAGGTCACTGACAGCGCCTGCCACGTCAGCTTCCACGTAGGGACGGTCTGGGCCTGTGTCGCCGTCGCAGTGCCGCGTTGCGAAGCTCATTGCATTGGTTGAGAAAAAAAAACATTAATCAATTCTGACGGAGCGGCTAGGGGCACTTGTTGGACGGCCCATGGATTCCCCTTTCTTCCCTGCCCAAATGATTGAGCTTGATGAGGAAGACGAGTTAAACAACCCTGCTAGGGCCAACCTTTTCCTCCATAGCTTCTTGAATAAACAAGTACGCCTGCTTGTCCTTAATAGATGGTGTAGTAGCAGCTAGTACTGCTACACACCCACCTAATCTACTCTTCATTGCCCTATATTCCCCGAAGATCTGTCCACTCCATCGTACGCTTGGGTGGTTAATACTGTCCCGGGGAGATGATTATTATGAGCGATTGATCAATCAAGTCCCATCCATCCATCCATTGATGGTCAAGAACCGTGTGTGCAATGCATGCATCATTCACTGCACCTACTCGTCCAGCTTCTCGACGGACGGGTAGTTGCTGAGAAGGCAGGCGGCAGGCACAGCACGATGCAGCAAGTATGCAGCAGTGCGAGGCAGTCAGTCTTCACGTCTTCGACCGGTGTTGGCAATTGCTGAGTGATGTAGTAGCTGGCTGGCGGTGCAAGGCTGCAAGATGAGCTGGTGGGTAGAAATTTTGCCACACGGTTGTGTACAATTGACACGGATCGGCCATATATAATTTCCTTCCATGAATTTCAATGATCTATCTGCCGGCGACATGCATGGCGCCATATTTCTTCAGTTTTCTGCAGGTTCTTCAAATTCGGGAGAGCCGATTACTGTAGTGTCTGATGAGCTTCCCTTGAAAATCTGCCAAATGCTGCATGCTAAATTAATTTCTGGTGGCCGGAATACTGCAAATGAGAACACTACATACTGTTACTACTACGGTTGAGAGTTGTTTAACGTCGTGATGCATGTGACCCGCGCAGCAATCCCGAGGCGACTATTAGAATAAAATGGGGGTGCCGGGGGATTATTTAGAGATACGGCCAGGGATTAGCTAGAATAATGCGACCTCTCTCTGATTAGAGGAGGCCGCTGATTGGCCTGGCAGCCAGATTATTCTACTGTCAGTCCATATGTTTATTCAGCCAAGCTCTTCCGTTGACAAAGAGAATGTACTCGGTCTATATGTGATGCCTCGAGGGACAAATATTCAAATGCACGCCACTTGTGAGTTGTCAAGAATTCCTCGCCACCTAGCTACTCCGGCGTGTGAAAACATTTACAGCTAAACTTGGTTTGGACGCGCACCTCTGACGTTTTTTTTAAAATTTTTTGAAAGAAAGTTCTGACGATTTTAAAAACCTCATCACAAATATCACTTCAGATCTAAGACAAAATGAAACACTGCACGCCTGCTGTGGCATTGCAGTCCGTAGGAACACTGTACTTTCCTGTTCTGTGCGATGAAGTACATTCATGGCAAGTTGGCATCGCAGCATCCTGTCGTTGCAAATTCAGCTAGCGTGCATTGAAGCTCCATGGGCGATCTCAGCTTCTGAGCTCGCGACGGAAGTGGGTGGCATGGCATTGGCAGCAGTGGCGCCGATCAAGCAACCATATGGGTCCCCCGGCAGGCTCTGCCTCGCTCCTTCCCGTTTCGGAAGTGATCTCGGCAGCTCTCTGAATCTGAATACCATGCCATTGCAAGCACGAGAGCGTCCATCTCTTCGCCGATGAGGATCGGAGCCGGAAATGGGGATAAAATGTTAGGCAGGTCGAGTTATCCCACGAGGATAATCTCTGTGGAGGGTGTAGGTGGGCGAATGGACGTATAGCTCTGAAGAAGCGATCGCCATTGCTGTTTCAGGGTAAGCAGTTAGGCGGCAGGCGTCCAAAGCTCATCCATTTTCTCTCCTTCAGAAAGAAAGAAAGCCGTAACCCTTGAGCAGGCAGGGACTATTGCATGCCTAGCCAAGTAGCTAGTGCCGCCGATTGGCCTGCATAAATGGCTGTTGCCTATTGCCTACCGGTATGCATGCATCCATACTACTACAGTATAAATCTTTGCGTCCATATTATTGCAACTTTCATTTGAGAACTTGGAACAGTGCATCGTCATGGAGGAACAAAAGCAGAAGTTCGGTTTGTGCTGTAGATTTTTAGGCACGAGGGGTTTCAATGCGCACCCTACCGTTTGGGTATGCACAAAGCATTTGTTTAGCAGCACAAATCCTTTTCACCTACAACACAAAGCCACTTATGAAGGAGCTTGGCCTAGGTATAGGATAAGGTGTCGAGTCTCCCAAGGTCTAGCAAAAGACCACTAAAACCAACGAGAGCTCGACATTTGGACTTGATGCATCAATCGCATCGACAGGATGAACTGCCTTGTCAACTTCACTTCACACAAAAAACCTCTCTTTTCACTCTATCTATCAATCACAGTTATCAGCTCACCATCCAATATCCATACCCTTATAGGCACTATTCTCCATCTTTGCTGGAATTAGGGTTTTCAGTTTCCATTTCATAATTGTTTGGTGAAATTTCTACAAAGTTTTTAGAATCTTCACCATGATTACAGCTTTTAAAAAAATACGTAAACAAATTATGGCATGATTTATGGGTATATATTTGTTAGTAGATAGAAGATGCAACTCCAACAATTGGAAAAAGGCAAGTCTAGAGTAATTGTATTACAATGAATTAAGCACGTAATACTTCTATAAGTACTCTTTTACCTTGGAAAATTATAGAGTTATACCCCTATGAATGATATAAATACTATTGTTTGTTTAGCTTTAATTACTACCATTGGCGGCATGGAACAACTTCGTGCTACATTGATGAACAATGTGTCTACGGTGTTTTCATGGGGACTGCCAAATGTACAACTTATTTAGATCAATCTAGCTTCTAATAAGAAGCAATAGATAAAAGAAGCCAACTTATAGCTTCTTAGAAGATAGATGTGTGTATAGAGGTGTGACTCTTAAAGGTCTTTTGAGAATAAATTGGTATGTTTTGAACAATTAGAGTTTTTTTTAGCAATTTTCTATAGTTGTAGATGATCTAAACAAGGCCATAGTCAATTGCTTAATTTGGTGAGACTTGTGTCAAAATTTTTTGCAGCGATGGATTGGTAATGTTGCTTTGCCTTTCGGCCAAGATTCTAACTCTCGCAAATAGTATGCGAGTCGGAAGCTCATAACGTTTGGTGTCAAAGTGAAAAATTGCATTACTCCTCTCTTTTTCTCTCAAAATTTAGAAAACATTTTTTTTGGAAAATTTGACACAAAACATTGGCTTTTTTTGATTAATAGGCTATGGTAAAAAACACGACGGTTTAGACTTATTCTAGCAAATCTATTTCTCACACTGTAGAGGTGATTTGCTCGGCTTGAAACTCCTACGGCAGGTCCTACTGGAGCCGGCGGGAGAGGGGCTTAAAAGGGGGGCAGGGCAGTGGCGCAGCCTGAAAAGGCAGCCTCCTCCCAACCCAAACCGAAAAGCTTCCACTTCCAGCTGCAGAGGAGAGGAGCATCACCAGCCAGCCAGCCAGTTCACCACTACGCTTTGACCTTCCAGCTCCCTAGCCCAATCTCCCAAGCATCCATTCCATCCTCTATAAATCTCCTCCTCTGCTCTCGATTCATCACCTAAAGGAAGGAGGCGCCTTTCCCCCAAATCCACCACCACCGCCAAGAAACAGAGGCGAGCCCGGAAGCTGTCCAGTCTACTCCCTTCGCGGCCGCGATGGAGGGCAGGGCCGGTGGCGGAGACTACATTGCCAGCCTGCTGAGCTCCTCGCCGCGGCTCGACTTCGGCGTGCTCGGCGCCGTGGCGTCGCTGGACGCCGGCGCCGGGGAGCAGGACTGCCTCGAGAAGTTCTGCGGCGACCCGGGGTTCGCGGAGCGCGCGGCGCGGCTGTCCAGCTTCAGCGGGCAGCGGTTCGCGGCCGCCGCGGGCCTCTTCGGGCTGCCCCCGCCGGCGCCCTCCGCCGACTTCGCCGGCTCCCGCGAGGCGTCTTCGGTGTCCGACCCGGCGTCCGCCATGAGGGACGCCAATGCCAAGAAGAGGAAGGCGCCCGCGGCCGCCAAAGGCAAGGGCAAGGAGCCTTCTGCCCAGGTGAGTGAGCCTCGCTCTGCTCCTGCTCCAGCTCCAGCTCCAATCGCTGCCTGCCCCGGCCGGCTCGCTCCGGCCACGCGTTACGTTACGCTGAAATCCGCGTCGAATTCCTCGTGTCCAGGCGGGGGAGCAGAAGGATCCGGACGCCAAGAGGTGCAAGACGGAGGGAGGCGAGAGGAAGGAGGAGAGCCCGGTGAAGCCCAAGTCGGAGCAGGCCGGCAGCGACAGCTCCGTGGAGGACGGCGGCCAGAAGCCGGGGAAGGGCAAGAATGCCAAGCCGGTGGAGCCCCCCAAGGACTACGTCCATGTCCGGGCCAGGAGAGGGCAGGCGACTGACAGCCACAGCCTCGCAGAGAGGGTACAGGCAGCAATCACGATCACCTTAATTACTCCTAGATATGCTTGCTCTCAGCTTGTCGATCGAATTCGATCTCGCCCTGCTGAACCTGAACCGCCTTTTTTTATAAGAAACCTGATGAAACGCCTTGTGTGTTGATAGGTGAGAAGAGAGAGGATCAGCCAGAGGATGAAGGTTCTCCAGGACCTGGTGCCCGGTTGCAACAAGGTACTACTATTAATTTCAGGTTTCTGAATCAGTAACTGATAGGAGCCTTTATCGAGAAGGTTACTGAATTCGATCTTTTGCCCAAATGTTGCTTGTTCAGGTGATTGGCAAGGCCCTCATGCTTGATGAAATCATAAACTACGTGCAGTCGCTGCAACGGCAAGTCGAGGTAAGCGCCGCAGGCCTCTTCAAACTGGTCGGTGCCATCCCATGTGATCCATCCAACTTTCGAAATCCTCACCGATTTTTCCACTGTGTTCCTGTGGCTTCAGTTCCTGTCCATGAAGCTCGCAACTGTGAACCCACTCGACTTCAGTAACCTGCCCACCCTCCTACAGAAAGATGTAAGCCTGAACTTTCTCCTTCCGGACATGCCTGGCTTGTGACGGTCCAGTCCACCAAAATGAGTAGCTGCTCACATCACATATGCTGCTGCGAAAATTCAGATGTTCCAAGCCTGTGGCCCTTCAGCGAGCTCGGTTTTCTCCCTGGAAAGCTCCAGCTCGGGGTTCCCGTTCAGCGATCAAGGCGACGTCTTCCAGTCCTTCGTTCCGAGCGGGTTGGAGAACCAGTGCGGCCTGAATCCGCTGGACCTGGCTCTGTCTCAGGCCACCAACGCGCAATACGCGTTTCAGGACGGAACGGGGAGCACAGACTTGCAGGTGATTGATCCTGAACATACTCACAAAGCTGAACTAGGAATCATCAGGGGATCCTGCCCTAACACAATTTGGTCTACATTTTTTTGGTTTCAGCAAAGGAACTTCTGGGAGGAGGATCTCCAGAGCGTTCTCCACATCGACAACGGCGGGCAAAGCCAGGAGAACAACGGCGTTTCGGCGCAGAGATTTCAAGGTGGGTAAACGATAAAATCCACAATCTTCTTTTTACTGAAACTTGATCACTTTGGCTGGCTCGGACTTCCCCCGCTGACGCGCTCGAATCGTCGTCCGGAACAGGTCAACTACAAGCAGGCCACAACATGAAGATGGAGTTCTAATCATATCACCAGCGTAGACGACCAGAGCAGCGATCTGTACATAGCAAGAACTAAGCACGGCAACGTGAGTGGCAGCGGCGAGCGAAGCTCTCAACTCTGAAGCTAACAAGCAGTCTGTGTTGTGTTGTGTGGGGCGTCCCCCTCCCCTGGATGGAGGGAGACGAATTCGTTTGTCAGTGTCGTATGCAAACGCCGCCCCGTGATGCGATGCGATTCTTTGAACATTTTTTCCTCCCGCCGATTAATTAATTAATCAATACCGCCGAGACAGCGTGACTGCAGTGGATCCATCAGTGGAATTTGCGTACGATCATAAGATAATGGTAATGCGTGTGTGAGCTGGCCAGGTAGCTGGATGGAATGGCGCCGTGGGACAGCCACCGCGTCCTGTCTGTGCGACTCTTCCTCCTCCGCGCCCACGGTCGTCACAAACGCTTGCCGATGCCCCATCGTTTTCCCATCAGTTTAGCTGTACCACCGCGAGCTCCCACTGCTAAATCCCCCCGGCCCGGATCGTGGTTACGACGGGGCCGGGATACAATCCGAGCAGGCGTATGTTGGCTAGCTGTTGCCATGGCCCCCCATTAAAAGCGTAGAACTACGATGTCGTAACCGACTGGGCCTCGCGGCCACGGCCATGGTCCCGGAGAGCAGAGCAGAGAGGAGCGCGGCTCGTCGTCGACGGACCGGCCACTGGCACTGGCACTGGGTGGGAGTGGGGCGTGAGGCCTCGCCGTAGAAAAGCGACGCGTAACCTACCCTCCCTCCCCCTGCATGGCCGCGCACTGACCGGTAGAGCGCGACGAGGATGAGCGAGCGGACGGTGACAGCGGCACACGCACCACCAACAGCGCCCGGGCATCAGACGAGTCGCTCGCTCACGCGCTCTCAGCCCCGCCTACACAATGCTCCGCTGCGTGTGAACGCGCGCTCTCCCGTTGCTAATACTAATAGCATCAGTGAACATTTGATTTGTAAATACGGTTTTTACACACATGACACGCTTGGATATTTGCCCTGGGTAACCTTTTGGACGGAAGCAGATTACGCTTTCATTTTTCACCGGAGGTTATGCTTTGCCGGGAACACAGCCGTGTAAAAACACCACATCCCCCCCCCCCCCCCAAACGGCGGTCCACGCCGGTACACTGTCAGGGCGGGTCTTTGTTGCCTTCCTCCGGCCGTTCATGTACGTGCCGGGCCGTGCGTGCGCGGCACCTGCCAAAACCAAATCCCGCGGTTAGGTTCGCCGGCCGTTCCTCACTCCCCCCGCCCAGGAAAACGCCATTTATCCGCAGCACTGCACGCCGCGTGCATGCAGCCACTCGGCCTCCCTCGCGCGCGCGCGCACGGCGCGGCGCTCGGCCCCCGTCACCACCACAGGCAGCGGACGCTCCGCGGGCACCCGTGGACCTCGCTCCAAACCGGCGACAGGGCAGCTCGCGCCACGAGCCTACGACTCCGCGACGTCGTCACGTCGATGGCAGGGTTGACCAAAGAAGGCCGGAGGAGGAAGGGTGGGAGAGAGGCGTTCGTGGCCGAACCGTGCGCGCTTCGGCAGCTCGATCGGCTTCGCCCGCCGCTGCGGGGAGGCCGGGGAAGCGCCGGGAGACCTGGGGGCGCCACGCACGCCGCGGTCTGGTCGCTGTCCCGGCTCGACACTGTGAAGGTTAGACGTCGCTGTGGGGCGCCGAACCTTTTGTCACGCAGCGAGAGCGGCGGCAGGGGCCGGGCCCAGGCTCAATGCCATGCCATGCCATGCATGCTTGCGCCCATTTACATTTCCAGATTTCCTTCCTTCCTCCCGGAACCACAGCGGAATGCCGTGCCGTGCCCTGTTTCTCCAAGGGCGAAAGCAAGATGGGACCGTGCCCTTCGGACCATCGACCTCGACCGTACTGTCTGCCTGCACTGCACAGCTCGAAATCGTACCCCTCGATCCTCATGTTTGAAACATGTAGCGCTCGCAACAGAAATGTTTGGAACATGCATGGATATGATCCGTGTGCCGGTTGAGCTTCTCCTACGACGCTTACAGACAGCAGTGCCGCCTTTCGGCCAGCAGTGGCAGAGCGGCGAACGCTGCTCGTTGGCTGTCCCTACAGCAAGGACGGACGACCCGACCGTACCACTACCACCATTCCATTTCGGATGCAATGGTCGCAAACCATCGGGAAATGTCTAAGTTGTTTTTTGTTTTCCATTTGTTTTTTCCCCTCAAAATGACGATGTCGTATGCATACGGTGTTACCAGAAACGAACAAAGCACGACCACCTCGGCATCGGTCGGGAATCGCTAATTCTTAGTTCACATCGGTACGCCTTTTGTGCACTAAACATGTCGAATGATTTCAAAGTTTTTTATGATTAGATGGTTTATATTGATGGATGGAGGTGTGATTTAAAGCAGATGATGATCAAATTGTTATTTTTTTGGTCAAGCTGGGTTGGGTTGTCATCTAGCTAGGAAGTGAAAATAAGGCAATTTACCATCGGTGTGTTCGGTTCGGGTGCCGTTGCCATTTCTATTTTGCTCTAAAACATAGGAGGGGAAAACTCCAATAGAAATTCCTTCAAGGATACCATTGCTATTTGGAGACTTGTATAGAGCCTCCACGTAATTCCTATAGGATGCCTTAGAAAAAAATTGGTACTATTAGTAATTGGAGACTTGCATAGAGCCTCCACGTTAATTCCTATAGGATGCACTAGAACAAATAATAAGTTCTATAGATCCTCAAACATCCGTCCATCAATTCTCGGTAGACTAAAAATCTTAAAATAATGGACATTAAATCTGTTTTGTTTTTTAAATAATAGTTGTTCACTTCCATCATTGAGAAAGCAACCCATAAATCGACACCTACCTAACCCACCTTTTGCCACGTATGAGATTAGCCTATCTAAGCTGCTCACTTTTGTTGTTATGATAACTAATCTGGAATAATCCAATAACTTTTATATCAACTTCCAACTTTTTTTATTGTGACAAACAAATTTAAAATGACTCATAATTTCGTATCTAAATTATCCATTCCTACCGTTATTTTATTAAAGATGAACTAATACAATCAAACTTGCATCTTATGGCATCAAGAGAAGAATTAGATAACCAAAAAACAGACATATACATATTTATAAACCTCAACTTCTACCATTATCAAATACATCTGGCAAGTTTGATATATACATCTTCTAAGATTTGAACTACGTGAGAGCACAGGTTACTAGATCGAGCAATTCGTTTATAATTTATATTGAAACACAATACTTAAAAAGAACCGCAATGCATGCTCAGTGGATATTTTCATTAAGAATGGATGGGAATGCGATAATAGAATTTTGGGAATTTTCTCTTGATTATTTCCTCTACTTTTTCTCTTGGATTTTGAGCTCAGTCCTAAGGCTTGGAACTTTGTAAGAATTTTATTTTTTTTTATTTTCTCTTGAGTATTTCCTTTACTTTTTCTCTTTGATTTTGAGTTCAGTCTTAAGGCTTGCAACTTTGTAAGAAATTTTTTTAAAAAAATGCTCAGTCTACCACGTTCTCGGAACAAGGGCCACCCGCCGAGCGCTATTCCCATCAGTTCCACGTCGTCCTCGGGCGCGTCCCGGCCGCAGCCCACGGCCTTGGGGCCCCTCCATTCCCGGCGACCGCGCCGCGCGATGGCGAGCGGGCACGCATCGGCGGTGCGGCGCGCGAACGGCCACGCGATCGCACCGGGGCAGCAGGCACAATCATCACGTGCTCCTTTCCCAGTTCTCCTCCCTCCCCTCTGCGCCGCTCCCGGTCGGTCAAGCAGCCAGCGCCCCGTTCGGCAGCGACACATCGGACCACGCATGCGGTTCCGCGCGCGGCCGGAGTCAGCGGCCACGGAGCCCGGCGCGCTGTGTTCCGTCGCATCGGCGGCCCGGCGCGGCGCGCGCGCGCGTCCCGCGACACGGACGGGCAGAATCGTGGAGGGATCGCCATCGGATCCCGGCAGCGCGGCGCGGCGGTGGATGGGCCGGGGTTGGACTGACAGCGACCCCCCTGGCGACCGGCGACCACGGCCGGGCTGGGCAACTGGGGTATGCTGCATAATAGACGCTGCCCATGGATCGTTCCACTGCATACATGCATGCATTATTCAGCTACGGACGGCGATACTATACGAGACCGCGGCATGCACGCACTGTAGGTCTGTAGCGATAGCGAGCGCCGACGACGCGCTCGTCGGCGCGAGCGACCGAGGGCTAGATCTGAGGGAATGGCCCGTGTTGCTCGATCGTATCTCCCAGATCCGATCGACGAGGGTGAGGTGAGGTGACGGCGGCGGGGTGTGGATGTGATAACAATCGGCCATGACGACGGAACGGAACGGAACCGACCGCTGCGTCTCAACTTCTCATCATGCCATGGCATAAATTGGCTCCACGCACGAGCAGTCCCTGAATTGGAGGCACTCAAAAAAAGCAACGCATGTCAAGCAATCAGGGCAGGGCAGGGCATCCCCATCGCGCTCGTGCCCCGCGGACATCCCAATTCCCAGCTGAAGCTGATGCGTCGAGCAGCGACCCACGGAAAAGCAGCGAGGAAAAGAGCAGAGCAGGGGAGCGGATATAGAGGGATAATCGATCGATCGATCGGAGCGAGGGCCAGGGGCATGGTACGCAATTCGGCTGTTAGGTGCGCCGTCGCCGTCGGACCGATTCGATCGGGGGGGGGGGGGGGGGGGCTAGCTAGCTAGCTCGCTGTCCATGGGATGGGGTCGGGCGTCGGGATCGAGCCAGGGAGATGCATGTGTGCCGTGCAAGGCCAGGGAGCGGCTGCCGTCATGGCGGAGCTGATTCCGCGGCCGGCGTTCACGTCAGGTGCACCAGCAGGACACACGCCATGGAATCATGGATGCACGACGAGCGAGCTTTTGTTCAGTGCATGATGATTCAGATGATCTCGATCCGGTGCTATTATGGGGGTTCAGCTTTCAGGAGCCATGGCTTGATTATTGCCTGAGCCTGCAGCGGGCTGCCGTCCCCGTCACACCATGTGTCCGATCCTGATAGCTTTGCTTGCCACCTCGATCTCCTTAACTTCCCTTCGTTAATGGTGCCTCTTACTGGTTGTCGCCATTGCGATCTGTGGTCTGGACTCTGTGGGGGAACAGAGGTGACCAAATGTGGGGCTCGTTTTTGGTCCCAAGCCAAGAGCCAGAAATTGGAGAAGTTTCACAAATAATTGCATTGATCAGGCAAACTTCTCATCAACTCTTAACACCATCGTCCTCTCTGAATTGTCTCACCTTCTAATTTGGCCATGCATGATTCTCAAGTCTCAGCACAGTGCTGAAAGTTTGGCCGAGTCGTCTGGGCTAGCTCAGGCACCGGCACGGAAAAAAAACAGTCCAAAGCACGGCTCGGCACTGAGCTAATTTGACGCGTGCACGAATGACCGAGCCGTACTGTGCTTGATAATTAGGCACGGTGGGTGCCACAGCACGGTACGGACTGCAGGGCTGTGCTTAGGCCGGCACGGCAAAGCACGAAGGGAGGCACGAATTGAAAAACTAAGATTTTAGTAATATTTATATGTTTAGATTAATCTATATGGATTATGAAAATTGCATAAAACATTAAGATACATTTTTTATGTAGATAATGTCTATTTAAACCGTATAGAAATTTGAAAATACCTTTTATATATACAAGATGAGTGTTTCTAATTATAACAATCTTTGTGCCGGGCTTGGACCGGCATGGTATGGCACGACAGCAGCTCGCTGTGTTTCTGGGCCGTGTCGTGCCAAGGTTTTTCATGTGTGGGCTGACATGGCATGACACGAAATTAATTCGTCCCGTGTTGACACGAAACAATTTGGCACGAAGCACGATGGGCCCGGACCGTGCCAGCCCGGCACAGCCCAATTTACAGCTCTATCAGCACTTATGTCTCTGGCCGTGGAACCAAAATGCGCAGAACTTTTACTGCTACGCATCAATTTGCTGCAGCATCTCATGAGATGACAAGAACTGAGATCGATCGTGCTTATTGCCTTATTGGAACTGGGGGCCAAGAGTTTCACGCTCAAGGAGCGGCAGGCGCAGTGCTCAGTGACAGGATTCGATGGCAGTTACCTTTTTCCCATTTGTAACGAAGTGAAACCAACCGGTCCTAAGCTGTTAGCCTTAAAAACCTTTCGTAGATTAGAGCGTGTTTAGATAGCGACCTGATCTGGAGGCTCTTGCTCAGAGAGGTGCATCCAACCCAGGCACTCAAAATCGAACGCCTAGGATGGCCGCTCGTGCCAAACAAAATTGCCTGGAAAGCAAACAGCCCTAAGTGGGACAGTGGACCAGGGGCGCTGAAGCTAGTGGCCGCCTGGCCGTTAGGCTTGTCTGCTGGAGAAGAGAGGCCCACAATTGGCAGGGCCATCCATTCCCTGGCAACGCAACGCGGTCAGCTCTTGCAGCCACCGTCGCGGCTTGACGTGACGACGTCCACTCGTCCAGTAGTTTCGTGATTACGGATTGGAGTTTAGAGATATATTAGCAGCGACAGTTGCAGCTTAAAGCCAGCTCCTAGCAAGCACCCTACGGCCATCGCTGTTGGGCCACCATTTTTCTTGGGCATAGTCTACTCCAGCGGTCCAGACTCAGTCCAGACTCGCGGAGAAAGTGTGTGCTGCCGGCCCGGAAGGCAGCCCAGGCCTATCCGCTGGGCGAAGGAAACTTAGCCTGGTCACGCACGCCGTTGCCGTGTACGCGTGGGCAACGTGGCAACGGTGGCACGCAACGCAACGGCTCCCGATCACTAGATTTTAGTGCGCTGGTGACCTGCGGGCACCGGACCACGGTCCAGGGGGCCCTACCGTTGGTGGCTTGGTGCGGCGCATGTGGTGGCCTCTCTCCGTTAGCGCCCCCCTGTCTTGCCTTGACCGGCGCGGCACCGGCACGGCGGCGCTCCAAGGCTCGTGACCTCGTGCCACCAGCGGGTTCGTCGTATGCAGCCTTGCATTGCACCGCCCGACGGCACGCAGAGACCTATAGCTACCGCGTGGTAGTCACAGAGACGGTGGGAATGTTCGATCAACAATTCAATGTAATGGTGATTTAAATTTACTGGGATACACGTGGATCGGGCACGAGTCGCCCCGTCAGAGCCAATGCAACGCGATGCGCTCTGAATCTGCTCTGCTCAGGGGTGTCGTTCTACTTCTGCCTCCTTGACGTAGGTGCCGATGGCGTCGAGGCGGCGGCCGGAGCGCGCGTGGAAGGCGATGATCTTGCCGCCGCCGGCCGCCGGGAGCGCGAACGGGACGCCCTCGGGCCGCCCGTACGGCCCGTAGGCGCGGAGGTTGCTGACGAACGTGAGCGACCGCACCACCACGTTGCCCTCGAAGGGGCCGCAGTGGCCTTCCACGCCGGTGAGGTGCTCGTCCGGGCGCAGCCAGATCTGTGCGTACGTGTGGGGAAACCGCAAAACACAGGAGGAGGAGGCGTCAGACGTCAGATCAGGGACCACGCACACCACTCGCCATGCATTTAGACGCCGGCCACGTAACAGTGCAACGTACCTCGGCGAGCTCGCCGCCCGGGCCGCCCCACAGGTCGGTCCACTCCTGGCGGCCGCCGCGCTGGTACAGGACGGACACGGCGTCGACGGCGTCGCCGTGCCGGACGACCACCTTCACCACGCGGTCCACGCCGCGGGTGTCCACGTCCCGCGCGCCGCCGCAGGGACCCATCCGCACCACCGGACCCTGCATGCATGCGTGATGCGTCGCAGTGTCCCGGCACCACCAACACAGGGAGAGGAAAAACGTGGGAGCTGCGTCAGCAATGGCATGTGCTGGGGGCGGGTACTCCCACCCGTGCTGCAGGATGCACGTAGACACGTAGTACTACGTACCATGGGTCGATCGATGCAAGAGAAGGGCCTTTGGAATGCTGGCGACGGGCTGGCTGGCTGCACCTGCACTCGCGCGTACCGGCTGTCCGGCTCTGTCTGTGAATGTGATGGGACACGGGACGGGGCCAAGAATTTGTGGTGTGGCGCCACGAAGTCAACCACGGACGGTTCGTCTGGCTGGCTCTTTGCGGTAGGACTAGTACGTGGCTACGTGCTCGGCACCACCAATTGCGCGACCTACGTTTCGCGTGCACCGTATGATAAAATAGCTGTGGTAATGGCATCTGCCGGACAGGCGTGCGCTGGATTTTGCTTGCATTTCCACGCGACTCGAGGTATGCACGACGAGGACCACGTCGATGCAAATGCGGGATGGACTTGCCGAGTTCCAGTGTCCGGCGCTCCGGCGACACCCGACGTGCGCGGTGCTCCCTGGCGGCTCAGCCTACTGCTGCCAAGTGGCAACAACCCACGCCATCCGCTTGCTGTCTTGACTTCTGGGCTGCGGGCCTGCGGCCCACCGCCCACGCCCCGCAGAATCGCAACAGGCCGCCCGCGGGCCGCGGCACGCACAAGTGCACAGCGCATAATCCATGCAGCCGAAAGCCGGGCGGCGGCGCGGGCACCGGGGACAGAAAACTTCGGCCGCGGCGGCGTGGGCGTGCTGCCGTGCACGGCCTGACGGCCGGCTCAGTTCGCGTGACACAAATGCCGAAATGGGATGTCACTCTCGACTGTGATTCTTTCTAACGGTAAAAATATGGAGCTCCAAACATGTTTTTTTACAATAACCTGACAAATCAAGTCTCATCGCATAGTCAGTAACTCAGTAGCAGCGCCATGCAGTTGGCAGTCGAGTAACTATTCTCCTTTGCAGTCCGTGACTCAGGTGTAGTGTACCAACAAGCCAAATGTTAAGCTTTGGATTACAGTTTACAAGCAACAGCCAGGAGCGAAGAGAAGACCAAAAAAAAAAAAACATCATATATCTTGTTAAAATCCAATCCATCCAATACTGTACTACAGCCCGCTAGCAACACCCGAACCGACTCATCTGCTTCTGGCCATCTTTCGAGTCGCCGTCGATGCTTACCCTGTTGAGGGATAGCTCGGCTTTGTAGGAATCTGAGTTCAAGATCTTCCGGCTCACGCTGCTGTAGATCTCCTTGATGACGATCTCGAAAGCCGTCTTCACGTTAGTGGCGTCCAGAGCTGAAGTCTCCATGAAGAACAGGCCTTCAGCTTCGGCAAGCGCCTTGCCTTCCTCAACCGGCACCTCACGGATATTATCCAAGTCGCATTTGTTGCCTACCAACATCTTGGCTACTGTTGTGTCGGAATGTGCTGCAGTAGATTGCAAAAATGGGTTAATCTTTTTGTGACAACTGACAAGGCAGTACACAAGTGGAAGATAAGAATTATTATGCATGTGTCATTGGCATTCAAGATTCCAAGCAGTGCAGAGGTAGCATAGAGAAGAACAGAATCATGCATAGGTATATATGATGGAACGGTGTACATCATACATGTAAGGCAAAGGTGTCACAGGGTATATATATGATACTAGGGTTCATGGCTTCAGACCAAATGGGCTATCATTACAATCTCAATCCAGCATCACTGAACCATTTCAGTTTGTGTGATTGAATAAAGAAACAAGGATGCCATTAGTAGCAGGAACGGTATAAGAAACTGTCACTAAGAGCATAATCGTATATTAGCATGGTACTGAGCGCAATGCTAGCCAATAGTCCCCATCCATGCAATCTGATACCTTCGCATGCCAAAGGTAGCACAAAAGAGCTACTTGCTTAGAGAACCAAATGAAGTGTTCTGAAAACCGGTACTAACAGAGTAACAGCATCTATGATTCAGTATGCATGTTGCATGCTGATACTGTGCTATATAATTAAGCTACATGCCAAATATTGATGTTTGTGGAAATGCTATTGTTTTTTAATTATCAATTAAAAATGCATCTCAAGTATCTTGGATGCCCTGGTTTTGCATTACAATTTACAAACAAACCGCATCACTACCACTGCTTCCTCTCCCGCCGAAACTATTCTGCACACAAGAGAAATGAACCTAGGTAGCGTGTTTGCCCACCAAAATTATTTTAAAGGCTCAAAGCTGTCTCCAAAGGGAATGGAAAGGTGAACCCCCTACGAGTCTACAGTGACTTAGTTGTGGTATATTGCCATCATTTGGTAATCTCAAGTGACAGGAATATCACCCATACAGTTGCAAGCTTGTTAGGGGACCTAGCAGTGAATGAAGACCACCAAGGAAACCCAGAAACCGCATTTCACCATACCTCTTTCCTTTTATTGCCTTCTTCCTACCTGTGCTCTTCCTTCTACACACTCTAGGCAGCAGCAAGGTGAGCGCACTTCCACCGTTCCCTGCCCCCACCCCACTCCCACCCCGAAGCCACTTCCCACCTCCCACTGCCGCCATACCCCACCCTTGCATAACTACTTTGATTTCTCAGCCTCACTGTCGACCCAACCCACCAGCCAGTGGTGCACATCCCTCTAAGGCTCTAACTAAGCCCCAACACCCCCACTCTTCACCAATTATAGCACCACCTACAGTCCAAGCCATCCTAATCCCACCTCCTAGACCAACTAGTGAGCACATGCCTCTAACCACACAACCTCACGACAAAAGCGTGTGTTGCTACTGATTGCAACGTTGGTGCAGTATAGCAATTCCAGCATTTTAGTGAAGAACAACCAGAATAACGTAAGCAACTAAGCATTGTGCTCACTCTTCAATGCCTCCCTAGAGACCCTAGCCAGCTGGTTAAAAATATCTTCCACACAGAATTGAAGCGTGACAACGAGTACTATAATCAGAACTGCCCCCAGCTTCCCAAATCTGTAACCGAAAATAGCTTGCCACAAAACTTAGTGTACCGCTTTCCCAAATTCAACGCCAGTATCTTATTCCTGCACAATAACTCTGATCGAAGTGGTCCAACACTTATATTCCTGAAACATTCCCCGAGAAGCCAGACACCAGGTTCCAGATCCAGCTTCAGCCCAGTGGTCGCCCAATCCAGCCGGCCTTGCGCTTGATGTGCCCTCTTTCATGCCGTCTAAAGAACACCTGACGCAATCACAAGCAAGGCATCTAGCTACGAGCTACATCAAGCAAAAGGGACGGTTCTTTTATCCCAAATTTCTCACTGGATTCTGCGACCACCCCGCACTAAAAATGCACGCCCCTTTCCGGCCGCCAAACCCACCCCAGATCTACAAGATCCTAATACCGTATCGATCGACCAAAGGCATTTGCGCAAGCGGTACTGTATCAAAGCAAGCGGTGGAGCAAGCAAATAAGCCACGTACTGTTGAGCTCCTGCAGCCATCGGCCGACGTTGTCGAAGGTGGAGCGGCGGGAGATGTCGTAGACGAGGAGCGCGCCGAAGGCGCCGCGGTAGTACGCGGAGGTGACGGCGCGGAAGCGCTCCTGGCCCGCGGTGTCCCAGATCTGGGCCTTGACCTCCTTGCCGTCGATGTCCATGCTCTGCGTCTGGAACTCCACCCCGATGGTGGCCTTGGAGTGGAGGTTGAACTCGTTGCGCGCGTACCGCGACAGCAGGTTGCTCTTGCCCACGGCGCTGTCCCCGATGATCACCACCTTGAAGAGGTACTCCTCCGCCTCCCCCTCCGACTCGTCCCCCATCGCCCGCCGACGCCCCCTGGTCCTCCTCCTCCCGCCCGAGGCTCTAGCTAGCAGCTAGTACTCCAGCTATCGCCGCGGCGGCGTCGGCGTCACGAGTGGCTTTTGGGAATGCGCGAGATTTGTAGCGGTTTTGGGGTGGCGCTCGCGGCGCGCGGTGGGTTTTGACCGAACGCGCAGGTCAGGGCGGGCTGGGTTGGGTCGGCGCGGCACGGGGGCGCCTCCACTCGGGGGCCGGCGGCGGCGGGGTGTGGTGGGGTGGTGAGGACAGGAGCGACGAGCGGGACGAGTGGGAGAAAGATGGGAGGGGGACTAGTGGGGCGCACGGCGGTGGGCGAGCACTATGTGGTGTGCGCGGCCGACGGGTGGGCCGCGGTGTTCGGCACGCGGTGGGCGGGGCCGGGCTGTCGGAGACGGGGGTGAGTTGTGGAACGCCTGTCACGCCGCACCCTGGGCCCTGGCTGGCCGCCTTCAACTTGCTGGTGAGTTGGCGCCTCGTTGTTCCATGGGGTGGGGTCCAGAGACTGGGGACATGAACCGTGGTTAATCTTTGGTCACAGCTGGTTTACTTTTGATTTGCAGTGGTTTGTTGACGTTGGAATGGGTTTAAATCCACAAGGGTCAGATCAAAATTCTTCTCAATTCCTTCTAATCTACTTCAACCTCTCAATACATCAGTTTGGCCATAAGCAAGAACATTATACATTTGAGTCTGAAAATATTTAGAATATTACGAGGTTAAAATGTTTTTTTTACATAAAGCTAATGTTATTGTATCTATAAATCTGAAAATATTTTAAGTGAAGATAGATTTTTTATAAAGCTAGAACATTTGAGAGGAAGCTAGAATATTTTTAGATGTACATAGGCCATCGACATTACGAAGTTATAAAATATTCTTATATAAATCTGTTTTTTTTCCTTAAAAGCAAATTGAATCAATTTCTAACCGGAGATCCAACCAAATAGCACAAAAGCAAAAAAAGTGTTGGGCAGTGGTTTGGTTGGTGGTCAAAATGATTTTGGCCATAGCCAAAGTAGTTTATTTCTGTACTACATTGGCTATGGCTAAATTTTGATCACAACCTTGATCATGAACCAAACACGCCTCTGTATTCCCATATCCACATCACTGTATGCAGTATGCGCCACCTGAAGCCACCTCCCGAGTCATGCAGAACCATATCACTTTCGTCGTCGATTTACCTAGCTGAGACGCAGATGCCACCGGATGGAATAGCCATTACTTTAATCGACACAACACTTGTATAAGAGCACACTCGAGTCTATGGCATGCCTCGAATAAAACATAAGTCCACGGTCACGCTGCCAGAAAACAGTAACCATATGAAAAAAAAAGGAAAAAATACCACTGTATGAAAGAGAGACAAAGATAGGCTGGTATGATCAGATCAAGGATTTTTTTTTCTAGGATCAGTCAATGATTCTGATAGGTCGTCCCTCCAAAGACATCTCATGAAACTGGACATCTTTGACGCGAGATGTTATCCCTAAATTAACATGCCTCCTGATCAAGTCTCTCTCCTTGGTTCCTGGGTATCTTGTCACCGGATGATATCCACAATGTTGGCACAGCTTATCATTCAAAGCTACCACTTCTAAATTCACGGCAGCCATCATGACCCGTTTTATATACCCCATGAATTTCCTATCCGGTTGAAAACCGTAGACCTCGAGTTTAACCAAATCGTGGTGTTTGAAATCAGCTGGTAGTTCCCACTTTATATTGTATTTCTCACAGATGTAAATGCCTACTGGCATCTCACTCTCACTGACGGGCGCACATTCATGGTTCAATACCTGAACGGGAACATAGATGAACAATAAACATTCAGCACAGCCACAATAACCAAGCTTTGACAAATTATTAGTAGTAATATTTGCTTCTATTTAGCACAGCCACCACAGCCAGGCTCTAGCACACTTTTCTACTCAAGAATACGTGTGTCAGGGGAATACATGTACCGTGCACATGCAATTTTCTAATAACAATAGTATTTGGAATAATACTACAACTACTGTTCATTTGTCTAAATTTTCTTTTGTTTTAAGAGTGATCTGTTGCAATTAAACAGACATGTAACTAATACTACCTGAATTTGGAGCTTCTTCAAGAATGGTGCAGCTTGTAGCAGAAACAATGTCCAAGTAAGGTCACATTCCTGGTAAATTTTGTCAAGGTTCAATACCATCAGGTTCTCCAGTAGAGGCGCCAGCCGTTGTGGACCCTCTGGCTGAATCCAAATCTGCATGATAATAAGACAAATAAATCCAAATAATGTAGCCATACTAAATGTTCATTTGATGTAGTACTCGGTACACTCACCCTCTGGCTGTCAAAGTTGAGATACAGTTCATGTA
Organism: Paspalum vaginatum; assembly: GCA_030272315.1. Lineage (NCBI taxonomy): Eukaryota > Viridiplantae > Streptophyta > Magnoliopsida > Poales > Poaceae > Paspalum > Paspalum vaginatum. The sequence goes on from CM059018.1 coordinate 40,362,157, forward strand.
GCGTAGTACAATTAGCAAGCAGTTTGCTTAGCAAGAGAGTCGGGTAATGAGAGTAGGCAGTAGCAAAGAGCCTCAGCTTCTGAAGCCGCGGGACATGTCCAAACAGCAGCGGGTAGCCATTGTTCTGCGAAGGAACCCAGCTGTAGCATGTCACCTGAGCTAGCTTGGGAAGCCATCTGAGCTCGACGGCGCCACAGAGCTCCAGCTTCAACTTGGTGAGCTCCGGATGCTCAAGAGCCAGCACCGTCCCACTGCCCCAGTCGCAGTTGTCCAGCGACAGCCGCTTCAGCTTCCGGCAGGTGCGCAGCACGTTGAGGACGTCGCTCTCCCCCAACCTGACGGTCTCCACTCGCAGGCCCGTGAGGCCGGCGAATGCGCGGGGGCAGGCGTTGAAGCAGGACAGGAAGTGCTTCCCCTGACTATCCATGTCCCTGTCGTTGCACGCGAAGTCTCTCTTCTCGCCCAGGAACTTGAGCTTGGCCTCGACGACGCCGCGGCCGCGGCCCGGTGACATGGCGTCGCCGACGGCGCGGACGATGCCCACGGACTCGTGCCTTATCAGGTACAGCGTCAAGGCGAGGTGGGCGATGGGGCGGTGGCTCTTGTGCCGTAGGACGCTCTTTGCCGCCTGCGCAAGCGCCATGTTGCTCCAAGCCGTGTCGGACACCGTGGACTTGAACCCGTCGTCGTCGTCGGGGGGCTTGAAGGCCTCCACGTGTAGGACAATGGTGGGAAGCATGCTGGGGGTATGCCTCCATCGCCTCGACAGGATGCTGCATCTGACGCCGTCTCTCAGGCTGAGGTGCTCTAAGATGGAGACCAGGACATCATCTGGCAGCTTACTAAGCCGATCTTCTTGGCCCTCTTCCTGTATGATTTACGTATATGAGAAAGAAAGACAGGGGATCTGTTGTAGCTGTATTATAGTTGTAGGTCATAGTTATACAACGCATACAACGTTTTTTGCACTAATAAAAAACACAATAACTTTTCCTTCAGCACAGACGAAGAGACGACGAAAACAAAACAGAGAAAAATAGTCAGAGACCTGGTGGCTGATCGCAAGGTTGCGAGACGCCGTCGCCGCCATTGAGGTTCTCGGCTGTCGGCTCAACCTTTCCTTCTTCTTCTGATCTGAAATAACAATATGGCACAAGAACCGTGTGTGTGTATATAATCACAATCACAACATATACGAGAACGACGTCCGTCCCTATGTACGAAGTATATAAAGGTAGCAGGGAGTTTGACTCATCAAGCTTTCCGACTCGAAACGAATCAGATTTGGTATCCAAGGATTATATGACGATTCTAGGGCAATGCAACAGGTCCACTTTCTATACATCCTGGAGTCTGAACCCGACTAAGATTACTACAGACGCTATAGGCGGAGACTATACAGAAGCGAGACTGGTGGTTCCGCGCTGATTCGAGTTTTTGGGGGGCACCAGGTCAGCTTGAAGAGCGGTACGGTCTGGTGCGCTGGCTTCGCTGAAGGCGCTACAAATTGGGATATGGTGGATCAGCAGAGGGTTTTGCTTCCAAATATGTTTCCTTCGGAGGATTCAGCCTTGTTCATTCTCGAGGTGTGGCATCATGTCACAGGTGCTTCTCGTTCCCCCGCTGGCCTTCCTCCGCGCGCGCTGCCGCGGACTGGGTAGTCGCCAACCTCGCGCCGGCCGTGACGGCAACGAGCGAGGAATTAGGGCGGGATGAAATACTGGAAGCTCGTTAGCTCGGCTCAACTCAGCTCTGCTCGTTTTGATTATTTAATGAGCCGAGCTAAGGTTTTAGCTCATTATCTATACGAGCTGGAACCAGCCGGCTCGTGAGCCAGCTCGCAAGCTTAATGAGTAAAAAAAAACTATATATCATAACATAAATGATTTCAACCGAATTGATTTATCTTAATTTTAACTTTAGACATATACTTTAGGCATCTTTTCTCAGCCAACATACATGAGTTTTGTTTTTTCTTCCTTTGATTATTTTTTGTTCTTGATATGCTTTATTGTGATATTAACTCACACATTTTGATTACAAATTTGATATCTACTGCTATGATCTATATTTATTATATTTTAATAAATAGTTTAGCCATTTTATGACATATTGATAGTTTTTAAAGCATAAATTTCATTTTGTGACAAAAGCTCGCTAGCCAAACGAGCTAGCCCGAGCTCACAAACGAGCCGACTCTCCAGCTCGTATCTTAACGAGCCAGCTCGAGCTGGACCAAGCCGAGCCGAGCTGGCTCGATATCCACCCCTACGAGGAATGCACGATCGTGCCGGCGATATGTCCAATGTCCAACCTCCATGCATTGATCTCGCACTCCCCCTCCGCGCGCACGTTCCGCCACAACATCGCCGAGGACGCCATGCATGCGGCCGATGCTCTGGTTCCTGAACGCCACCCAGACATTAAGACACCCAATCATCGTCCTGCGTACATCTTCGGTGCATACCCGTATATTTCGCGTGGGCACGGCCAACTGCTGCGAGATCATCTACGGTCAACTACACGCTCTGCTTGGCCTTGGCTTTCTTGGAAACGGCCATGGGCAAGCTCGCTCAAGTACGGGAATGTGAAGCTGGCTTCATTTCTCGGCCACCAGGTGCCCGGCGATCTTCTGGCCCACGGTGACCGGATCCACGTCCACCGACTCCTCTCTGCGTATTTTGCTTCCTCAATTTAGCCCAAGACAGCTCAACCGACTCATCTTGCTATTCTCACCTCCTCCCGCCGCCATCTAACCCGAGCGCCGCCACAACAGTCGTGGCTCGTTTGCCGTTGATCAGGAGGTAGGGTTTTTCGAGGTTCGGGTTCATGCGGGGTCTCTCCTCCACCGTCGGTCGTAGAGGGATGGCCGTGGGCAACCCGATGGCAGCGGTGATGGCGGGCAAGTCGACGGCTCAGACCGACAGCGAAGGCACCAGCGGCGGATGGAGGTTGGAAAGAGCTCGATTAGCCGCCCGTCGTGGGTGGCGGCAGCGTCAGCGGAGGCGGGGCAAGAGCCACCCGCCGCGGGTGGCGGCAGTGTCAGTGGAGGCTGGGGAGGATGGGGAAAGAGAGAGTAGAGAGAGAAGGGTGCGGGGCGTGCAACGCCAACCAAGCGGCTTCGCGTGCCATGAGCCCACGAGCCGGATACACTGGACGCTGACGCGAGCTACGCGTTCAAGGTAGTGGCAGACTGGCAGGTGGCAGCAGTTCAGCATGGATCGTGCAATGCAATTCCCATTTCTCTCTGAGTCCGGACTAAGGCTATCCGCACTCATTTAGCTCTAAATTTCTACTCTAAAAGGAATATCCTGTCCTAGTCAGCGATATTCTCTACCCTATACTACAATCGTCTGCGGTCATACATATCCTATATCTCAACTCTATATCAATTACCACATTTTTTACTATTTTTCCCACCATTCTCTCTCCCCTTCCCCAATTTCCCCCCACAGGTCACGGACTGCATCTTCCCCTCCCTCCTCGCGCCCGGCCTACTCCTCTGCGACGCCGCCCTCCCAGCCCCTTCCTCTGCGCTGCCGCCGGCCCCCGGCCTCCTCCTGCTCTGCGCCGCCGCTCGCGCTCAGCCTCCTCCTTCTCTGCGCCGCCGCCCGCACCCGGAAGCTCGTCGCCGCCGCCTCCTTCTTCACCTCTCATCCCCCTCGATTCGCCGTCGCTGGAGCTCCTCGGGCCGAATCCGCGCCGGCGGCCACCTCCTCCCCACCGGCTCCCAGATCCACCGGAGGCTCCTCGTCCTCCATCACAGATGACGAGTCCGGCCGCGTATCAAGCTCCTCCAACTCTCCGGCGTCGGCGCCTGCGTCCCCTGCTGGCCCCGACGCCTCTCCCTCTCCGCCGACGCCTCCGGTCCCTCCCCGCATGGAGCTCCGCCCGCTTCTCCTCGTCATCGACCTCCTCGTCGCCGAGCGGCTCATGGAGGTTGGCGGATCCGGCGGCGGCGGCGTGGAACCAGGGCCTTCCCGCCTCCGGCGCACATGGAGGAGGTGCCGGCGGCCTCATGTTTCTCTGCGTCGGCGGCGCCCTCGAGCATGGCCGTCGTGGCTTGTCCTCGTCCATGGCGCGAGCTGCGATTCCATTGTCCGTGTGGATGAGAGAGAGGAAATAGAGTGGCCGCCGTACAGCGCTGTTTTTGGGTGAGAGAGTGCCTACCCTATGATTATCATAGGGTGGGATTTACAGTCCACCGCTGCACCCATTCAGTCACTCTGTATCTTACCTTATGCCTTTAGGGAGAGCAATGCAGTTCACCACTGCGGACAGCCTAAAAGCCGAACAGCAGGAGCGTAGAGCACGGCGAACTACCTTGTGAGGAATCCAATCGCCAATGGATGCCCCAGATAGCCTTAGAAATTTTGCAGTTTATTAGGAAGTACAGTATGGTATAATACTCCAGTTAGCAAAGCATCACTGCAATTCAAGTCAGTTCTCTCAGATTGATCACGAGGCAGTTCTCCGGCCTATACTGGCGGCATATACTTTAACAAGTAAGCTAAGTACCACTACAACGGATGACACTTATTTACTTCTCGTGCCTGAGATAAAAGGATCGGACAGAAACTAGTACTGTGGTACACATGATGCTAGAACTAGTGTTTCTGATCCCCAATTTTTAAACTCCAAAGCAAACGTATCATGGTGCCATTACCAAAGCTCTAATTTCGCTATATTTGACCACAGGCTAAAAATCAATACACGTGGTGGAGGAACGTATCCATAATCTCAAAGGAAGGCATGTATTCCAAACCGACAGTATTTTTTTTTTCATATTTGCATTTTTAAGGTCCATCAAGTGTAACGATCTGACCAAAGAAATCATGAAAGCAAAAATACAAATCCTCTAAGTGTATCCGGATCATCATGTTGTTCTATTGATTTTTCAAATCCCCTAGCCACCTTGCAGTGTTGTATGATTTATTTATCAGAGGATATTTGGAAACAATAATACTTGACAAAAGGAAAGCATTGGCAGCATAGGAAAATTGCAGATCGTTCCCTGGTACGGACAAACAGAAGAGAACTCCCTAGTACCACAAGAACATCGATCTAATAGCATAACCATCCCCTAGTATCACATCACAGCAGAGCAAACATCAGAACATCTCCCTAGCTAGTACCACGGTGGAACATCTCCCTAGAACATCAGAACATCAGCAACTCTACTACCACCACAAAACATCTGCCCCCTAGAATCACACAAGAGCAAACAGCAAAGCATCTTCCATAGCAGTACCACGACAGAAGAAACATGCAGTCCAGACATCTAGTACGAAACTGATAGAAGACCCCCCTCCTCCATGCCGAAGAGGTTGCTGCCGCGGAGAGCGGTGGCGACGGCCCTCATGCTGCCGTAGCGACAACCTTTTCCGCATCTGGGCTGGCCCGCCAGACGAGGAATCATGGCCGCCTCACGAACCTCCTCCCTGAGCGATTCTTCCTCTCCGGCAAGATCCTCACGTGCGGCTGAAATACGAACCAAATCGCAATCATAGAGGAGGAATCATAAGATTGTCACGGTATCAAGTGTGAAGAGAAGGGACAATCATACTAACCAGTGGCGGAGACAAGGCCCGGCCAGGCCGGGCCCATGCCCGGGCTCTGGCCCACTAGCACGTGGAGAACCGGCCCTCTCAAATAGAGCCAATAGGCCTCCAAGCCTAGGCACCGAGCGGATGAACAAGCGAACAACAGCTTCATAGGTCACTGTGCCCAGGCTGAGCATTTGGTCTGGCTCCGCCACTGATACTAACCGGATCGAGCACGCCGTGCCGCGCGAATCTCCATCGTCTTCTCCACGGACTTGCGAAATTCCCTGCGTAGCGCAGACTGCAGCAGATCCTCGGGCCTCAGCCCGATCAACAGCACGTCACGGTACAGGGGCCTCGCCATTCTGTAGCAGAAAAACATGAGAGGGAGCAGAACCAAACAAACGAGAGTGGGTGGGTAGGGGACGGACGGAGGAGTGCACCTCGCTCGGCGTAGGCGTAGTCGATCTCGTGCTTAGGTTGATCGACGGCGGTGGCCCAAAGACTATGGTCACCACAGGGTGTATTTATACTGTGTATAATGCGCAAACAGTGTTTTTTCGCTCTGTGTATAATACGTAAACAGTGTTTTTCACACACATTTTTACTCTGCTGATTCTAAATTTATAGACGAGCAACGGCGCAGAGAGTGGAGGAAGAAGGCCGGCGCTTGGGCCGCATGGCAACGGCACGTCTTGGCAGGCAAGGAGGGAGCGGTCGGCGCGTGCAGCGGCGCGCGTGAGCGGCTTGGATTGGAGAAGAAGAAAGAGAAACCTCGTCGAGCACGGAGTTGGCAATGTTGGGCTTGGAACTGTGGGCTGGGGCCAATAAGCTGCGATGTTGAGTCCTTTTTTTATGACTTTTTTTTATTTTCATTCACCAATCATATTGGCCACCACCAACCTTATTCTTTTCTATTTTCTTCCTTCCCCTCTGCTCTTCCTTCTGCACCCCGCCCGTGACGCAACGCGAACCTGCTGCCGCCGCCCCTCGCGTCGCGTCAGGCCGTCAGCAGGCGGTTCCTGTTAACCTTATTCTCCTCTATTTTCTTACTCCCCCTCTGTTCTATTTTGAATTGAAATAGGTTAGAGTGGATTGAGAGAGATTAGCGACGATTTTGATCCACTGGTATGTCAACCAATGCAAAGCATGGGCTAGCATGAAACATAAATATTAACACTTTATATATGATTTTGAGGTCCACAATTTATCAAAATTGCTATTATTCAATATTTGTCATATATTCATACTTTAATAGAATATGGATAACTTTTAACTTATCTATCTATAATTGAATCTAGCTAATTAACGTTTATATTTTATAATAATATAGTGGTAATAGATATGCAAATTTAGGGAGTGCTTTAAATTATCTTTCACAGTAATAGGTAATCTATATGTAAATTAGGGACACTTTTAATTCATTTTCCGTAAATGGTAATTTATGTGCAAATTTAGGGGTTGCTTTAATTTGTCTTTCACAATGGCATGGTGAATAATTTATATTCAAATTTCTAAAGTTACTTTAATTCATCTTTCATAATGGCATGATGAATAATTCATACTTAAATTTAGGGGGATTATTTTAATTTATCTTTTACAGTGGTATGGTGCGTAATCTATACATAAATTTATAGGGTTATTTTAATTAATCTTTTATAATGACATAATGGGTAATTTATACATAAATTTAGGAGTTATTTTAACAGTCTTTAATAATGACATGGTGGGTAAGATGCTTATGATTTTTACATTGTAAAAATTTTTAGGAGTTATTTTTTTATAGGACTACAGTAGAGTATCAAATGGTTTAGCTCAATTAAATATACGTACAACACATTACCATAAACTCCTCCTAGGGGGTGTTTGGATCCGATGGCTAAAATTTAGCCCACGTCACATCGAATGTTTGATGCTAGTTAGAAGTATTAAATATGATTTAATTAAAAAAACTAATTACACGGACGAGGAGTAAACGGCGAGACGAATTTATTATGCCTAATTAATCCATAGTTAACGAATGGCTATTGTAGCATCACATTTACTAATCATAGATTAATTAGGTTTAATAAATCTATCTCGTCGTTTACTCCTCGCATGTGTAATTAGTTTTGTAATTAGACTATATTTAATACTTCTAACTAGCGTCCAAAGATCTGATGTGACGGGGGCTAAAATTTTAGTCAGAGATTCAAACACCCCCTTAATATATGTATAGTTAATGATGTTCCCTATGAATCGAAAAAAAACATATATTCTCTACTCTTTTTAAAAACAGAAAAAGTTCATATGATACCCTTATACTAACGGGATCGTCTGATTTTCAACTTTATATTATGAAATTAGACACTCACCGCCATTGTACACACAAAAGCGCACAACTTTAAACCTAACGCCAAAACCAACCTGTTTTTGTCGTAGTCACGTGTCCACGTCATCACTTTGCCGACTCAACACCAACTTTTTCGCACAAAATATGCCCCTCCCGAGCCAAGCCGTCCCACCATCGACATGTGCTCACACCTACTGTGGACCGATGGAGGTACGCACGCCGCGCCGCCCTCACCTGCACCGTCGTCCCGCTGCGCTGAACAGCGTTTGGTCCAAGGACCCGGCGCCACAGTCCCCGCCGGCCGCCGCCCTCTCTAACATCACCGCACGCCACTGCTCTCCTTAGGCTAGGGTCACAGGAAGTGGAAATTGGTGTGGAAAACATTGCTTGTACACTGTATACATATACAGAGTGAAAAAATAATGATTACGCACGGATGCACGTCCTGATGACCATAGTCTTATGTGTTGGTACTGCTGCTGCAGGCGCTGCCTCCCAGCCCACTGCGTGCCCATGGCTAGAGCAGTCTGGCTGTACAGGTGAAAGCAAAGTTCCAGAGGAGTTCCTGTAGAAGAAGCTGAGGCAGGAGCGGTTGGCCGAGCAGAGGTCGTGGCACGCCGGGAGCGCGTCGCCGGAGGTGTCAGGCAGCACGAACTTGGCTGGCAAGTAGCTGATCCCGACGACAAGGCTCACACAGCTAGCTGTAGCGCGTGGCCTGTTGGGTGCGCAACTGTCGGAGACGCCGGGCACCGGGCAGCGTTGAGCCGTCGGCTGTTTTCCAGCCGCCGTTGGAGCGGATGCTGAAGACGCCGAGGCACACTTAAACCCGTGTCAAATGCATCCGTATGCGCAATTATTGATTTTTCATTCTGTGTACAGTGCGCAAACAGTGTTTTTCACGTCCATTTCTACTCTCTGATGACACTGGCCTTACAGGTAGAGATACTGCCGTCCGGCACGCTGAAGCTATGGGAGGGGGACGGGAGCGAGGGGTCATAGTTGTTTGCCGGCACGGACCAGACGGTGGAGACGGGGAGACGGTGTCGTTAGCAGTGAGGGCAAGCGTTGTTGGAGTCCTTCATGGCGGAGGGGTTGAGGGAGAGCACCAACGGAGAGTCACCGGCGAGACGGCTCTGCTCGGGGAGGGGCCTCCTATTTCGTGCCCAAAAGCTGGTGCTGAATCGGCGACGAGACCACGAGATGATGACTTGGACAGATGACTAGCACAGAAACATGGTGGTTTTGGCTCCAGGTTGAAAGTTGCACGGTTTCATCAGTGCAATGGCTCGGAAAATCGGATGACCTCGTCAGTAAAAAGTTACCAAATGGATTTTTCCTTTAAAAACAGTAGTTGTTCGTGTATCTTCGGGCTAACCCACGGATCACACCAGTGCCGAACCCTTTTGCCTCTCCAATCCGCGCAATCCGCATCCCGGCTTCCTGTTGTTTGACTTGTGCGTGTTTTCCTCCCTGCTCGTCAGTGGAACGGACGGCGGCAATGGGTGCTTGGGCGGTCTCGCTCTTGCCCTCCCATCGGCAATACTAGTGTCCGGACGTCCGTTCAGACGCCGAGCATATCGGACGTATGCATAACCGCACGATTTAATCAAACGGCATAGTATTTTTTACGTACGTACATACACTCAGCTCTCTTTGCCGCACCCCACACCGCACACATCTATACGCAAGTACAGCGCCTAAACCAAAACGGAAAAGATGCGGAGGCAAAAATCGAATGCGGACTCTATTCTCCACACATGCTGATGATGCGGAGGCAAAAATCGAATGCGGACTCTATTCTCCACACATGCTGATGTTGTAATAGTGTATTTATAATATTTCATCAGTTGTTCGTTCATGTTTCAGGAGTTATTTTTCATGTTTCATTGCACTGTCTGACGCGTCGCGTTCAGATTTTTTTCTCCAAATCACGGACCCGAATTTTTCATTCAATTCAGTTAATTAACACATGCCGATGTTGCAATGGTGTATTTTCAATGTTTCATCGGTTGTTCGTTGATGTTTCGGTAGTTATTTTTCTCATATATCACACACCGTCCAACGCGTCGTGTCCGGATTTTTCCCCCAAACATCGATGTTGCAATAGTACAAATTTAATGTTTCATCAGTATTTCGTTGATATTTCAGCGATTCATTTTTTATGTTTCATTGAACGTCCGATGGGAACGTCTCCCATCGGACATCCAGGCGCTAGTAGGCCCGAAACCAAAGGAACTTCGAGTTACAAAGGCTGGCCCTACAATGATTGAAGACAAACTCCCCAAACCACCTAAAAATAAAAATAAAGAAATGAATTGAAGACGGAAATCATATCATGCAATATTAAAGAAAAAACATATCGAACACTCTAAATAATATTTTCCAACATCCAATTGAATTTGTCTTGCCTTATAAAAAAACACTACTATATAAGACAAACACAAATAGAGAATGATTGAAATGTGTTAAATTACTAATTGTAACTAAAAAAACTCATCTCAGTCTCTACTTGAAACAAACTGAAAAATGCACTTTTGCAGCACAACCGCCAAAAGAATAGCACAACAAAATAAACTTATTATTGTAACATCTAATTATAACTGCTGCAACATTGAAAATGCGGTTTTGCAAGGCAACATCCGAAAAAGGTTAGCACAACAAAATAAACTTGTTATTACAACATCTAATTATAACTACTACAACATTGAAAAATGCATGTATCCAACGCAACATCCGAAAAAAATCATTGCAATATCAATTTGGTGTGGCAATGCAACACTAAAAAAATCATGGAAACATCTATATAACGATGCTGCAACATATAAAATATATCACTACAACATCGAAAAGAAATCATTAATCTCGACTAAATCACCCCATCACAACATCAAAAAATCATTCCTACATCATCTCAAATAATATTATTGCAGCATCCTAAACTAATAGCTGAGTCATAATACTACCGCCACTTCTTCCATGGAGCTAAGATAATGCTGAAGCCGAAAGGTATGGATCAGCCAGCGTCACGTGGTTGCTAACGTTGATGGAGGATGACCGAATACTGGTTACTGGAGGTAGTATTGTCCAACCAGCGGTCCAGCGTTACGTGTGGTTGGCAACGTTGATAATTCTTTGCGCTGGGCGAAACCGAGAAGGCACGTGGAGGCAGCGAGCCCGGACCTGCAACCATGCAAGCGTCCGTCTTTGGCGCCGGACGCGCGGCCCAGAGCGTTTCCGAACGCCAAAAGGCTCGAACCGTCGAAGCATGAAGCCGCGGAGGCGAGGCAGTCAGGCCTTACGGCATGGCACTCCTCCGTCACGCTGCAGTCGGCCCTCAAACGCCTTTCTTTTGATGCCACGGCCACCGAGCGCGCCTCCGCGGGATCTCGCACACGTACAAGGACTGCGGGTCCTGAGGTCCATGGTCTCTGCTACCGCAGGTCTACCTCTCCTGCGCGAGGCCGGTGTGCTGGCGGCGACCGTCGAGGCCTGCGACAGACAAGAAGCCCGTGCGGGCAGGCTGCACACTTGTAACGCACTCATTAATAAGGATTCAAGATTTAGGACTTCTAAGTCAAGCATTAAGCGGCAATTCTCGGGTTCAAATGTATTATTTTATATATGTTCAAGGAGTGCATGGAAGCCTTTAAAACATTAACAAGATATCGGCCATATTTAGATGTTGCAGTTTTGAGAAACTGTGATACGAGGAAACTATGGTTTAAAAACGAGAGACACGCAAAACCATGGTTAAAAAAAAAGTCTAGAGTAGAGTTTTTAAAAATCTAAAAATACTTTAGTTTTAGCAATACCTTAGTTTAAATTCAAAATATGCAATTCTTATTCCATCCAAACACCCCGTCCCTTTCTGAAACCAAAGTATTTTGCAAAACTGTGGGTTTTTTTTTGCAAAACTCTAAAAATACTTAATCTTAAACGGGCTGTAAGTGATGAACGTTCAACAAATCAGCGATAAATGTTAGCACGGAAAAGTCATGAGGTGCTTGCAGTTAGGAGTAGCAATGCGCTGTTGTCTGGAAACGAATTTCTTTTAACTGTGGTTTTTTATGTCCGTTGATAATAGTAAGATTGGGGATTTAAGTCCATTCCAATCTCTCTAATTCACTCTAATCCGAGAGTTGGGTTTTTCAACCTGTTGGGGATACAATCCCCGAAGCCCCATGAATCCCTAGGCGAAGAACCGAAGCACAGGCGAAGGTCCGACGCCCAAGCGAAGGAACGAAGCCCCAACGAAAGTCCGAAGCTCTAGGCAAAGGTCTGAAGGTCCAGGCGAAAGTCCGAAATTCCAGGCGAAGGTCTGAAGCACGAGCGAAGGAGTCAAACGAGCAAGCAGGAGCTAGCGAAGGATTATCCGGCAAGGCAAAGTTCTTAGTGGGCCCGTTGATAACAGTCTGGTGTGGGTTGTAAAGTGACCGAGTAAAAGACAGATCTGCCCTCACTCGTTCCCAGATTGTGCCGAGTCTGGAGGACACATCGGTCATTGTACATCAAGTCGGTTTGAGCTCCTATAAAAGAGGTCGTACTGCAACTGTAAAAGGAACCAATTTCCGAGAAATAGAGCTTTAGAGCAGCTTTTAAGGTATTTCAGTAGCTTTAGTTCGTTACAATTTTCCTACCTTCGTTTACTGCTAGAGGTTCGGTTTACCGAGGCTCAACGCAACCGATACCAAGCACGTTCTCGAGTAGTGGAGAGAAAATAGCAAAGCTAATACACACACGACATGGTAATAGACACACATATACTAGCAGATAGATAGAAAGTCATTATCCGACGAACTCTTGCTCAACCTGGAGCCGTAACAATTACTAGTACGGTGCGTACGTTCTCTTCGCCGCACTTATTCAAGATCATGATAGGCGGTTATTCATATATGCATGCCATGCATGCGCAGCAGCTTTTGTTACCACAAGGCGCTTCGTGCATTGCTATATCTCCGAAACAAGTATATATGAATCCTTCATTCGGCTTATATATGGCAGATGCACTTATAATGGTAAGCGCTGTTGATGGGGTCGCTGGCGTCGACGGGGACTTCCTGGACGCTGCACCTGTGGCGGCAGCCCCGGCACTCGTTGTAGGTGCACGTCGGAGCCCTGGACCCGATCAGCATCCTCCTCCCGGCGCCGGCCGTCTGGCGCTCATTTTCGTTAAACGCCGCCGCCGGCCAACCATCACCAGCAGTCGTCGTCGTCGTTGGTGATCCATCACCCGATCTCCTTAATAAGCCCTAAGTAAAACATGCATGCGCTAAGAGGAGATGCATGGGAGAGACATGGAACAATGGCCGGATCCGTATATATGTATGACCACATGTGCATGCATGCTTGTAATTAATCCCCCAAATAGAGAGATTATAATAATATATAATACTCACACCATTCTTTTCTATTCGTCGTATTTAATAGTTTAGAAATGAACCAGGAAACGAAAAATATTCGAGAACGGAAGTAGCATATGCATGTGTTTGGAAATTGCAAATGCCGCGCGCGGGCATTGTTATACCTGCTGCCGCTGTGCCTGATGATGAAGGACCGCTGCTTCAGTCGGCGGCGAGCATGCTCGATCAGCTACGACGACATCACCTGTCGAAGCGCATAACTGCATATAGTCAGGATACATAGGTACGCTTGAGAAATACACATACTGATACTTATGATCAGACAAGAGCTAATAATCCTCGGCGCATCGTCGCCTCCATCTTCCATGGCGATCGACGACCTGCTGGGATCTGGAGGTTGGTGGATCAGAGAACGAGAAGCGTGCATCATGTACGTACCAACAACGAGGAGAACCACGAGGAGGAGGGGGAGACGGCATGATGCCACACAGCGACGACGACGACGACGCAGCTGCAGCTGCTTGCTTCCAGTTCCAGCTGATGCGGCCATCTCTTGCTTTCAAGCGTGTATCCCTAGCCGCGCCCTCTTCTCCCTGCTGGCGGCTGGCGCAGCCTGCAGAAGCCCTAGCTAGCTAGCTAGAAACGCGAAGTGAGGCATAGACGATGCAGCTTACATTACTAGCTGATACGTAGTAATAATAGAGGAGAAAAGTAAAAGGCCGCCGCGGGCATTACATGCCATGGCATGGCCCATGCCTGCATGGCATCGCATCGGCAGGCGACGTACGCACCGGGGCCACCGGGCATAGTGCGCGATTTGTACGTTGTATGGTTCTAGCGTCTTCCTGAAATGACCCAATTACCCACGCAGGTGCATGCAGCAGCCGGATGCTTTGTGGGTGGCTCATGGTTTACACAGTACGATCCTTGGACATCGAGAGACCAATCCGGCCTACCGTCTCGCGATCTGTTAGGGCCGGCGGGGACCGGGACCGGGACATATATATCCCGACGACCATGACCAAACATGCATGCCACAGGAAACGACGTCCGTATCGCATACGTACAGTAGCCAATAGCTAGATATAGAGGCCGCCGCCTGTTGATCAACAGGAATTAGGTTAAAGGTATTCACTGTGTTTCCAGTACCGCTGCATCGACATGAAAAAACAAAGCATGCCTGCCAATGATCGATCGGTGTACGTGCTCTCTCTCTCTCTCTCTGCGCTCTCTGGGAGCGAGTCCTGAAATCACCTTGCATTGCATTCATATTGGCTGCTGGCGAGCCAGCTAGACAGAGAACTAGCGCGCGCAGGTGTGTACGTGCAGTAACGAAGTTCACAGGTTTCAATTCTTTACCGTCTTGGCGTCTCCGTCTCACTAGGGTTTGGATAGAAATGAAATACTATGATTATTTCATCCCCCTCATAAAATCAGACAAGGCAATTAAGGTCCAGTAATAAACAGCACGCAAAAGCTAAAGTTGCGACGACGCGATCCCGAAAATGTTAAACCACATCTATGTGTGCTCCGTTTCTCTCCTGTCGCACGAATCTCGACGCATGATTCTCTCACATATCCATAATTCTCACACCTACCTCTTGTCTGTACGGATCTCGATGCAGCTTCAAAGGCCACGATAGTCCATGTGTGCACATATGTATTTGGAAAATCCACGTCCGACCTGATCCCTGCATATCACGTACGCGTTACGTTTGTATGGTTCAGCTCTGCTTCTGCTGTATCTCTGCAGGGCGCCAGCCGCCAGGCCAGCATCTGATTTTTTTGAGCCATTGTAGAGATAGAGATGCATTATGGCTCATTCAATTTCGTAGTTGCTAGCACCAACAATTCTCCCATGGAGCCTCGCTGCCCCGCCACCGCACTGTGTTGCGGAATGGCGCAGGTGGCCGGCGGCACGGAGATGTAGCAAGATATCCTAAACAAATGGCAACAAAATTTTTCCGTACAGCAATTATCTGAAGGATCTAAAACATGCAGCATGGCCTGCCAACTCCAACAAGAGCGCACATAAAATACTCCGAAATTTGAGTATATGTGCTTCCTTTTGCTCCAAGATGCGCATTCATTCTGAGAATCTAGCCTGTCACGTATTCCGACGAGGATGGCAAATATGGATAGCGACTCGCGACATGAGTATGAAAACAGTAGAGATACACATCTACCCTTCTCTGGAAGATACTATTCCGGAATCCAGTACGGCAGGTGTAGGTAGGCTGTTCTCACCAGAGAGCTCAAATGGACGCTCAACAAATAGAGATAAGTTTGTATAGACGGTTCTAGAACCTAGTACGTAACAAAATAGATGTAGTTAGGCTGCTTTTACCAGAGAGCTCAAATAGACACCCGATAAATAGAGATAAGTTTGTATAGACAGTGGGATGGGACGTTCCGGTGCGAACAGCCTTAGACAACGGGCAAGAAGTCGCCGAGTAGGAGTAAAACCAATCCAATTCACTCTCAGCTTTGCGTGTGCTGACTGCCAGTAATTACCAATGTATATGTAGCTTGTAGCATCCCGCTCCCGCAGGTGCAGGGTCCCTCCTGCTTGCCATCGTTGATAGAAGCGCCCGGCCCGGGTAATGAATAATGATATAGAGGTAAAAAAAGAGATCGATGGAGCGGCGAACTAATCCCGAACAGTGAGTGTCACATGCATGTCGCAAGAACGGGAACGCAAGTCGAGGGAACGTACCACTTCTCCGCCGCGCTGCCCGGCTGGTTTTGGCAGGCATGCAATGCAACAAGAAGAAAGCTCCAGATTGATCCTGGCGAGGAGCTAGCTAGCAGTGCAGGCCGGTCCCACACGCGGCCATGCACGCACGCTGTACGATCTGTATCCGTGAAAACATGCATGAACGTTCGTTCCACATGATTCCGGATCGCGGAGGCGGCCGGCGGAAGATACCAAAGTTACCAACCAGACCAGCAACGGCAGCCCTGCCTGCCAGCTGCCCCAGCAGCCAGAGGCGGGCCTAGGAACTACATGTTGGGTATTCAAAATTACAATGTGTATTCAAAACCTCAAAGGATGAAGAGAAAATGACCACTACTAAACACATGTATATAGCATATGTACGTAGTTTGTGCAAAATGATGGGTATTCAAGTGAATACCCATGATACACCCTAGGCCCGCCCCTGCCAGCAGCTCGAAGGCAGAGACTCAGAGAGCGAGGCGGTGACGACCGACGACTGTGCTGCATGCGCTGCGACGTATCCACCGCGCGCTGACCGCGCGCGCTTTGCCCGTCCGCCCGGCATGGCCGCGCCGTGATGATCTCCAGATCCGTCCCGGCGCAGGCAGGATCTCAGTCGTCAGTAGCAGTGTAGCGCATTTATCGGGCTACAGATACAGGGCAGCTAGCTGCAGCAGGGCATTGTGCAGTAGCGTCTAGCGAGGGCGCGTGGCCGGCGGCAGAGCACAATGCCTGCCGCTGCGGGGCGCCCAAGCTCGCCGCGCGTCCGCGAATCGCCAGTAGTATCCTGATGAGTACTGTGACGAAGGCTGCCAGCGCGGTAGCCGGTACGTAGCTCGTGGCTCTCGATCGAGTCCTCGAGTTGGTTCAAGCGGCGCTTGGAATCTCGACTCGACTCGGGGTGCACGTGCAGCGACGCAGCGATCGGTGGGGGGTTGATGCATGATCGGACATTCGGACGTGGGCGCATAAGCTCCGGCTGCGTACGTGTCTCTCGCCCGGCGACGCCGCGTACAGCTCTGTGGACTAGCGTAGCGCCTCTCCTGGCCGACGACGGAATTCGGCAGACCACCGTGTCTCCGCTCCACAACAAAGCGACACATGCTGCCTGGCTGTGCGTGAGCGCGTGACTAGCAGTGAATTGGTGACAATAGTCTTCGTTCGTTTAGTGCGTGACCATCTTTTTTCTCATACGTGAGTGTTAGGTAGGTGACGCTAGTCACAACTCACAAGAGTAGTTCAGTTTTACTATTTTATTTCAATTTACTATTTTACCCTCACAGAGTCGCGGCTAATAAAGCTGTTGTCACCGGCTCGCATATCCCACCGTCTGTATTTCAAATTTCACTCTGCATACAGTGCGCAAATAATGTTTTGCACATCCATATATACCCTCCGATGATATAAACCTAATGTGTCACCATGTAGGACGGTGAGGTCACCTAGATCAAAACTCCTGTTTGATATAAACTGCATAGAAACACTGTGACAATTTCACAGAAAAAAATATACAAAATGAGAAACAGTTCCGCATTTCTAAAGGACTCTTGTTGTGAAAAAAGATTTAAAAAGCCCAAGGGGGACAACATCTGACTTTATAGATTACTAGGTATGTGCATTGCTACAGGCGACTAAAACCATACCCTAACTATGCAAACGACTCAAATATTTACTGTAAGCTATAACGATATACTTCGTACATATCTAAATGTCGGTACATGATAAAAATTTATTCAAAAAAAAAGTGCAGTGAAAGAAAGAGCACACATTCATCCTCATCTGTGCAACTGCGAATACAGTTTGAAACCTGGTTCTGTTACACTTACACGGGGATTGAGGGGGGATTAAATATCTCTCTGTTCAAATTTGTCTATAAAAAATTATATCCCGTCAATTCCCCTTCAATATATGTACAACCGAATAGACTGACATTTTTTTTTCCAATTTGGTTATGAATGGCTGGGCCTAGACACACGGCTTGTATCACAGGCAGGTCAGGCCCAGGCAAATCTATCCAAGAGGTCTTGTCCAAACAGGGCCGTACCCTGCACTGCGTGCCGGATGTGTTTCAAGTGGATGAGGATTGATTTCCAAACATAATTCCTGTGTATCATTTGGGAGATTATTTACTTTTTTTTATCACGCAGCCATGGACACCACCGCCGTCGGTCCGGCCACTCCCGGCGCCGTCGGTGGTAAGGCAGGGAAGGAGGACGGGACGGGGAAGGAGGAGGTGCTGCTGGCGGCGTCCATGGCGCGGAGGGCTGGGGTTGAGGGGAAGGGGTGCGCGAGGAGTTTGTGTTGTCACGGCGCCATGGACGCCGCCACCGCTGGTCCAGCCGCTCCCGGCGCCACCGGTGCTGAGGCAGGAGAGGAGGACGAGGACGGGAATGAGGATGCCGGCGGCATCCATGGCGCAGAGGGGTCGGGGCCGAGGGAAAGGGGTGCGCAGGGAGGAGGAGCATGGCGGGAGGAAGCCGGAGGCCACCAGGAAGGGGACGGGGAGCGGCACAACTGGATGAGGCGGGAGCGGGAGGCCGCCGCCGGCAATGCATGTGTTGAGGCCGGGAAGGACATCTGGGGATGAGAGGAGGGGGAGGGGAGGACGTGACGTAAAATGGGCCAACTGCGCATAATGGATGATAACTGTGACCCAAAAAAATCACCCGGATGTATGTTCAAAATATATAACATTTCTTTCTAAAAAATTCACATAGACATTCTATCTTAAAAATTCGTTTTTTAGACGACATCTTAAAAGTTCCTAATAGATCTTTTTTTCTTTCCCCATTTTCGGCCCATCCGGCCCGCAGCTTCACCTTGCCTCCCTCTTTCCGCGTCTGCCTCTGGTCCTAGCCCACTTCCTCCATCCCTCACCTCGCGGGCCAAGCTGCGCTCCCGAGTCCCGACCCGTCGCGACAGAAGCGCCGCCGCCGCCCCCGCTGCTGCCCCCCCGCCGCCTGCCTCCCTGCGCCCGCCTCCCCCGGCACCGGCCGTCCGCCTCCCTGTGCCCGCCTCCCTAGATCCCCTTGCACGCGAATCCGTGGCCAGCGGCCGCCCCCTGGTGCGCTGTCCCCTGGTGTTGAGTCGACGGGGAGTCAAGGAAATCGGTGAGCAATGCGGATCTCATCCTTGCATCTCTGTTCTCTCATCTGACCGGCTTCTAAGGAAGGCTCAAATTATCCGCCCCTGTTTTGCATATCCAAACAACAATCTGAATTTGATTCCAGGAAACAAATTCTATGTTTAGCCAAACAAAAAAGAAGGATTTGAATCACTTTCCAGCTAATTCAAGTCTAAATAGAAATTGAAATGAAATTATATTCATGGAATGCATTTCAATTCCAATGAAACAGACAGATTGTAAGGTTTTTTTTTGGCCATTTGTATCCGGATATGAACTAACTACAGTTGTGACTTCGTTTTTACCCCTGAAGATTATTGGCTGTACTGCGTAGACCCATGTCCTTTACTGGGGTTGCCCCTGAGAAGAGGACGTTCGGTGATCTCGACGACGATGACGATGATGTCTTCGCTTCCAAGAAGGTTAGGTGATTGCCGTTGCTATCGTTTCGGTCTAATGCAAAATGTTGAATTTACGTTTGACCTCTGGATCAATTTATAGCAAAATTTGTTCATGAGGCAAGGTACCTGATATGAATATTACTGTCACATATTTGGCATCAATAAGAGGGGGAGCATGAGTATATGGAGGTAGTTTTGTGGATGGATAGGGCCTGGGGAATTGTTCTAGTTCCAATACTGGTATGGCAAAGGGGTGGAAAATAATTTGGATAGGCCAAAAGCCATGTTGTTATTTTTTTCTCCCTTTTAAAGCTAACTCCCATATAATTATCTTCCTCTTCCCTTTGTTTAAAACCCATTCCAGCAACCTATTCTCATGTCCACATGTAGTGACTAGATAATAGACTTCAGATCCTACCAATAGGTTTGTGCTTTGCAACAATATATTAAGTGAAAAATATTTAGCACTTCAGGGTGAGGAACTGACTGATTCTGGAGTCAGGTAAATCTGTCTCAACCAAAAACATGCATACTGGCCTGGTAAAAATTTCCAGGCACCCAATCTCCAGTCCATTGAATGAGATTCTATGACCAGTTTCTAAACAGATATGAATTATGAGGCTAGATGGTTTCACAGGTTTGTAATATAATTGATATATGGTATATCCTAGGTTTGAGTCTAAAGTTGAATCATGTGTGTTATACTGGTTCCAAATGATGCAGTAGGCAAAGCTAGGGCTATGGGGGGAAACCAAATTTCGTATGATGAAAAGCTCACTTTAATTGTGCTAGTTGATCTACCAACACTAAATTCAGTCAATATGTAACATGTCCAACCACCCTTTGACTAGGTTTAGCTCGGCTTTTCAACTTCAAAACTAAAACGCTTCTAAACTGTAGTCAAGCTGATACTTAATGAGGATATTTCGATTTCAACAAATCTTCCTAGCACAATGTCAGTGCTGCATTAAGGCTGTAATTTGTACAGGCAAAGACAAAGGTCGAGGAAAGTACACCAGGAGCTGCAACAGGGATGATTTTGTCTCTTCGTGAAAGGTACATCACATTTCTGTTTCTCCTTTTGAGCCATTGATTTTTCTGTTAGCATAAAAGCATTTGTATTGTGATAAATGGACATGGGACTAACATTCTTCCCCTTTGAAGCTTGCAGGATTGTAAACAGAGCCTTGAATCCTGCCAGGTTTGCTTCATTAACCCTTTCTGCTGTTCTTATTTACTAGTGCATTAGATTGTCTGTTTGCATAATATGTTATGTGTTCTACTGTTCTAATATTCTAATATAGCTATAGTTTTGGGGTAATCTGGCCAATGTAAATGAGCATTCACATAGTAATCAGTTTTTCCGCAAGTGGAAAGAAAATATCTGCATGTCACTATTAACCGGACAAGAAAAAACACAACATCAATATGTAAAAAATGATGCTGCCAGTTTCTTGTTCAACATGGTTTATAACTCAGGTTTTCCCCCATCTACATAGAAATATAACTTAATTTGTATCGCACGGCTTATTGTAGTGTAGCACATATCTAATGTCTTATGTAGCATCAACCCAATAGTGGGCTAAATCTATCTGTTTGGTTGGATCCCAGTTGAATTATTTACTGGTAAGTTCTGTTAATTAGAGTCTTAAAGGTAACACGCTTACCATATAACTGGATCTACATTGCTACTTATATTTTGGCATTTAAACTGTGTCAACTAAAAGCTTGGTGAAGTGAAACTTTGCTGGAAAAACAAAAAGCCAACAGCCTATGAGTATAAATGCACTACTGGAGAGATCATCGCCTTTTGAAGATCTAGGTAGAAAAATGAAATTGAAAATTATGGTGGACCAAGCAATAAGTCTAGGAAGTTAGTTGCTCAACTGTTGCTTCCACTTCATTCCAGCGACACTTTGATTGCTCTACCCAGTTAAAACTTCCCTTTTGTCATTGGAAACTACTTTTACTATTGTCACAGGTGGAATTGGAAACTGCCAAATCAGAAATCGAGAAGTGGCATTCAGCATTTCAGAACATTACAGCTGTACCGTCTGGAACCAATCCAGGTTTGTGAATTAAGTACAAACCTGTCTGGATAATTTGTATCATTGACTAAATCACCAAGTATATTTATTTATTTCAAATATAGATCCTGTTTCAGTGGTTTCGTACCTCAGTAACCTGAAGTCATCAGAGGAGTCATTGAAGGAGCAGGTAGCTTTTTGTCAACTTTTTTACACAAGGACTGGTAATTGGTGATGCTTTGCTTCACATTTTATTTTTATTTTGTTACATGCTCAGCTGGAGAAAGCAAAGAAAAGGGAGGCAGCTTTTATTGTGACATTTGCAAAACGAGAGCAAGAGATTGCAGAACTAAAGGTGCCTTCTGGAAGCCTCATTTTTCTATGAGTGAGATAAGACGTGAAGATATGGATAGATGTATCGAATATTTTGTAATTTATTTTTTGTAATCAATAGCACACAGTTCACAAAGTCAACCAATTGGAAACTTATTAACAACAACAACAACAACAAAGCCTTTTAGTCTCAAACAAGTTTGGGTAGGCTAGGGAATTTATTATCAGATGCAACTTTTTATTGGACTTGTTCACAATTCCTGTTGCTGTTTTATTCATCTTGTGGTTTCTTGTTCTCGTGCTGACTGTTGATTTTTTAATGGTTTATGTATGAATTCACAGTCTGCAGTTAGAGATTTGAAAACTCAATTAAGGCCACCATCAATGCAGGTAAACATAATGCTACTTACGTCACTATTCATAAATTCTTCATTGTATTTAAATGGACTGATGTTTTTACATGCTAGGGTTAGTGACCAATTCAGCACCCCACACGTATATAAAAGTTTTACCAGAAGTCCCTCATAAGCATCCAAACCCAGTTTCCCTATTATGCTTACTAATCTTGGGAGAGATCCCTCCCTCGCATCAAACCACTCACATAAACTGTGCCTTAGTGACCCCTCATTGGTTGGTGCCTACCGTTCAACTTTGGTTGAAGTAAAACTAGGTTTATTTATCCTTAATATTTCGATGATCTTCTGCATATTAATCATTTGCTCATGTATAATAGTCATCACCTTTTAGAGATAGCCTTTCCGTATTAAATTTATTATAATAATAAAGAGGTGTGTTCACCTCTTTACTTCTTTAATGTAGTGACATGCACCATTCCTGCATGTTTGAGAAAATAATGAGGTGTGTTCGTAAAGTAATGCAATGAACAATTGTTCTACAAACCTTAGTCCAATGTGGCATTAACACATTCTTGTACAGAATGCCACAGCTTGAGATGAGATACTAGAATATGGAGGAACAAACCATAGGTTAGACTTAAGACGTCTGACTAGAGAAGACTAACTGCCTTTTGTTTGATTTCTCAATACATGACCTTTTATATGATTTGCCTTGACTTGGCTATTAAGATTGATAGAGTTACTACTTAAATTCTACTATAGAAATATCCTCAATAATTGTCTTAATTTTGTTTAACCGATGTTGTGACCTTGTTATCTAAGTTTAGTCCACTTTCTGTACGATTAACAGACAAGGAGATTATTGCTTGATCCAGCAATTCATGAGGAATTTACACGCTTAAAGGTCAGCTACAATTCCTGAACAAGACAGTTTGTATTTGATCATATCATCTTGCACCCTGTATATTTAGAGCATGCACAACACTTTGCTGTAATTTTATTCTTTTAAAAAAGGAGTTTGCTGTGTGCTTCCTAAGAGAAACATAACATGAGCTATATGATTTCCTTCTGCACTACCTCTTGTGCTGATTGGCATGGGTGTCAAAAATAATAAGTGAATGCATAATCCTGTTGCAGTGTCATAAGGGATGTTTCTATATATTTCCATATAAAAAGATTCATTAAGGAATTGTCAAAAACAATGAATATGTTATCTTTGGGGAAAAAAGAAAAGGTATAGGTAATTTAGGCATCTTATTTGCTTTTGTAGTCTTGCTGAATTGCTGATTAGACCTTAGGTTGAGGACTACGAATTACATGATGAATCAGAATTTGAAACTTGTGTTTTGTTTAGTGGCCTAGGAAAGCTAAACTGCCATAACTTTGAGACTCGCTGCTCATTTGTAAACAGTTGTCCATGCATATCAAATCTTATAGTCTACTTTTGTGCCAGAATCTTGTGGAGGAGAAAGAGAAAAAAATAAAGGAGCTACAAGACAATGTTGCTGCTGTCAATTTTACTCCATCCAGCAAACTTGGGAAGATGTTAATGGCTAAATGTAGAACACTGCAAGAGGAAAATGAAGAGATAGGGGCAATGGCATCGGAAGGAAAAGTAAGCCCCCTTATAAATCCTCTTATCTTTTTGATCATTCTAATTTGTATATGCTTTCTGATTATTTTATGTTCATCATATAATTTATATGAGGACATGAATCATTGCCCTTTTTCTTTGGAAAACTATAGACATCTTAACAAAAATTAGATTGGTCATGTTATGCAAATAGTGCATCTGATGGGTAGACATACGTGCCTATAATGGCCTTTACTGGACTACTCCCTCAGTTTCTTTTTGTAGGGTGTATTAGGGTTTGGAGAAGCCTTTATAGTGTTATTTTGACCACCAATTTTTCTCTCTGCAATATATTTCCAATTCATACAAAATCAATACAGTATCAAAAGATCTGTGAAATACAAATTTATTGATGCAACTTTGGCTACATTAAATATGCATATATCTCAACTAACTGCTGGTCAAAATTTATAAATTTTGACATTCTGAAATCATAATATGCCCTGCAAAAAGGAACTGACTTGTAACAATGTATCTTTGGTACAGATCCATGAGCTTGGAATGAAAATTGCAGTTCTGAAGTCTCAGAACAATGAGCTCAGGAATCAATTTGATGGTTAGTGATTCTATCTCCATCCATATGTACCGCTTCTTTGCAATATTCTTTTATGCTTCTCAGTGATCAGTGCTTGGCCAAGAGTATCCTTCGCAATCCTTCCCACTGCTGTCATGGTTAGATCCGAGTGCTAGCGTTCTTAATGAAAGTGCTTATGAGATTCATTATAATATTGAACACATTGCTGGGAGAGAAATTGACTCACAGATGGCAGTTTTATTTGACTGAAAATGGACTTTTAACAGGGTCTTGTAATCCATTTAGGAACTATCCATGTTTTGCTATGACTGTCAGTCCTTCATGGAAAATAAGGATGCAATGGTCATGTTGTTCATTTCCAGTATCCTGTTTGGTAATTGGCATTGCCACATCGCATCTACTTTCTACCACTTCCTGTCGGATATAGCTTGTGTGGATTAGTGTACTGCTACTGGAACTGTAGCGTCTGGTACCACAGCATATCTTAATTTCGTACAATTTTTTGGGAGTTAAAACAGAATCTCACAAGTTACTATTATGCAAATTGCTTATGCTGTTATGGAACTGTAGTTATGATTATGGATATGTTTGACCTTTTCCTTTTGTTTTCAGTTTTGTATAAACACATGGATGGTGTAACAAATGATGTGGAGAGATCAAATGAGATGGTAAGTTTATTGCGTAATATTGATTGGTTGCCTTTCAGGTCACTGAAGATCCTGCTCTCGCATCTTTTACAGGTGTCCATTCTTCAGGAGGAACTAGAATCCAAGGATCTAGAGCTGACAAGATTGAAGGAGATTCTTTCCCAGAAAGAAGCTACTCAAGACGCCACAGTCGAAGAAAGAGGCGAAGCTGGAAATGATCTTAATACAGCTTCAGATCAGCAAGTAAAAGCAGAAAGTTGAGTCGGGTTTCCCTATGGGTTCGCCTGTAGAAATCCATATGTATTCTGCAGGCTTGGAGTTATTGTATGTTTTGCTATACAGACCAATGTACCAAAAGCACTGTTATATTACGCAGTGTCTTGCAAACTCTGCTTGCTTCCGAGCCTCGGTGCTTGTGATTCTGCCCTCTGAGTACTGAAGAGAGGCTAACAGGTGCGGATGATGGTATAACTGGATCCATCCGTGCAACTTCTGTATTCAATCTAATGTTCTAGAGAATCACTTTTGGTCACGAGATTAGAAAGAGCTCTACCAAACTGATGTCTGAAACATGCATTTGCATTCTGGATGGTTTGCTGAAGTGGTTCGATGTACATGTGCCACTCGCTAATGTGATACTAGTACCTAGTTTCGTGCTACACCAAAATGTCAAGTTGCCCAGTTTACCAAAGTGGGACGAATGCTCTCAAATTCCTACTAAAGTGGTACTTGTTGAATCTGTTAAGCCACAAAGAAGTGGAAACTCACCTCCATGGAAATTTCTGTGTACATGTATTTTAGTGCACATTGAACATGTCCGACATTATAGAACACAACCCGCTACTCCTTCCGTTCTTTTCTATTATACAACATGGATCATTTATCTTATTCAAAAACCTTTGCGGCCTACGCATTCCCATTTCCCAGCATCGTGTCGCGCCGCGCCCGCCTTTGCCCCCGGTAACGCTCGGCCCCGGGGGTCCGTTGGCGTCGGACGCTCCGTCCGGGGTGCACCTCTCTCTAGATAATTTTTTTCTAACCAAGTGGCTGGCTAGTTGGCGTCGGACGCTCCGTCCGGGGTGCACCTCTCTCTAGATAATTTTTTCTAGCCAAGTGGCTGGCTAGTCCATCCTCTTCACACGTACATGGCTCCAATGATTATTTTTATGTTGCGTGATTTACGTGATTTTTGATGTTTCGAAAAAAAATATATTTTTGTTGTGACTGCAGTCAGATATTACAATGCCACGATGTTACACAATGTGATATTTGATATTACAATAGTTGAATTCGAGTGTTGCATACGTTATTTTTCGATGTTTAAGATGTGTATTTCCAATGTTACACGGATTTTGCAATTGTTTTTTCATATTGTGTCAAACATGAAACGATGTTATGGTGAAATTTTTCTCCTCGAATGAGATGGGATACGGTGATTTTTTTCCAATCATTGATGTTGCAGAAATTGATTTTCAATGTTGCGCATATTTTTTTTTCGGTGTTGAAGATACACATTAGGAATGTTGCATGGATCTCGCCATTGTTTTTATGAACGATGTTGTAGTAGGATTTTTCCTCCTTAAATTGTATGGAAACGGTGATTTTTCGGTCCAAACGTAACGTTGATGTTGCAGAAATTGATTTTTAATATTGCACATATTGTTTTTCGATGTTGAAAATACATATTGAGAATGTTGCACGGAACATCCGATGGATTTGGCTAATAGCAAGACTTTTGATCAGACTGAATGAAGTGATGTTGTTTGCAACGTATCATCTATGTTTCGGTGGGACTTTTTCTTCTGGTCCAACTGCTGCACGACTTTGATTGGATTGAGATGAAGCGACGTTGTTTGCAACATATCATCTATGTTTCGGTAGGATTTTTTTCTCTCTGATCCAACAGTTAGACACAATTAAATAAGCGGTGGATGGTGCATCCGACGCCCCGCGTCCGTCCTAGAAATGGCAATGGGTACCCGAAAATTGGGTACCCGATTGGTTTTATCTGATATAAGGACGGGTATGGAATGACTTCTCCACCCGCGGATACGTTAGCGGGCAGAATCTTATATCCGTTGGGTACACGGGTGCGGGTATGGGTGTATACTATCCATACCCGCGTACCCATAGTTAATTTATACCCACGTCGACCATGTATTTTTTCTATGTAATTAAGGAAACATAGGTGAATATTAGGAAAAAATATGGTCAATTTGTATGTTTCAATATTATTTATTATTGTCTTCAATTTATTTACTCATATTTAGCGATTTATTATTTTAAATATGACATTGTTTATTATATTTGTGCTATTTAAACATGTGTGTGGTGGGTATTTAATCGGATATGGATTACCTGACGGATTTTTTTATCCACGCGGGTACAGATATGGATAAAATTTCATACCCACGAGCGGGTATGAGTATTGTAGCGGATAAAATTTTTATTCGTAGGTACGAATATGAAATTGCACTGCCCAACGTATATTTAACCGTTGCCATCCCCAGTCCGTCCGGACGCCAGCAGCTCCGCTTTGGCCCCGCCTCGTTGGGAATAACCGTAGGACCCCAGGCCCACCTGTCCGTCGCAGCGCCGGCGGCGGGCCCAAATGGGAGAACGAGCTAGCCTCCGGCCCACCATCGCTGGCGTGGAGGCGCATTGTTGCTGCGAAGGCTTGAAACGTCGGCGGGCAACCGTCGCGGCCCTAGTATCGAGGCCGCTTCCCGCTTCTCCCCACCCCCTGAAACCAAACCATTTCTCGGTTCCGTCCACGGCTACCTCCCTGCCTGATCTTCCCCTCCCCAAATCCAAATCCGCGGGCTAGGGTTCGAATTCAGCCATGGCGGATTGCGAGGAGGAAGGCGGTGTGAATCTCCTCCTGGAGGTCATCCTCCGCGACGGCACTGTCGTTTCCTACCACCTTGTGCCGCGTTGGGAGTCGTCCCCACCGCAGCCTGCTGCAGGTGGGCGCGCGGCTTCCGCTTCCAGTGACCCGGCCTCCCCGTCGGCTTCGGGCGGCACGGGGCCCGTCGGATCATCCGTTCGGGGCCAGGTGGACAAGCCCCGCATCGTCCCCCGCGCTGACTCCCCTCCGCCGCAGCCTGCGGGTGGGTACGTGGCGTTGGCTTCTGGGGACGTCAAGGCTTTGCTTCCGGCGTCAAACGACACGGGGGTGGTTCTG
Organism: Paspalum vaginatum; assembly: GCA_030272315.1. Classification (NCBI taxonomy): domain Eukaryota; kingdom Viridiplantae; phylum Streptophyta; class Magnoliopsida; order Poales; family Poaceae; genus Paspalum; species Paspalum vaginatum. The sequence continues at coordinate 40,390,351 of CM059018.1, forward strand.
GAACTCGAGAATCTCCACCCCGTACTCCGCCGTGAGTCCCTCCCACCTCAGCGGCTCAGCCTACGCCTGTGCCCGGCGCAGTGACTTCGGCAAACGGCATCGGCACGGCCTACCTGCCGATGTTGGAGTACCTCGATCTTCCCGGGGTGACTTCTGCGTATCGTCCGGTGTTGGAGTATTTTTGTGACTTCTACAAACGCCTATCTTCCGATGTTGGAGTACCGCGATCTTCCCTTGACACCACCAGCTCTTGAGTTCGAGGCGCTGACACTCATGATGCACAGATGCGGTGAGTACATCCGTTCCGTTGCTCTGGTTGAATCGAATTCTAAGGAGGGCAGCCATGAGCTCTGCTCCTCTGAAGAAGACTGCTACTATATCAACGTGGAGATCCATCCCGCTGATGCACGAGCAGTTGTGCGCCTATACCAGATCACAGGTATGGGCGCTCCTAGTATGAATTTGCTTGGATTGAGCCCATGCTTAATTTCCAAGAATACTTTGGGCGGTCAGCTGAACATTGTTACTGGTAGTAGCCTCAGTGTTATGTTGTATACTATAGTATAATAATTAATTCAATTCAACACAATGGGTTAGGGAGTAGTGTACCTCAACTAATTGATATCCCAATAATAAGTATGCCACGTGGCCCAACAACATTATCTGAAATTAATTCAAGTATTGCCTTGCTAGACATGCCTAGCCTCAGTCTTGGCCTTGGCCTTGGCCTTGAGCTGCTGCTCAACCTTCGTGTTAGCGGGTTAGCGACTGGAGGGTTCACATAGTGTTCTCCAACAGTTAATGGGCCAGGTTACGTGGCATGATGGACGCCCGAGTTTAGGGTCAGGATTCATATGATAAAGACTTTGTTGTTTTGTGTGCATCTATATATTGCGATTCAGCTTGAAATACATTGGACAAACAAGTATGCTTCTGATATGTTATAGATTCTTGAATTTTCAGCATTTCATCTCTAATTTCGTCATGTATCCTCTAGGGTCTAACATAATGTGAAAATCCACAAACATCTACTTCCTGAAGGCGTGCAATGTGCCCCACACCTGTCCTGAAAAATTGTTTGGGAAAAACACAGTACATTTTCATGCTAAGGAGTGTGCTGAAATTCCATTTCCTCCTATGAAGATTAACTTCATGAAAGACTTCAAGTGTGAGAAAACGCTTGGTGAGGTTACATCTTAAAGATTTACTTCTGCGATGTTACATATTTAAGGAGCATAATGTTCATCACAGTATATTGCATTGTAGGAAAAGGAACTGAAGGGACGGTATACCAATGTCTCTCAACTTTCAATCGTCACGAATTCACGATTGTGCTGTCAAGGAGGTTAACCACAGAATCTTCTCATAAGATATCTTCGTTGTGAACCGAGGTACCTTTCTTTTGCTCTGGTTTGTCCATGGAAAGCTGTAAATGGCCTTCACTAGTGCTTAGCATCTTAGATAGGTTCACCATCCTATTTGATGCAATGCAAGGTGCAGGGTTAACTCTTTTGTGCAGCTATTTTCTATCAGAAGGCCAATACTATAATGTTTCTTTTGTATTTCTTATTTGCAGTGATGTGAACATCCTTACAATGTTAAGCCACAAAAACATCATTGAATTATATTTGGCTTGGTCTCAAACAATAATATCAGGTAGCCATGGAAATTTGATTGGTTCTATATTTGTTTCAATGAAACCATGTGCCAGCCTGCCAGGTATTGTCTCGGTATTGCATCTAAATTTCTATAAAGTTCATGATACTGCATAATTAAAACAATAATGATTTTGACCAGATCACTGGTGAAATATCTGAATCAGAGGTCAGAATTCAACTTAGAGACCAGCGAGTATGTTATGTGGGGCCGCCAGTACAGCCGAAGGGCTGCAAAGGGGGCTGATACAAGGGCTAAGAGTCCATAGTTATCTAGATCTTTTGTTAATTTCGGGATTATTGAGTTGTTAGGATTATTGAGTTGTTAGAGTTAAATTAGCTGAAATAGTTGGAGTCCAGCCAATATGTAAGCCGCAAGGCATCAGGGAGACGTCAAGCAAGAAGTTAATCTACTATCTCCTATCTACCTATCTCTCTACCCTCTAGTCTCCCCCCTACTTGCCGCCATAGATCGACGGCTCCCTGCCGGCGATCACGCCCTCCGCAGCCGGGGTCCTGTCCCTCCAGCACCTCCTCTTCCACCTCAACGTCGGGCGCCCCAGCGCCATAACATCTTGGTATCAGGAGACCACGATCCTTCGCACACCACCATGTCCACCGATCCCAAACCCGTTACGATGGACTCCCTAGCTACTGCCTTGGGCGCCATCAATGAGAAGCTGGCACGCCTGCCGGCCATTGAGCAGAACCTGGCGCAGTAGCAGCAGGTGATCGACCACCTGGAACAGCAAAACCGTGAGCTGGTGCCGTGGTTCCATGACGGCGGCCGTGGACGACCTCCCCCGCAGGGGAACATGGAGGATCGGCCTCCTCGCTACCACAAGCTTGACTTTCCCAAGTTCGACGGCAAATCGGACCCGATGCTGTTCCTCAACAAATGTGAGTCCTTCCATCAACAGCAGACGCTCGAGGAGAAGGTGTGGCTGGCCTCGTTCCACCTCGAGGGCGCCGCCCAGCAGTGGTATATGCATCTGCAAGGGGAGGAGGGAACACCGCGCTGGCGCCGCTTCACCGAGCTCCTCAACATCCGCTTCGGCCCTCCGATTCGAGCCAATCTGCTGGGCGAACTGGCGGCGTGCCGCCGCACCGGGACGGTCACCGACTACGCGACGACCTTCATGGACCTGCTGGCACGGGCGGGTCCCCTCACTGAACCGCAGCAGGTGCAGCTCTTCACAGCGGGTCTGCAGGAGCCCCTCAGTACCGACGTTCAGCTCCAGAACCCCATGACCTTGGACATGGCCATCAGCTTGGCTCGGGCCTACGAACGGTGCGTGCAGTTCGTCTAGGCTCCGTGCCCCGTCCGTCGTGGCATCCTGCCCACACCTCCGATTCCCCTCGCTCTGCCGGCGTCAGGAACAGATCCAGCCTCAAGTTCTACCTCCCAGAGTGGGCCAGCCGCGGGGCGACAAGCACGCCGCCTGACGCCCGACGAGATGGACGATCGCCGCCGCCAGGGCCTCTGCTTCAATTGCGACGAGAAGTACACACGTGGCCACAATCGCGTCTGCAAGCACCTCTTTGTCTTGGAGCTCGGCCACCCCAGCGACCCGGAAGATGACGTCGAGAACACCGTGCCTGCCGCCGCGGACGCCGCACCGGTCATCTCCCTGCCTGCCGCCGCGGACGCCGCACCGGTCATCTCCCTACAGGTCTCGATACGCTGGGGAGCAGCCACCCTGCACGCGCTGCTTGACTCCGGCTCCTCACACAACTTCGTCTCTGAGGAGGCGGCGCGGCGTACAGGGGTCGTTTTCCGCCGCCGACAGGGGATGCACGCAACCGTGGCCAATGGCGAGCGCGTGCCCTGCCTTGGCGCTTTCCAAGCCACGGCGTTCTCTATCCATGAGGAGCAGTTCACGGAGGACATCTTCGTCCTCCCCCTAGCAGGCTACGACGTGGTGCTGGTCACTCAGTGGCTGGCATCCTTGGGACCCGTCCTCTGGGATTTTAGCTCCCTCACCATGGAGTTTTGGCGGTGTGACCACAAGGTCCAGTGGCGCGGCATGGGCGAGCCGGCATCCCTGCAGCTTCACGCAGCCCAGGGCAGTGACCTCTTGGATGCGGTGCTCCAGGAGTTCGTCGACCTCTTCGCCGAGCCACAAGGACTGCCACCCGCGCGCTCCTGCGACCACCGCATCAACTTGAAGCCCGGCGCGGCGCCAGTGGCGGTCCGGCCATACCGCTACCCGGCGACACAGAAGGACGAGTTGGAGCGCCAATGCCGGGACATGCTCGCTCGCGGCATCATCAGGCGCAGCACCTCGGCGTTCTCTTCCCCAGTACCGCTGGTCAAGAAATCAAATGACTCTTGGCGCTTCTGCGTCGACTACCGGGCCTTGAATGACCAGACGGTCCGCGACACCTTCCCGATCCCGATCGTTGACGAGCTGCTGGATGAACTCCATGGCGCACAGTTCTTCACCAAGCTCGACCTGCGGTCCGGGTACCACCAAGTCCGCATGTTCTTGGGGGATGTCCATAAAACAGCGTTCCGGACACACGACGGCCTCTACGAGTTCCTAGTGATGCCGTTCGGCCTCACCAACGCACCGGCGACATTCTAGGCCCTTATGAACGAGGTCCTGTGTCCGTTCCTTCGCCGCTTCGTCTTGGTGTTCTTCGACGACATCCTCATCTACAACAACTCGTGGCCGGAGCACCTCCAACACGTTCGGGCAGTCTTTCAATCACTACGGGCTCACTCGCTCGTCCTGAAGAAATCTAAGTGTCATTTTGGTGAGACGTCCATAACTTATTTGGGCCATGTCATCTCGCGTGACGGTGTTGCCATGGATGCAGGGAAGGTACAGGCAGTGATCGACTGGCCGACTCCACGCTCCATCTGTGCACTGCGTGGCTTCCTCGGCCTCTCCGGCTACTACAGGAAATACGTGCGGGACTACGGCGCCATCGCAGTACCACTCACACAGCTCCTGCACAAAGATGCCTTTGCGTGGTCCCCGGAGGCGACAGAGGCTTTCCAGTGGCTCAAGGCGGCCCTGACGACGGCGCCCGTTTTGGCTCTGCCTGACTTCACGCAGCCGTTCATCGTGGAGTGCAACGCGTCAGGGGCCGGGTGCGGCGCTGTTCTTCACCAGGGTGCAGGACCGATCGCCTTCTTTAGCCGACCCATGGCACCTCGCCATCGCGGCCTCGCAGCTTATGAGAGGGAGCTTATTGGGCTCGTGCAAGCAGTACGCCATTGGCGGCCATACTTATGGGGCCAGCCGTTCCAAGTGAAGACGGATCACTACAGCCTTAAGTTTCTTCTGGATCAACGCTTGGCGACGATCCCCCAACACCATTGGGTGAGCAAGCTGCTCGGCTTTGATTTTTCCGTTGAGTACAAGCCAGGCCGCAATAATGTTGTCGCGGATGCCCTCTCTCGCCGCGACACGGAGGTCGTCAATGCCATGGCCATCTCCGGGCCCCGTTTTGATATCGTACGTGATCTACAGCTAGCAGCGACCACAGAACCCGCTTTGGTGGCTCTCTGTGACCAGATCACAGCCGGGACATTGGGGCCGCCATGGGCACTGGTGGACGGCGTGCTCACTTATGGAGGAAAGTTTTATCTGCCACCTGGCTCTCAGCTGCTATAGACTGCTCTGGAGGAGGCGCATGCTGCTGGGCATGAAGGGATTGAGAAGACACTACGCAGATTTCGCCGGGACTTTCACACGCCGCATGATCGCGCCGCTATTCAGCAATTAGTCCGTCATTGTGTGGTGTGCCAGCGGAATAAGACTGATCATCTACATCCGGCGGGTCTATTATTGCCTCTCCCAGTACACAGCAATTAGTCCGTCATTGTGTGGTGTGCCAGCGGAATAAGACTGATCATCTACATCCGGCGGGTCTATTATTGCCTCTCCCAGTACCTACTTCGGTGTGGTCTGACATCTCCATGGATTTCGTGGAAGGATTGCCCAAGGTCGGCGGAAAGTCAGTCATTCTCACGGTTGTTGACAGATTTTCCAAGTATGCGCATTTCATTGCACTCGCCCACCCTTACTCCACAGAAACAGTGGCTCGTGTGTGTTTTGCTGAAATAGTACGTCTGCATGGAGTGCCATCTTCTATTGTATCAGACAGGGACCCCGTGTTCACCTCTTCCTTCTGGCAGGCTCTGTTTGCTCTCATGGGGACCAAGTTGCAACTCAGTTCAGCCTTCCACCCACAGTCTGACGGCCAGTCTGAAGCTGTCAACAAAACTATTGGCATGTATCTCAGGTGCATGACGGGGGATCGGCCGCGGCAGTGGCTCAAATGGCTTCCTTGGGCAGAGTTTGTTTACAACACCCCATTCCACTCGACGCTCCGCGACACACCGTTCAAAGTGGTTTATGGCAGGGACCCGCCAGCCATTCGTTCTTATGATCACGGGGACTGCCGGGTTGCTGCTGTCGCTCAGACCATGGCAGAGCGAGATGAATTCCTAGCTGATGTTCGGGCGCGTCTGCTTCAAGCACAGGAAGTTGCCAAGCGCTCCTATGACCGCCACCACCGTGAGATGTCATTCTAGGTGGGGGACTAGGTCTGGCTTCGCATTCGTCATCGTTCGTCGGCCTCTTTGTCAGGGACATCAAAGGGCAAGCTTCGCCCTCGCTTCTATGGACCCTACAGAGTCCTGGCAGTCGTCAATGAGGTGGCATACAGGCTTGAGTTGCCTCCACGGGCCCGTATCCACGACGTCTTCCATGTGGGCCTTCTTAAACGCTTCGTCGGCACTCCTCCAGCAATACCACCAGCATTGCCTCTGCTTCACTTTGGTGCTGCTCAGGCCACTCCAGCTCGCACGTCGCGTGTTCGTTTGGCTCGTGGGGTTCGCCAGGTACTGGTGCATTGGGCGGACCAACCTGATTCTGCTGCCACTTGGGAAGATTTGGACGATTTTCAGCGGCGCTACCCGGATTGGCAGCTCGAGGACGACCTGCTTCTCGAGGGAGGGAGAGATGTTATGTGGGGCCGCCAGTACAGCCGAAGGGCTGCAAAGGGGGCTGATACAAGGGCTAAGAGTCCATAGTTATCTAGATCTTTTGTTAATTTCGGGATTATTGAGTTGTTAGGATTATTGAGTTGTTAGAGTTAAATTAGCTGAAGTAGTTGGAGTCCAGCCAATATGTAAGCCGCAAGGCATCAGGGAGACGTCAAGCAAGAAGTTAATCTACTATCTCCTATCTACCTATCTCTCTACCCTCTAGTCTCCCCCCTACTTGCCGCCATAGATCGACGGTTCCCTGCCGGCGATCACGCCCTCCGCAGCCGGGGTCCTGTCCCTCCAGCACCTCCTCTTCCACCTCAACGTCGGGCGCCCCAGCGCCATAACAGAGTACATATTTTGACAGATCATGGCAGGATTGTCCTACATTCATGCACGCAATGTCATTCATAGAGATATCAAACCTGGGAATATTTTGATTGAAGATGATTTTACAGTAAAAATTGCCGACTTTGGGATTGGTAAGGTTTGCACTTGGATTTTGTATTTTTACTCATAACTTTATAGTCACTAGTATGTTAAGTAGTTGATTTAGTTTTTAATTTACTGCTTGGAGGTACACAACTTTAGCTTTCTATGTAAGATTTGTAATATGTCCTTCTAAACCTTACCTCAATTGGTGGGAAGTTCAGTTGTACACTTCATCACACAGGACTGCTGCTGCTTGTTTTTACCGTAATTTTAAGCCTTACCCACCCACCCTCTTTTGACTCTGAATCGAGAGCTTTTTATCCTTGTTGTCATAAAGGTTTACAAAGGTTTTCATTTTCAGCAAAAATAAAACGTCCACGGAAAGAATTTGAGTTGCGTGCAAATCACTATGGCTCCTTACCATACTGCGCCCTTGAACTTATGGATGTGTACAGTGATCATGATGAGAAGGTTAGTCACATAGCATTGAAGAATTTAATTGGATTTGCATGCCATTTCTTCCAAAGACCGCTTCTAATTTTTTGTTCTTTTTTCTATTTAGGTGGATATATTTTCTGCAGGCATGATCTACTATGAGCTTTGTTTGCCTTGTATGGATATGAAGCAAAGACAAGCAAAACTAAACATGTTGCACAAGAAACTCAGAGAATCAGTACAAGATAATCTATCTGTACAAGTGTTTGATCTGCGCGCTGTGCTAAGCGCAACAAATGCACTTGATAATTGGGGAGGAAACTTACCATTGTTAGAGAAAATGACCAGACCCAAGCCAGGCGAGCGCCTGCCTGCTTCAGAAATAATGGTAATCGAATTGCCATGTTTTTGAGTCAAAAACATTAATAAATTGGATGGCATTTTGGTTTGGACTCTTTTTATCCAATTTATTTACATGTTTCTGTACATCTGTAGGAGTTTCTTGACAAGAGGACATCTCCTCCTTGACCTCCTCACTCATAGCCCCTTCCTAGATGGTGGCGGCAGCAACAACAGTACGGTTCTTCTCCTTGTTCCCCCTTGCTCCTCTAATCATTCGTTGTTTTGGTCCCCTCCGGCGCCCTCAACTGTCCAACCCTATGCTTCAATGCTGCACTATTTTCCTGCCAAGATGCTCGAATAAAAAGTGAGATCACAGCTGGCCTACTTGTCCATTGATTGATCATAGACATAATTAGCCTAGCATCTGATGCGAGAACAATTGACTAACAACTACCTACCATCCTGCAAGTGCTGTCGACTGTCGAGCTGAATGTTGCTATGCACGTCAATTTCATGGATTGATGTTTTGTTTGTTTGAAACAAGAAAACCAGCTAGCTATGAGCATTCCATTATTCATTTTCTTTGCTGATGCAATGCAATGTTTGTTGCAGAGTGACCTGATTAATAGTTTACTGTTTTTGTTTATTGCCTTGCCAATACTTCATGACATCTGTTTCGAACTGGAATTTATGTCTTTTCCCCCCAATTTACCAGGTTGTAGTTTGCGGGATCTTACTGGCTATCGTGGCAGTCGCCCTCGGCCACTTTGTCAATACTGTGTAGGCGGACAACTTTATAGCTGAGTTCCAGAGGAAAAAAAGATAATTTACTGTATATAGAGCTGTGAATGGACAAGTGAGGTTTTTTCATGAGTTGATAAAGCAGATTAGCCACATTTGAGTAAATGAGTTTGCCATGTAATGGAAGCAAAGTCTCGTAAGCTTTTAGTTGCTTTATGATTTGTCTTGCTTCATGGATATTGGAATGAGGCCATAGTTTACTCTTTACTGATGGCGTGATGCACATTGTTTTGCTTAAACCTTTCAGGGTAGTATAATATTGCCTGTAACTTCTGGAGATGAACTAACAGCATAGTACAAATACAGAATCCAGATTTGTGGAGAATATAACATAAATTCACATATCTTAAAAGCGCCACCTCATTACTAAAGATCTGCAGTTTTACATCCTGCATTTTTCATCAGTTGTGTATTTTTCAGAGGCTACTTACCATCCCATTTCAGGTATGCAGGCCTATTTTGTGAACCTTTGCAGGTAGTACAGGCTCTCAAGGGCTCTCTTTAGTCTCTATACGAGTTGAAGAAAATATTCCAGAATGCTGAAATGATTAGATTCCGAAACTGAACTGAAACCCACATCTTCAGAACTAGAGTGATGTTCCATTCTACCTTTTAGCGTATGAATTTCACTCTTACTAAATTGAACTCATAGCTCGTACGGTCATGCCATGCCCAAATAGCCTTTCTTGCCCTGCAAGGCCTGGTCGTATCTTGGTCAACAAGCGCAAACAATCTAGCGACTGCCTATCCTGCTGTCCATGGAAATGGCAGTCACAATCTTCAGAATAGTCCACTAGAGATGCATGTATGCACCGTGGAGCTCCACTGGCGTGCCTATTCTTCTTCTTTCCTTTCCGCGGCGCTCCATTTCAAATTATATAAGTCATTTTAACTTTTTAGAGATTAACTTTAATCACATCTTATTTATTTATTTTATCTTCACTATGATCTAGTTTATCTTATAATATTTTGTTAAGACGACTTACACTTTTTTTCACAAGTAATTGATATAGAGATGTTGAGGAGAGCGGCACGAGCCAGGAGGCCGAGATATGAGGCAGCATTTTGAAGAGTTCGCTGCGCTACTTAAGACTGATAGAGCAGAACAAATACATGGAGCATTATTGGTACTCTTGGCAGATGCCTGAATTTGAGCAACCAGGCCGGTTGGATGCAACTAGGCACCTGTTTAGTTGAGCTTGCATGCATATGTCATGAGCAAGTGTTTGGTTGGTTAGTCTACTACCCTTATTTGTATGGTGGGATGGCCCGCCCGAAACGAGTTCCATTCTCGTTTCTCTGGAGCCAGGCTCTGGCTGGCCTGTCTCACGCGTGCAGGAGCTCTGGAGAAAGCAACCGATCGCGCCCGATCTTCAGAGGCCTCCATTACCATCTACCGAGACTACCGAGACACAGGATCGCCCAGATCCTAGGACTACAGCTGATTGAGACATCCTTTGCATGAGCCGCCCCCGTGGGGCTTAGTAATTTGGATGGAGGAGCAGCAGCATCGACACACGATGAGATGAGATCCGGCGGTCAGGCCCGTTTGGATGTAGGGAAACGGGCTGACTTGGATCAGTTTCCACCAACGGGCTAGCGAGTTGGAAACGAACTTTCCAAGCCTTCCCATCCCAGCCTGAATCGGAATTCCCCTGGAATCCAATTCGTAGGCCCCCGAGCTGTCTCTCTCGGGACTCGCCGCCTCCGTTCTCTTCCCCGGGGCTTTGCCTTCATCCACCGGGCGCAGGGTTTCCGTAGCAGTAGCACCGCTCCCTCCCTCCATAGCCCCCATCCTCCCACCTCCGAACGGATCCCGTCCTCCACCTTCGACCGGATACGAGCGAGACGTTGGCCTCAGCTCCAAACCGGGCGTCCGCAAGCCGCCGACCTCCGCTCCGCCTGTCCTCGTCGTCATCTGCTCCGCGCATCCCCTTCGCCATCTTGCCGCGGTAAATTGTTTCGGTCGCCTCTTAATGCTGCTGTGTGTACAATACACAGAGATTGCAAATCTATGGTGATGTTGATTGTTTGCTATCCAACCAAACAGATGATGAATTTGATTCCAAGAAACAAATTTCATATAGTTAGCCAAACTGAAACAAAAAAAAAAAGATTTTGAATCACTCTGCAGCCAATTCAATTACTAATGGAATTGGAAATAGAATCTAATAATTCGAGGCCCAAACGGATGTTCTTTATTGTTATTGCTTCAGACAAAACTTGTATGCCGTGTCCAGCGTTTGCGTGGACGTCGTAACATTGTCCTTGGATTTGTAGTAGTGGCATGTGACTTGGTTGTTTCTTTTTATAGGTATACCATCAAGATGAGACCGGAAGAGAGATTTGCAGTTCTGAGGAGCATTGCGGAGCAGTGCATCTATGAGGATGAGCTACGCCAAGTGCTGAATAAGAAACCTCATCCCACCCATTATGTTTGGTTCGAGCCATCCCCTATGATGGACATAGAGCAGGTATAATAACAAGGGGATAAAAAAAAGAAAAAAAACCCTTTCTGTAGCATTCTTGAATGTTATTCTGTGCATTTGGAAATTTTAACTTTACAATGTCTTATCCTCCTTAGGCATAAACTCTTCCTCGCATAGGACAATTCTTAGGGTGCAACCAAACTTAATGCAACCCCACTACATTGAAGCTGATGTTTCTAGATAGTTTCAGTTTGCATGCATAGTAAGGTATACTATAAGATTCAAAATAATTGCAAAAGTTCCATTTTCTATATCTACGTCGAAAAAAATTCGACACACCTTTCTTCCCAATCAAGTTGGGGTAGGCTAAATACAAATATAGTACTACTATATCACAAATAATATCTATAGTAGTACAAGGAGCTTTATTTCTAAGACATGGTTCTGGCATGTGGATGGCTGATTCTCAAGTGTTCCCATCCATAGCCAATTCTGTGGGTACGCTCCATTCCTTCAAGTCCCTTTCGACCTATTCCTCCTGTGTCAACTTTGACTTCCCCTGAATCTCCTTGCTTAGTTGTACTAGGAATTAGGAAAAGCACTACTGCACCAATGTTAGTGTTATAATTACTTCGTGGTCTGAGGTCGATGTTAATTTGTATTTACAATCTGACGCTGCACCTTTCATGCGCACCATCAGATATTGGTTAATGATTGCTCACATAGATAAATTGGTTTCGTGGATCTTTTTTTTTTATTGCAGGGCATATTGAAGACAATCTATGTCAACAAAATGGTTACAGCTGGTTGTACAGTTAAAATATTGATGGCAGATTGGTTTCTGCAGCGGCCCCCTACGATTGGCAATAATTTAAATAAAATACGGGAAATTGGCTGCTACAATATTGTGATGTGGAAAGCAGCTGGCATGTACCTTGACAGAGTTGAGATTGTATGGTTGTCAGATGAACTAAATCGTCATGCAGTCAATTACTGGACACTTGCTATGGATGTCTCCAGAAATTATACCGTGCAAAGAATGGCAAGGTATCTCTATTTACATATTCAATGCACTCTTTTACTTGCAAGTTTTCGAACATGTTCATTGCATTATCAAAAGATTTGTCACTGTTGTGGGACACACAATCACTTTTTATTGTTTGGTGCAGCTATTGTGAGTATCTATCGCCATATGGACCGGAAAGACTGCCTGCTGGTGAGATAGTTTACCCTTGAATGCAAGTTGCTGCTGTATTATGCCAGAAGGTGGATATTTTTTTTATCTTAGCAAGAGGAAATCAGGGCTTAGACAAATGCACCAGTTTGTTTTCTCAAAATAAATCACTTCAAAGGAATAAGTCACTTCAAAGGCAAACAAATGACCATTGCAACCAAGACATGTTTTGGTGTTCAAGCCCCCACCTCCCACGGCCCCACCCACCCACCCACCCACACACCCACTCACAACAACAACGTATGAGTCTAGGAGAGCTGTGTGTTATTTCATTAAGAAGATGGGGAAATACAAAGGAGCGGCAAAGGCCACTCCAAAGAAACCAAACAGACCCTGGACTCTTTAATTATAAACAGACACACCCCACAAAGAGAAGAGTAATTCATGTAGTGCTGATGCTCCAGTCAGGCACCATAATTACTCTCATCAGCCACCTCCTGTAGGATTATTTGAACACAGGGGCTAACTCCCTCAAAGGCACATGCATTCTGATTTCTGATGCAACGATGCTTCCAAATTTCCCCTGCAATCAGGATGGTAAGGGAGTTAAGGCCTTTTCTCATCTTTTTGGCTACAGTCGCAATAGGAGGAACAAGTTGTTCTTCTTGCAGATTTGCATTAACATTTCCGGTCACTGTATCACATACATGACTGTTATTTGCGATGGATACTACAATTCAGCTTCATCTGATTACTACAACTTTTGAGCTGTAATGCTGACCCACTAAAAAACTCATGCCATTTTTTATTTTGTATAGTTGCAGGCAGACATATGGCTATTCAGTATGGATCAGCGAGATATCATCATGCTAGCTAGAGATTATTGTGAATACATCAATAGTGGAAACAAACCTACTATTTTGTTACATCGTATCCTTATTCAGACTATTTTTCGTTTGTTTTTCGTGTTTTTTGGGGTGTGTGCGTATGTATGTGTTCAGCTTGTTTATGATAAATGCATGTAAGCTTGGATGGTTATAGCTGATATGCCATATGAATGTCATATAAATCCTTAACTTGAGACACAGATGTGCTACCTAATTTACTAGAAGATCCTGATTTCGAGGATGTTAGATATCCTGGACGGATTATCTTTATGCTAGATGAGGAGGTACTTAGTGTAATCATTATGGGAATGCCAATCGTTATGCTATAGCAGATAGTTACACTTTCCTTTTGCATTACATGCCAATTTTGCACAATTTTTTCAATTCTAGAGTTTTGGTGCTTGCAACTCATTGGCATAATGAAAAAATGACGAATCTGAAAATATAGAGGAGAAACTATTTTATAAGTGTCAAATCATGATATTCATTTAGGTTCATTTTGTCTGTTCACTTTGGATAATGCGTTTACATCTTTGGGCTATTTTTAGCTCCTGATCAATGTTTTCTACAGATAAGATTATTTAGGAATGATGTTTTGTTTACACCAGGTAGTTGTAAATAAAAAAATAAGTATGGCTTTCTGCCCTCCAGAAGTAGCAGTATGCAACCCGTGTTTGGAGTACATAAAACTAATTGTCCTTCCTTGGTTTGGAAGTTTTGAGGTGGTTCAGAAGGAAGGAAATGAGAGTAACAAGTTAAGTACTTTCACCCAATCTACTGAAAATTGCTTCTATCTGTTTCTTGTGAAAGGTATATTTTGCAACTTGCCTTAGCTAAACAATCCCATGCTAACAAATTTAACTGGTCATCAAATCTAAGTGCTATAAATCGATATTGCATTAAATTATTTGAAATTGTTATATTTATGCAGGTCCTACTTAAGCATCGAGGAACTTGCTAATGATTATGAAAGTGGCGATCTTGATTCTACTGATCTTAAGCTGGCTTTTCAAAAAGCAATAAATAACATATTCGATGTAATTGTTTCTTTCTTTCTTAAGAGTTATTATCGTAATCATATTTTTATAGCTCCTGCCAGGATCACTAGCTACTACTCGGGTTTAGAACACCTTTAATTTTTATGTATGTACATGGATTGGTTTCTTTTCTGAATTCAATTTGAACGTTTGATTTTAAAAAATCTGCACTCGCCTCTTTATCTTTTTTGTGTTAATAATTAACTGTAAATGTTCTTGATTCCTTGAAGTTAATGTTCAAACCAGTGTTGCCGTAAACGGCCGTGTAGCCCGTGTACACACTACTCAATAGTCAATTGTGTTGGCTGTGTAGTCCGTTTAACCCCGTTTAATCCGCTTTTTAGTCCGTTTAATCGGCCGTGCAGTCCTATTACTTGCTAAACGGACGACTGTGTAGTATTACCGTTTAGGATAACCTTGGTTCAAACATCTAGAAACATTGGATCAGGGCAGAGGAAGTTTGACAATATGTAGTATTAATATATGACTAATTTATTACAATACTTACAAATGTGGAGTCATTGTTTCTTAACAATAGAAGTATGTGGGGAGTGGGGACTAGTGGAACATGCAAACATCTTTGAGACTTTGACTCTTCCAGAAATTTGATTTACTTGAGTTTTTCCCTAATTTCTTTTAAAGTCTTTCATATTCAAATTATATTCATTCTAATTCTTGTTTCTTTTACCATTTTCTCTTTCTTTAAGCTTGTCGGTGAGTTTTTCTGTACGAACATTGAAGCTCGAGCTCTAATTACTGCCTGCAAGGTACAATTCTGAACCTATAATGTTATTTACCGTAGTTATGCATGTTAGTGTTGGTACATGACCTGATGAAAATGACTCATATGTCAAGGTGAATTTGCTTTCTAGAAACAAGGGAATTAGTATTTTTATGCCATGTGGAAGTGAGGGTGAGAAGAGGGAAACATTGGTACCCTGGGCCAACATGGAACGCCGTATATGCAAAAAAATTCCACAAGATTCTGCGACACAGCTCTAGGGGGTTATTTTTTCCGTTTTTGAAAGTTTAATGTGTACAATCCGGTTTCTTTGTTTGCCGTGCTATGTGTCCTAGCCTCTAGCCTCAATACTTCAGGGGTTATATATACTTTTTTCCTGCATAGATGTGTTATCTAGGCTTGATGCCAGATAACATACTGCATTTCTAGTCTTAAAGATATGCAACTGTGCAATGTTATGACCGGCATCAAGTACCAGAGGAGGGAGAAGCATCGTGGCTAGTAGAATAAGATATGTGTTTATTTTGTAATACATCATTATCTCTTTCCTTAGGAATAGCAGATTAGTTGGAGAATGTTAGGATATATATAACCAGAGTTGTTAACGAGAGAGGGTAAGCAAGGCAACGACTCGTTGCCCTTGCTACCCCTGCCTCCAGTTCCCATCTCTCTCTCTCTCCCTCCCTCCCACCTGTGCGCCACGGATCATCATCGCCGGCGAGGTTACCGGCCTCGCCCACCTGTTCACCATCAGTACGCCTTGCGCAGTGGTTCAGGCTCCATCAGCAATCACTAAAGATTCACATGCAACTATCCAACCTCATTTTTAGAAAAATGCCATTTCTTAGTTTCAAATCGTCCTGAACATCTCCCTTGGCAACGGACAGGTGAGCAGTTTCAGGCGCATTTCATCCATCTTCGTCCAGTACTCCTGTCTACAGCTTATTGAGCATTGTATCAGCACCGATGCTCTCCTTGCCAATCAAGTGTGGCTATCGTGACTTGGTCGCCATAGAAAAGCTGTCATTTTGTTTGGCACCGCTAGCTGCCATATTGTCCCAGATTGGCTGCATGGTTGCTCTTTCCCCTGACGCCATACATCTTTGTTCGTTTTTTATCATGCGATTGCGCATCCAACTTATTATTGGCTGATCTGACTAAGAAGACCGCCTTTGCATCAAAATGTCTTGCTGGCTAACCTTGAAACTGCTTTTTATCTGGAATTATTAGGATGCATTGTGCATCCTATCACCTGGCCGAAAGTGGATCTTACCAGCTCTACACCCCATTCTTGCTAGCTGGGTTAATATGCAAGACACTGTTCAGATAAATATAAGAAAATGTTTATAATGTTTACCACCTTTTTTCAGATTGATAATCAAATTACTGAAGATATCCAGAAGATTCGAATGCAGAACAAAGAGATGTTCAATCTTGTAAGCTATTCGTCCTAGACTATTTAACATCTGCTGGATGCTGCCTGATGCTTGTATGCAAACCGTAGACCAATTTTGAGATTATTGCTTTGTATAGTGGATAGTCAAAGTTTGTGTTAAACTGAAGTGTTATTTAAGAATATTGTCTTATTTTCCAGAACTAAATGTAGACAATTATGGGTTCCTTTTTTTTTTCAGTGACACTACTACTGTTGGACCAGGAGATTGTTATCCAGTAATGCGGAACACTGTAGCGAGGAGCCGAAGCCATAAATTTTTAGCTTTTCTGGCTTCAGCACCTGCAGCTACAGAGCCACTACAGTGGAGCCTGAGCCAATCGGTGCTCCACCAAATAGGGCCACAGTTTTTTTCATAAACCTCTTGATTCCTCGTGTGCTAAAGTTATAGAACTTTTTGGTATTGTAAATTATCTATCATATTATTAGGCTGGATGTGCTACGATCTTTACAGTTTAGCTAAAATGTACGTTGTCGAATTTTCGTCTGTAATGATTTAGCGTGTTCCTGTAGGCCAAATGCAATAGGGTTGTTTCGTTTGGTGTTGTTGCAGTTAAATACGCAAACAGATACTCCAAATCCATCCTTCTCTCTCTCTCTCTCTCTCTCTCTCTCGTGTTCTTCATCTTCATTTTCTTCTACTCCATCTCTATTTCTATTTTCTTATCATTCATTGTGGCCAAAACTTACGGTGTTTCTCCTTCTCCATTTCAATCTCTATTTTCTTATCATTCGTAGGGGCTTCAATGTGTGCGCATCGGTATTTCTCCTTCGCACCAGGCGCAACTTAAAAACTCAAGGCCAGCTTTTCATATGGAAATCCAGTAATTAGGAATGGCACCTAGAACTTGATTAATAAGCACAACTCTCCCTCCTCCGCGAACTTGCTTCCATTCAAGGGCATTGACCCTTCGAAGAGAACCGAATACTTATGTCAGTACGGTCCATCCTGCAACCGTCCATTAAAACGCTCAATTTGGAGAGGATGCTGAGTTAATATCCCCTTAAATATGCCTTAGTTGTTTTAGGATTTGCGCCAACGATCTTGCAGTCTAATGGAAGACAAGTTCTCTTTGGCACCTCGAGGTCGCGAGTTCGATCCTTTGTTGGGACTTTAAAATAAAAATCCCCAGGTTCGGAGGTGTTTTCCAAGCCCCGTTGAGGTTTAATTAGGATTTGTTTCGGGCTTGGCTATGCGTTCTTCAATCCAAAATTCCTCCCGTGTGTATGAGCCCCAGTAGTGAGTTTATTTGTAGTGCTCTAAGGTAGATTAGAATTGAATGGTTCTGAACTTGCTATAGGATATATTAGAGAAAGAAACGATAATTTTGGAAATATGCACAGATATAGCATGGATTTTTTTTTGTACAAGTGTATGACTCACATCTGTCACTTGCACGGGTGTGACTGACGTTTTGTTCCTTCACTGCAACTCGTATAGAGCGACTACTATCCGTATAACCGTGAGCATCTTGGTTTCTATAACACATCTTTCACTTGCACGGGTATGACTGACGTTTTGTTCCTTCACTGCAACTCGTATCAAGCGACTACT
The DNA here is from genome assembly GCA_030272315.1 of Paspalum vaginatum. Classification (NCBI taxonomy): domain Eukaryota; kingdom Viridiplantae; phylum Streptophyta; class Magnoliopsida; order Poales; family Poaceae; genus Paspalum; species Paspalum vaginatum. The sequence continues at coordinate 40,408,298 of CM059018.1, forward strand.
ATCCGTATAACCGTGAGCATCTTGGTTTCTATAATCCAGTTTTGGAATTTGTCCAACCAGGTCACCATCTGTATATAGCATCAGTCACGTTTGTGTAGAAATTACGTATTTATGTTGATGTCATCATTAATGTTAAAAATGCAACAAAATTGCACAAAGATAATTATGTTACATCATGGATGAATAGACACATTAAACATTTTGCAAAAGGTCAAGCAGTCATGAGACAACAAAGATGACAACCATCTAAATTGTCAGCATTCATTTTGATTCACAATAAGGCGGGTCATCATTCAAAATTGTAGGTGTCATTACTTATAGTGACAGGGCAAGCACATCAAAGACTAAACGCCTGAAAATTAAAAAAGCTGTAACAGGGCTGCTTCCTATATAGACAAATTAACAAAATTTGCCATTTCCACTGCATATACCACTCGCCCAATTTACTACAAATAAACAAAATCTGCGAAGCCTGCCAAGCTTGTTTGTGACCAGAGTCGTTGCCGCACCGTATGTCCAGTTCCTAAGAAATTAGGTTTATGAAAAAGTTAAAAGTCAATCACGACCATGGTTGATAGAAGCAAACAAAGTAAACTCGAGAACATTGAGTTCCCAAGGCAACCCAATCAGCATGTTAAAGCGACAGAACATTATCTGCTGTGCATCATAAGAAAACAAACTTCTGGAATTTGTTGGAACGGCAATGGCTGCCCTTCTTGTCAGAACCGAACCATAACCAATACTGGGCATCAAGGTCCATCCCCTGAACTTCCTCCTGACACAAGGAGTCAACACACTTTTGGTGCGCCAGCTTGGCTACACAGACAATGAGACAAGTGAAAATCAAATGTTTTTTAAGCATGACTCAGTGTGACCAGGAATATATATAAGGTGGCATGAAGCTTCAGCACTTCATTGCTCCTTGTGTGCATGCCCCACTGTGAAACTAAGCTATCACTGTAAGTCTGCTTTAAACGATGGTGCACTGAACAGGGCACAGGTGCTGTGGAAACAAAAAGGTACATTTAATTAGCGAATTCATCCATGCAAAAATTCATGGGAACAGAAATTGAATACATTACACTACTGTACTGATAATGCAAGGATAATAAAAAAAATCAATGGACCATGCAGGAAACCTATGGAGTGAAAATTGTTTCAAAGTTTCATCAAAAGCAAAATGTGGATAGTCACGACAAAGAAAATGCCAAGTTGCGAACCCAGTAACTTTTTCAAAAAAAAAAAGGACACCTGAGAAGAGATGTTTCGAGAGCAAAATAAGTAATTTCTCTGAAAGGATCAGCCATAATGGTGTGATCATGCAGAAAACATGATTTTCTTAAGCAACCATCAGGTTAAAAATGTAGGGAGAAGTCTAGGCAAGCATTCATGCTCCGAATGAAGCCCACGCCTTTTAATCCAGCCCACTTCATGACGCCATGAAGCAATTGATGTGGAAGAGGTTGCGAGAGCCACAATGCAAAACTTATGCAAGGGCTAGGGCCCTCTTCCTTTATCCTGATGTTCACTTAAGAAGCATGTTTCTTACTCAGACCTTTTACTGAGACATCATATCCCTTGTTTCAGAAACCACAATGATTAAAAAAAAGGCTAACAAGATGATATTACGAAACTAAGATTTCGAACGCTTTTTCTATCAAAGGTTCATCAAACTCTTTCCAGATCATGCATTCGGCTTATGTCTCTTTTCAAACAGAACTAGGACTACTGGACTAGCAATAATACTCGCAATACCAGACTGAACCATTTAGGAGCATTGCTTTCAACCAGTACCCACATAATGGGTGGGATAAAATTTAAACCATATTGAACCATAACGTAACATTAGTCGAAGGAGGCATCGCAACAACAGCAATGGCGAACGGTCAGCAACAAAAGCAACGGGTTTCGTTTCAGATGTCAAACAAGAACTGAAGGTGCTAACCTTGAGGCACTTGTAGCGGCCGAGATGGGGCCTGTTGAACTACTTGACCCGCTTCCTCACGATCTTCTGCGTCAGCAGCGGCATCGCCACCTCTGCTCCGTCAATCGCAAAGGTGCCAAGAGAAATAGCATATGAATCACTCGGAATAAGATGTATTGAATTGAACCACATCCAAATCCGGGAGAAGATGCTTACCTTCGGAAGTTCACAAGCCTGAACGCTACTACGAAATCACGTTCGTTGCAGCCAGAGTTGCGGAGCAACGCACCGTGAGAGCCGCTGGTGTCATGGATCCAAGTTGGAGACCGACGCTGCTGGGCTTGCGGAGCGTTGCACGCTGCCGCGCAAACGGGCGAAACCGAAGACCGGCGGCACGGCGCGACGGCGGCGGGGCGTCACCGTGAGACTGCGTTTATACTCAAACCCAGCATAAACCCTAGAACCGTGGGCTCTAATGGGCCCGATCGACGTAACTAAGCCCATACGAAATGCGCCTCGTCTCTCCCATTGCGGCCCATCTAAACAAGCACCAGTCTATGAATCCATCCAACTCAACGAATCCCCCTAGTCTGGCTGCAGCTGCACTGCCGCGAGCCATGTCGTCGGGGCCCGCCGCCGCCGTGCTGAGCCGACTCGGGGTCGGATTCCGCCGCCTCTCCACGCTCCCCGAGTTCCCCGCGGCCGCGGCGGGGGCGCCGCACCCGACCTCGAAGGACGCATACTTCGCGGCGGTGCACCACCTCTCTACCATCGTGCGGCGCGACTTCTACCTGGAGCGCACCCTGAACCGCCTCCGCCTCCCGTCCCCGTTCCCTCCCGACCTCGCGCTCCGCGTCATCCGCGCCGCGGCCCCCACCGCGCCGCTCCACGCCTCGCGCTTCCTCGCCTGGCTCCGTGCCAAGCCGACCTTCGCCGCCTCCGCCGAGCACTTCGACGCGCTGCTCCTCCCGCTGGCGCGCGCGCGGCTCTTCCCCCACCTCTGGTCGCTCGCCTCCGACATGCGCGGCCTCGGCCTGCCCCTATCGCCGGGCACCTTCTCCGCGGTCATCTCGTCCTACGGCCAGTCCCGCCTCCTCGACCAGGCCGTCGAGGTGTTCAACCGCCTCCCCCGATTTGGGTGCCCCCAGACCACCGAGGTCTACAACGCCCTCCTCGACGCGCTCTGCGCCAACGGCAACTTCACCGGCGCCTACAAGCTGCTCCGCAGGATGGCGCGCAAGGGCGTGGCCCCCAACCGCGCCACGTTCAGCACCCTCGTCGACTCCTGGTGCGCGGCGGGGAAGCTACAGGAGGCGCAGGCGTTCCTCGACGACATGGCGAGCCGCGGATTCCGCCCACCGGTGCGCGGCCGTGACCTCCTCGTCGACGGGCTCGTCCGCGCTGGGCGCCTAGAGGAGGCCAAGGCCTTCGCCCTCCGCATGACCAAGGAGGGCGTCCTCCCCGACGTTGCCACGTTCAATTCGCTCGCCGAGGCGCTTTGCAATGCTGGGGACGTGCAGTTTGCTGTGGCTCTTCTTGCCGATGCTTCCAGCCGTGGCTTGTGCCCTGACATCTCAACGTACAAGGTGATGCTGCCAGCTGTGGCCAAGGCTGGCCTTATTGAAGAGGCATTCCGGTTGTTCTATGCGGCCATTGAGGATGGTCATCGGCCGTTCCCGAGCCTATATGCAGCAATCATGAAGGCGCTTTGCAAGGCAGGGCGCTTTGCAGATGCTTTTGCCTTCTTTGGTGACATGAAGGCAAAGGGGCACCCACCAAACCGGCCTGTGTATGTGATGCTTGTCAAAATGTGTGTGAGGGGTGGTCGGTTCATGGAGGCTGCAAACTACCTCGTTGAGATGAGTGAGGCTGGGTTCACACCCCGGGCACCGACCTTTAATGTTGTTGTTGATGGGCTTCGACACTGTGGCAAGCATGATCTTGCCCGGAGATTGGAGCAGCTTGAGGTGTCCTTGAAGGGAAATTAAATGGATGGGGAACTAGATGCAGTTTTCTCTCCTAAGTTGGAGCCTTTATAGGTTGTGTGGTGCTGCTGCAGATTTTCAGGTAGAAATGTGACTTCTATTTCTGCTTCATGTACATTATCTCTTGCCATTAGATAATAAACTGCTATTTGTTGTGTTTAATAAGGCCTTTAAACTTCTTAAGGGTCCACAATAAGCTTTATGGATTCATTGTTGATTTTTTAAAACTTTGTAAAGGGGATATCTAATCACTGATTTAAATAGTGTGTAGTCTTAGACTTTTAGTTAGTGCATTCACAGTTGTGCGCTGAAGGTTATCATGATCAACAGATGGTTGTGCACTTGTGCTAAGTGGATTTATGTATTGCTCATTGTTCCCATTGATGCTCAACAATGTGGAACACATGCTCATGACATATTAACATTTGATTAAATACCAACTTAGTGTAAAGTCGCCTTGGTTTTATAATTTAGTAGCTCGTTATTGCTGTTTAAACCCCTGATTCATTTGTTCGAATGAAATTACAATGTTTTTACTCCTAACTTGTCATATGGATATTTTGCCATCTAGATTTTTGTCATTGCTGATCACCTTTCCTGATATTATTAGACTCATAAAATAGCAAACTCAGTGTAGGTTTACAGTTTAACACTGATATACCAGTTTGATGCTTGTGTGGATTTGATTTAACATTTGAGTTTTATTTACTTCTAAGACTTGAAAGCAAGGTGTTTATTGCTGCCTCTGTAAGTTATACTAAATTTGTTTGGGAAAGAATGACATTTGCTTGGATAGAGAACAGAAATGAAGATGAGGAAACTTGTCTATATTTACATACAATGTACAGCCTGTACCTATGGCATATCTAAGTTGTTTTGATAGTCTTAGTTTGGTATATCAAAAAACATGGTAACTAATTGTGCCTCATTTTATCCTGTAGTAAACATTCCCAAAGTGATAGTTGAAGTTAGCATCCGAAACTCGCAAGTATTCAGGTTTAAATACTTTTGAACATTATGGCTGATGATACAGCAGTGATTTATCTATTCAGTATAACTGTAATCTTTAAATATAGACTACACTACCTTTACAAGTACAACTACTCAAAATTTTCTGCAAGATTGGTATTCCTCTACTGAATTGTAATAATATAGGTAACAATGAACTTAGTAATTAGCTTTTTTTTTTTTTGCATTCATTTGGTTTATTTCACTACCTTTATTTGAATAGCCTCCTGCATTGCAGTACTATTTTTTTTTCATCGGAACTAAACATGTGTCATTTTTATGGTTTGTTGCACCTCCCTATTTCAAAATGATGATCGCAAATGTTGTCCTGCTTGCAATTCTGCAAAGCTCCCATGTATTACTTTTATTATTGTTTGCCTTGTTGCCAGTGTCTCAGATTGGCCGTGGTGAGGATACCAAACCCAGATATTGTGTTTTGATTTTCTCTCTTTTTGGCAGTGTTTCAGTCTTTCAAATTAGTCTTGACGAGGACTGCATTTGGTGGAAAATCGAATTGCCGCCTGCAATGGCTTTGTTGGCACCATGGGATGAAAATTTGCCCATAACTAAGTTTGTCTTGAGCTAAGCTACAGAGGTGTTGCAAAAGTGAAGAGCTAATGGTTGCTTGAAGGAGACAGCCTTCAGATATATGTTTCCATGGGTAGGTGTATTGGCAGCATTCGCAAGTTTTGGAGGGCAAGATATCACGATTGATACTGAACTACTGTGATCAAGCCATGTGGCAAATATGAGAAATGAAGGCTCAAGATAGGAGCTGAAGAGCTCAATATTACAGGGGAGACTAGGGCTTCAGAGTGGAGATAGAAGACGCAGCACATGTAAATAATTGCATAGCGACCAATGCGAGCTGGGGACACTGGGACAGAAATGCTGAAGGCTTACACATGGTCAACCTTTTTTTTTTTTGGTTCTGAGTTGTGTTTATGATTGGTAGACTTGTGGATGCTTTACACAATATCTTATCTTCTGTAATGCCAGGGGCTTGCAAATAGTGGAGAACGTCATTGTTCCATATAATGAAACTAGCCAGTGGACCGCACAGATTTGTGCATCTAGATCACTATTATATATTTTTTTAGAATCGATTTCTCTTCTATATTAGGCATAGACTTATTTTGAAACTTGACGCCTTTATTTGTGATAGTTGTTTCTGTTAGTCTAGGTTGGCGATAGATATAGCTCCACAGCCAAAATATTTAAATTGGTGCAACAGTTTTTATATGTTTTATGGAATTTTTAAGTGATTTGTTTATCTATGATTATTCATAATTAATTAAGAATTCTAAACTCAGGTACATAGTGTGGTTCCTTAAACCAGGTGGGTGAAAGCTGTAATTTTATCGATGAAATTTGGGCTCACCCTGTGCAGTAATACTGCAATATAGAAAAAAATATATATTCTACTTCTAAACATGATATGGGGAACTCATTTACATCCAGCTCAACATTTTTCTGATTTGAGTGATTTCCTTGAGCTCAAGTTTTGATTCGACTTTACACATTAGACTAGCTAAGTGACTAGCATGTGGGCCGGGACTGGGTCTAGCTAATCACGAGCATGCATAGTAGCACTGCAGCACCGGCTGCTGCTAGAAACATCCCAAACAAGGGGCAGCGGCCACGCCACAGAAAACTCATGGCCAGCGCTGTATGCGCCGTCACCGCTCGCGCCCACCTGCATCCCGCCCTCGCCCTTCCTGCCGCCACCGCAAGAAAGTTCCTCTTCTGCTGCAGAGCCGCCTCCACCATGGACACGGCGTCGGCGAGCTCGCCGGACGCCGGGAAGAAGACGACGACCGTCTTCGTGGCCGGCTCGACGGGGCGCACGGGCAAGCGCGTCGTCGAGAAGCTGCTGGCGAAGGGGTTCGGCGTCGTAGCTGGCACCACGGACGTCGGCAGGGCCCGCGGCAGCCTGCCCCAGGACCCCAACCTCCAGCTCGTGAGTTTTAAGCTGCTTGTGCCTTTGGTTTCGGTTTCCCTTGTTAATTAAATTGGTCGGCGCCGGTGCTGTGAAGTGTGAGCTCGTGTCTTGGAATGACTGAAGGTCAGAGCTGATGTGACGGAGGGCGCCGATAAGCTGGTGGATGCGGTGCGCGGTGTCGACGCTGTCGTCTGCGCGACGGGGTTCCGGCGCTCCTTTGACCCTTTTGCTCCGTGGAAGGTCTGTATCCGATTAATAATGAAATTAATCCATAGAAAGTGCGTGGCAGCTCGTTCTTTCTTGTCAATTGATTTTAGGCCCTGTTTGGTCCTGAATTTAGGAGAATTTAAATGCGACTAAATAGTTGAGCCAATGATGCATATGGATTGGAACACATCATTCTACGTATATATTAATCAAAAAAAGCGATTCATCTCTTCCACCAATGAATTGTTTGGAATTGTATCACGAAGATCCTGGATCCTTACTCTCCTTTCTCCACCCAAGGCTTTCAAATTATATTTTCTCTTTTCGTATTAGTGGGGAACAAGTAATTATTGTAATGAAATTCTAATTCAAGAGACCCAAACAGCCCCTTATTTTATTCGACCTTTCTGCTGGGATTGAAATCTTGAAATAGTGTCGGGAAAGTTTGATGTGCCGATTTAAATGTCTGTGCCTCTGAAGAGCTAAAATTTTGTACTAGTACTGGAAACTTTGTAAATGTCGGGTGGCGGCATTCCTGATTGCAGGTGAACCTTATTACTTGTAAATTGGCTGGATGAGGATGAATACACCTTTTATTTCACAAATGACAACTATGTAAAAATTTCGCTATTGCAGGTAGACAACTTTGGGACGGTTAATCTGGTTGAAGCATGCCGAAAGGCAGGCGTCACGAGATTCGTTCTGGTCAGCTCCATTTTAGTAAATGGTGCTGCGATGGGTCAACTTCTGAATCCAGCATACATTGTGCTCAATCTGCTGGGCTTAACGCTGGTTGCAAAGCTTCAGGCAGAGAATCACATTAGGAGGTCAGGAATAAATTACACCATTGTAAGGCCTGGAGGGCTGACAGATCAACCAGCATCAGGGAACATAGTCATGGAGCCAGAGGTAAAAGCCCTAAACTTAGCTGCTAGGTGCTACATTTTTCTCAAACGGTTGCTAGGTGCTAGTATCCTCACAGGTTTTTAAGCTAGGTCATTAGTCTCTCAGATATAGACATTTACGATTTTAGCCAAAAAGAAAAGGGATAATAAGTCTATTGTTATGAACCTTGATCTAGATAGCTCTAGCTCTAGACCCAAGTGAGCTTGCCGGAGTGTTGGGGACTGCCGGCCCAGTGGTCCATGGCCCAGCCCAACTATCTGAAGTCTTATGGTACAAAGGAGCAGGGAAGGAGAGAGGAGGTCAGGAGGACATCAACAATTATTCAGAGAACACATACAGCATATCTATCTTCCTCATGAAGCTTTCTCTTCACTGCTCTTCTCCTTCCTCTAGATTCCCCTATGGTTACTGCTCTCTAGGACCTTTGTTGAGTTGAGTGCTTCTATTTTCGATTTCCCCTGTTGTGCTTCCTTCTCCAATCTTTGTTGCCCATTGTTATCTGAATAATCGTTGATGTCCTCCTCTCTCCTTCCCTGCTCCTTTGTACCATAAGGCTTCAGATAGTTGGGTTGGGCCATGGACCATTGGCCGGCAGTCCCTAACACGGAGGGTGGCAGATGCATCACAAGGGCAGGGATAGTAGAAGGGTGCTGAGACAATATATTTATATCCTTCTTACTTGTGTTTGATTGATACATCTCTCTTTATATAGAGAGGTTTACTTGACTCATAAGACCACTAAACAGCGATTTGAACATCATCGATAACTGAACGAGGCTGCTGACATCTGGAACAAGGGGTTCAATGCACCTTGACCGTTTTGGCAAGATTAGTGACAATCACCATAAGGTACTAGATGTACCTTTTCAGATAAACCCATGTTGTCATATCCTCCACTCTTACTGCTGGAATTGTTCACCCCTTGCCAAGGAATAAATGATAAGTTGCTGTGCTATGGCTGCCCCTGGTGGCAGTGTCTATGGAGATGGCGACGGCCAAAGCAACAGCATCGCAACGGGATCGGTAGCAAAAGCCATAGGATGTCATTTTATTTTGTAAAAAAATAAAATTGGCATTCATGAATGTCAGTTTGCATGTCCAAACCACATGGTCTATACAAATGGCCTGGTAGGAACTGCTGCCAGTGGCTGCGGCTGGCTGCAGCAAGCCACCATCCAGTGTTTGCTGCTTGTCTTGGAACTGTTACTGCTGCGCAGTGTAGCGGGAACAATCACTTCCGATCGGGCTATCTGTGGTCAAATTTTTTACGCGTCCATTGATTTTTGTTTCCTTTAGGTGGTACTTGTATAAGAAAACTGCCCGTCTTGGATGCATAGAAACACTGTCTAGTTTGATGAACACAATTTGATGTTGAGACATAGAAATACATTTTAGTGGACTCAGTTTAACATCGTCTTTATCATCAGAAAGTAGTCCTTTTTCCGCTGTGATAATCAATGCACGCTGTTTTTGTTGTTGCAAATTTTTGCAGGACACTCTTTATTCAGGATCCATATCTAGGGACCAGGTTGCTGAAGTAGCTGTGGAAGCATTGTTGTGTCCAGAGTCTTCCTACAAAGTCGTTGAGATTGTCGCCCGCGTTGATGCTCCAAATCGTCCTCTAAAAGATATGTTTGCTGCAATTAAGCAAAATTGACTGCTCTGTCAAATCAGTTAATTAGACAGGGAAACAAGGCAGAACTATGATAATTGGATCAGTTATGTAAAGAGGAAATGTGTGCTTACTAGAATGCCGGATCTCATGTTCTAAAGAAGGAAGAAAGAAAGAAAGAATGCCGGATCTCTAAGCAGAGGCGTAAATATTATCAATGATTGCAGCTACCATGCGTTATATTTAGAATGTAGGTACTGCATGGAGCTCATAACTAGCACGATCAAATTTATCATCCATGGTGCAGAGTCGCTACCTACATTATTGGCTCTGGCTGGCTGCCTGATGCACAGCTGCACCAAATCGTCCTCTAAAAGATATGTTTGCTGCAATTAAGCAAAATTGACTGCTCTGTCAAATCAGTTAATTAGACAGGGAAACAAGGCAGAACTATGATGATTGGATCGGCTATGTAAAAGGGAATGTGTGATTATTAGAGTGCCGGACCTCTTGTTCTTAAAAAAAAGAAATGTGAAACTGTAGGTAGAGGCGTAAATTCATCAATGATTGCAGATATCTTGCATGGAGCTCATAGCTAACACGATCAATGTATAATCCATGTTGCAGTGTCGCTACCTATATTATTTGGCTGTGCTTGGCTGCCTGATGTACAGGGTACAGCTGGATTGGATGCAATCTCAATGCAGCACCTCTCAGCATCTGATGTAGGTGTAGTGTTGTGTGTTACTGACTGCACAAGAAGTACAGACCATCGAGCCATTACTATTCGCATTGCCATACACCAAGCACGAAGAAGTCTCCACTTTATTTTTCACGCTAGACTAATGTGGGCTTGTGTTGCTGTAGCTGTCTTCAGTGATGCCTCCGGGTGAGGGGCTGAGGGCAACAGAAGTGGATTAAGAACGTGTTTGGAAGGATCCGTCCATGTTCTCGCATAAACTTTTAGGTCCACATTGTCTCTGTTTGGGTCTCTAGAATTGGAATTACACTGTTCTCCACTAGTATGAGAAAAAAATAGCTAATTTGAGAGTTTTGGAGGAAAAAGAGAGCAAGGAGGTAGCGTTCACAACTTCATGGTACAATTCCAAACAATTCATAGGTGGATGAGAAAAATCATTTTATCTTAGATTAATACATACGTGGAATTAGATGGAATGATGGATTTCAATTCACGTGCATAATTAGCTAACTATTTAGTCACATTTCAATTCTCCTCAATTCTAATGAAACAAACGGGGCCTCAAAGTATTTCTTCGATTAATTGAATCACTTAGTAGAACCATTTAGCTTCTAGGCTTCTAGCATCTAGCAGGATATATTTTTTTTTAAGAAAAAAACAGGGAGACTATAAGTAAGGTGAAACTAGGATTCAAACATTTCTCTCGCCTGTTTAAAAAAACAAGGATTTGTGTTTCAACTCTGGATGGCAACTGACATTCTCCCAATTATTGTACTGATAATCCAAAACATATGGGGCTAAACACACTTGAAATGTACATTGGGTGTAGTTTCTGAACACCTAGACTTTGTTCGATTGCGCTCTCGTTTCCGGGATAAACGTGATTCGCTCTCACGTCCTTCCTCGGCTCCCGCGGTATTCCTGGTATTGTGTCGAAAAAGGAACGGAGCCCTAATCTTGCAACATTTTTCTCGTACATGGGACCATGGACTGTGGAGGCTACCAGACCTCTGGCAGGGGTAACGAATGTGCAAAGTCATGTACGTACAGCTTCTAGAAGTGGATCTCAGAGCGAGAAATGTGTGAAGACACAGGGAACGTTATCGTTGTGCTAGCTGCTTGTGGCCGGTGCAGTTGCATCTCAAGTGGCATGTTGCTTGCATAAAATTGGATGTATCCAAGGCTAAATCATTGTATAAAATGCTTTATCGCAAGTGCCATTTTGATTTGGTCCTTTAAAAAAAAAAGACTTAGCCTTACCATCTCGCCGTGACTGCACGGTCATATCCATATGTAGCACAATCGAACACACCTACAGCATTTAGCACATCATTTGAGAACTAAAAGTGATGTTGCTGTCGAATCACAAATTCAGAACAAAACTCATTTTGAAACAAAAAAAAACAATTTTCAAAGCACGTTATGTAGTTATCTGGTTCGAAAATCCATGAACTGTCCGAGTCGAGACCTCGTGCCATTCCCGTGTACCTTGACGCCAACAGCACGCGAAAGGCAAAGCTCCGATGCAGCGTTGAGACGAGAAGCATCCGGGCCGTTGGCTTCCCGTTTTCTATCCTCCTTTGGAACACTCTAGAACCCCAGTGGATTCCATTTAAACCCCCCTGCTCTGAGGTCGCGTCGCCTCTCGTCAATTCCCCCCTCGTGCGCCCTCTCGAACCTTCCAAAGCCCCCGAACCCTAGCCGTGCTCGGATCTCGCGTCGCCCCCTCCTCCACGCCATGGACGAGGACTTCGAGATGCCCCCGCCTGGCGCCGACGAGATGATGGGGGACGACGAGATGGGCGACTTCGGCGGCGACGACGGCCCGGTGATGAAGGTGGGCGAGGAGAAGGAGGTCGGCAAGCAGGGGCTTAAGAAGAAGCTGCTCAAGGAGGGTGAGGGCTGGGAGACGCCCGAAGTCGGCGACGAGGTCGAAGGTATCCGCACTCCTCCCGACACGGTTCCAGTTCCTCACTGTGGTCTGCTTGTTTGTGTTGACGTGATCTCGTTAGGGAGCTGGTTAGGAGTTTGGGAAGAGGAGTTGGTGTAGGTTCAGTCTGCAGACTGCAGTCTGTAGCTCACTCTTATTCAGTAAATTGAATCGTTCATGGGATGTTTGTGATTTTGATATGTTTAGGAGCAGCAGGATGTCGCTAACTCAAATGCTGCGATGATAACTAGGTCTGTGGCAGTTAATGATTCTATTACCTCAAATGCTTCGCAAGTAAAAGGTGCAAAATAAGGAACGTGTTTTTTTCCCCAGATGTAAGGTTGTAACTGAAGTGAATTCTTGTGGGTTTGGGGCAACTTTTGTTACTTGATGACACTGGATGACCTGCTTTGCGTGAAATTTTGAACGAGTGGACTCTGTGCTTACTTGCCCTTGATGATATTTCAGTGCATTACACGGGTACACTCCTTGATGGAACAAAGTTCGACTCAAGCCGTGATCGTGGAGATCCCTTCAAGTTCAAGCTGGGACAAGGTTCGTTTCTTCCTCCCCTGTGCCTATGACTTTCACGTTTGGAATTTTGATATGGATTATAGAAGTGTCAGTGTCGTTAACAATGTAGTTGCAGAACGTTCTACACACCAATCATTTGCCAGTTAGAGAAATAGTTATGATCAGTTCATCAATTCTGGTATTGCTATAAGAACCAGGAGATGCTATGAAATTAATGTAGAAGCTGTCAAATGCCTAGTTACAACTTCACTTTGCCTTATGCGAATTATCTTGTTCCTGTGTTTGTGTTTTTGTTTAGCAACACGCAGTTAATGCTCAATCCCCATATATACTTGTAACCGCAAGTGGAGCTTACCTGGATATAAACGGTTTGATTTTTTGAGCCTTGGCACAGTGGTAAAACTGCTGCCTCATGGGTCCGACCCCTCCCGGACCTGCGCAAGCGGGAGTTCATGCACCGGGCTGCCCTTTTTGAAAAAATAACATCAGTATGCTAATGATTGTGTAAAATTCTAGTTTTGAGGTTATTCTTTTCCCCTCCTGCCTGTTGACATTGTTAAGTTTTAAAATAAATGCTTAGTGGCTATTTTTCAATGTCCAGGTCAAGTAATTAAGGGTTGGGATCAAGGCATCAAAACCATGAAGAAAGGGGAAAATGCTATTTTTACCATTCCTCCGGAACTGGCTTATGGAGAATCTGGTTCACCACCAACTATTCCACCCAATGCAACCCTGCAGTTTGATGTTGAGCTGCTCTCATGGACCAGCGTCAAAGATATATGCAAAGACGGTGGCATATTCAAGAAGATACTTAAGGAGGGAGAGAAATGGGAGAACCCAAAGGATCCTGATGAAGTGCTTGGTATTTTGCTTATTGAAACATTTTTTACCAGACTTAATTTTTTTTGGTAATGGTAGCTTACTCCGTTTTATTCCTGTAGTGAAATTTGAGGCCCGTCTTGAAGATGGTACTGTTGTATCTAAGTCTGAGGGAGTTGAGTTTACTGTTAAAGATGGTAATCCTCTGTTCTTCTGTTCTATTGTCACATGGCCTGCCGAAGCTAGTTATTCCTATTGATTGTGTTCTAACGAATGTATTGCCAGGGCACTTCTGTCCTGCACTGGCCAAAGCTGTGAAAACCATGAAAAAGGCAGAGAAGGTGCTCCTCACTGTAAAGCCACAATGTGAGTTTCTGTTTCAAAAGTTCAAATGCTCTTCTGAATGTTTCATTTTAATTCTCTGATTTCCGACTACAATTGAACTTGCTAACTTCCAATGTAGATGGATTTGGTGAGAAGGGTAGACCAGCAGCTGGAGAGGAAGGTGCTGTGCCACCTAACGCCACTTTGCTCATTGACCTTGAGTTGGTTTCATGGAAGACTGTCACAGAATTAGGGGATGATAAGAAAATTCTTAAGAAGGTTCTCAAGGAGGGAGAAGGTTATGAGCGCCCCAATGAGGGTGCAGTTGTTAAAGGTATGCTCAAGCAGTCAAGTTATGAGCGGCCTTGCTGGTGGCCGCACTCCTTTTAGTTGGTTATTTTATCTTGCACTTACTAAATTATGTTTACTGTTAACAGTAAAAATTACCGGAAAGCTTCAGGATGGCACTGTGTTTACAAAGAAAGGACATGATGAAGAGCCATTTGAATTCAGGACTGACGAAGGTAAGAACAGCCGTTTATCATTCATGTCTGTCTTCTCCTTGAGATAATTCAGGCAATCAACTTATGTGGTTCAATCAGACTAACATGTTCGTTTTGTTCTATAATCTTTTTTCAGAGGAAGTTATTGATGGTCTTGATCGTGCTGTATTGAACATGAAGAAGGGCGAGGTTGCTCTTGTCACGATTCCTCCTGAACATGCATTTGGTTCAACTGAGTCAAAGCAGGATCTTGCTGTCGTTCCACCTAACAGCACAGTGGTCTATGAAGTTGAGCTTGTTTCATTTGTGAAGGTGAGCATACAATTGTGATATACTAGTATGTCTGTTCTGATTCAGGTGCTGCTCGTTTGCGGGAAGGACTTGCGTCTCGGCGTGGGAATCCAAGTCAAGCCACGCCTGCTATCCCGCGCCACGCCGTGCCGATTCCCCGAAACGAGCACTGCCTCAGTAAGCTGTGTGATGTTGGAAAATTGATTTATTATCTTGTCACGCAGGACAAGGAGTCATGGGACTTGAATAATGAAGAGAAGATCCAGGTTGCTGGTAAGAAGAAAGAGGAAGGGAATGCATTGTTCAAATTGGGCAAATATGATAGAGCTTCCAAGCGTTATGAGAAGGTCCTTGACTTTTTATTCTGCTTTGTACTAACGATACCACAGCTTCAATTTGAGAGCTCTGCGGGGTGTTCCTACTTCTCCAAATTGACTTACTGAATCTTATATTTTGATCCCAGGCTGCCAAGTATATTGAGTATGACACTTCATTCAGTGAAGATGAGAAGAAGCAATCCAAGCAACTGAAGATCAGCTGCAACTTGAACAATGCTGCATGCAAACTGAAGTTGAAGGACTACAAGCAAGCTGAGAAGCTATGCACCAAGGTCGTACCAATCTATTCATGCAATGGTCCGTTTTGTCCTTATTAGTGGTTATCGCAGTAAAGCAGGCTGACTGTTTGATTGTCTGTTTTCAGGTTCTGGAACTAGACAGCCAAAATGTCAAGGCTCTCTACAGGAGGGTCCAAGCCTACATCCAACTTGCTGACCTAGAACTAGCAGAGGCTGATATCAAGAAGGCCCTTGAAATCGATCCTGATAACAGGTACAGTCCTGTAATTTTATCCTGCAATGTGTTCTGATCCTTTAATACGTTCTACTTTGAATTTCACGCTGATAATGTTGGTACAAATCCCAGGGATGTGAAGTTGGAGTACAAGACCCTGAAGGAGAAGATCAAGGAGTACAACAAGAAGGATGCCAAATTCTACAGCAACATGTTTGCCAAGATGACAAAGTAACTGGCTAAAGACGGGCGTAAGTAGACATCTCGTTCTTTCACAGGGAACAACACCACAGCATTCTGCTTCAGATTAGCAACTGATGGCGTCTAACCGATTGATTTGTGGCCAATAACAGGAAGCCTATGCGCTGAAGCACCTGCTATTTTTGCTGCTCGAGAACTTCACCCGTTGCTAGACAGCTCGCTTTCTTGCCTACTGTGTAATCTAGTAGCGCGCACGGATGCTTGGATCTGTTAAGACAGCAATGAGGAACATTTATTTCGAGGATTATTAATGGTTATGCAATTTTCTGTTTTCTTGTTCTTGTTGGCATCACTGAATGTTCAATCTAACGAAGCTGAAATTGCTCATCTTTCGCGCCCATGCTCTTTAATCACCTAGAAAACTGCTCCGAACCGACTGAATCGTCGCAGGCAGAGTCAAGCGCGCGAGGAAACCTACTGGAATAGAAACGGAGCTCCAAATTTTAAAATGGAAATAATCTCACATACAAACACAATACCCATCGAGCACCACAAAGTGATTGGATGAAGATGAAAAATGAGTACCATAAAAATTCAGTCTTAAACGGAGGTGGACAGCATTTGCAGCCCAAACTGTAAGGGCTACTTTGACGGGTCTAATTAATTTACACCAACATACAAAGCGGCAAACTTCACAACCGAGTAGCAACAATCAAACATTTTTAGACAATGAGGTCGCAAGGAGTATGGACGATCAACAAATAAACAGAGGTTCGGTGAAAGGCCCTGGTCCCTAGCTGATGACCAGCTAACAAATGGAGCAGCATCACTGTACCGACGAGCAGCAAATAAACGGCACCCACTGTTGTTTCCTCCCCTTGGGTTTCTTCTCGACAGGCAACCTGGCGGGAGAGTTCCAGTCTTGCTGCTCTGAACCAGCTTTGGGCGAACCTGGCTTCACTGGAGACACATTGTCTTTGGATACCAGGCGCCTGAACGACAGTACCCGGTCCTTGGCACTCGCCTTCTTCTCCTTCTCTTTGGGTTCCACATTCTTATCAGCGAGGAGGGCCTTCAACGAGACATGGTTTTTGTCGTCCGTAACCATTTCCTTGTCGGCAATCTCTTCGTTCTGATCTGTAGCTCCCTTCATGTCATCTGTGCTTTCTATGGTGGTTATCTCCTTTGAGGCTGTATCTTCCGCCTTCTCTGTTTCTTCAATGGCATTTGTCTTTTGTGCCGCTGCCACTTCGGCTTCATCTGAAGAAGGGCCTGTAGCGATGGTGTATTCATTTTGCTTGTTTTCTGCATCATCTGTTTCTTGTGTACTAGTGGCATTTTCAATAGACCTAGGATCTGCTGTAGTTTCTTCACTCTGCTCCTTGTTTTCAACATCGCCTATGTTGTCCATGGTATTGATACCGGAAGTAGAGACCACAGCAGGCTCCATGTACTTCTCTTCATCAGCTTTATCAGTGGTGTGTGCCGCATTGGTCTCATGTGAAGGGGGGCCTGCACTTGCTGTTTCATCCTTCTGCTCTACAGCACTGTCGGTAGAGGTACCCAAACTAAACTTGTCTGGGGTGGGACCTGATGTATCTTCATACATCTTATCTTCAAGAAACACAATATTCTCACAAGAGCCAAGGGTGTTGGTCACTTCTTTGTTATGCACCTTTTCCTCATCAATACTGTTGTCTACCATGTTGATACCATGAGAGGTAGTGCCTGTGGTAATTTCTTCATTAGGCATTTTGTCTTCAATATCATCTGTGACAGATCCCGCATTAATCTCACAAGTATTAGCGTCATTTTCTCCAGTAGCTTCTATGCTGCGTACCGCGTCAATCTCATGGTTTATTTTTACAATCTCACACTGCTTTTCTTCAACGATGTCTCTGCTACTTGTAACATTGATCTCTTCAGAAGCCAGATGTGCAATGAATTCTTCAATCTGTTCCTTTTCTTCAGCAATACTCATGCTTTGTACAGCACTTACCATACAAGAGCTGGTGTCTCCCATAATTTCTTCACTCTGTTCATTTTCCCCATGGTTATCAGTACCAGAGACCGCATCGACTTCATGAGGAGAGGGATCTACAATGAATTCTTTGTTTTGCTGCTTTTCTTCAAAGCTTTCTATAATATGCATGTTACCTACCTCGGATGAAGTAAGGTTTATACCGACTTTTTCATCCTGACTCTTAGCATCAACATCATTTGTGCTAACGACCATGTTGATTTCAGATGCCACGGTAGAAGTACTCAGCTCCTTCTCTTCAGCAATACTCATGCTTTGTACCACACTTAACATACAAGAGCTGGTGTCTTCCATAATTTCTTCACTCTGTTCATTTTCCCCATGATTATCAGTGCCGGAGACAGCATCATCGACTTCATGAGGAGAGGGATCTGTAATGACTTCTTTGTTTTGCTGCTTTTCTTCAAAGCTTTCTATGATATCCATGTTACCTACCTCGGATGAAGTAAGGTTTATACCAACTTTTTCATCCTGACTCTTTTCATCAACATCGTTTGTGCTAACGACCATGTTGATTTCAGATGCCGTGGTAGAAGTACTCAGCTCCTTTAGATCATTTTGAGATGTCACAACCATACCACTAGACACATTTTTCTGCATGCTGTCATCATTTTTTACGCCAGACGAACACACAACCTTTGTAAAGTTAGCTGCACTACCAACAGATATGACTTTGCCACCAATAGCAGGTTCAACTGCACTTGATATTGCTTGGATGCTTGCCTCTGCAGAATTCTCATCAAACTCAGTTCATAAACAATGATTATACAGCCAACAAAATAACTAAAAGGCACTCTCTCACTTTGAAACTAGTAGGTGCATTTCATTTCATTAGACAAGCCTTTGACCAACAATTTCTCTGTTAATACATGATACTTAGAATACAAAAATGATATAATTAGAGTAGTATTGAAAAAATACTTACTTATGGTTTTGTATCTCACAAATGATATATAGGGTAATTATTGGTTAAAGTCTTGTCCCAACAAAACATAATGCACCTACTGATTTCAAATAGAGGGAGTACAGATTCAATTGTTTTCAGACCAACGATGTACTATCTGTTGACTAGACCTACTTGCCAACTACTTTTTGCAAGAGATTGTAGTCATCATTGCACTTGAAATAGGTAATCGTAATGACACATATGATAAGAAGATGGAGGATCAAATGATATTTATGAACTTCATAAAATTGACATAAGCAAAGAGATATCAGCTAATCATGCATTACCCTGGAACCCTTTCTACAAATGGCCAGACACTATCAGACAAGTGTAGTGGGGTCTGGAGACATTAATTAATAGCTCAACTACCCAAAATTAGAATGCGGTGATGAATAAATGTTTTCTGTTTCTTACCAAGCTTGTTTTAAGATGAAGGAAGCAGCATTACAAAAACAATCAATATGAAATACAGTACACAAGAACATCCAGAAATTCTGACCTGAAATGGGATAGCGCTGTTCATCAACATTGTCTGCCCCTTTCGAGACTGCAAGATGATCTGCTGTTTCAGAGGTAGAGACAGGCTGCTGCTGAGGCTTGACATCGTCAGCATCGGATGTCTCAATTTTAAGCAAGCCATCCTCTATACCAACAGATTTCTCAGTAGAAGACTCCACATGCTCCTCTATGGTAGGGGTTTTCTCAAATGACCTAGTTAACACATCCTTGCTTGGCTGATTTGATTCAGCATCATCCCTTGGGATTTCTTCGTTGTGAATCACATTAAGATTCTTGGCAGCTGAATCTTTCTCTACCGTGATGCTACTGTGCTCTTCATCAATCTCAGTTTGTAGATTATCTTGACAGGAGAGACCGAACCTAACGCCTTCTACAGAATTGTCCTCGCTAGATTTATTTCTAGCTATGTTGCTCGTCATATCATCTTCATCAGTCACAGCAATCCCATCCGCTTTTCTCACTACATCACTCGTCTGTTCAGAACTTCCACCTCCAGTTGCATTTGATTCCAGAACCACAACAGTTGAGTTTTGTGTTTCATATTCAGAGATTGGGTTCTGTGTTGAGTGTTCAGAGATTTCTGAACTGAATTTTGCACAATCTTCAGGCTCTGGTGAAATAACAGAAGTGGGGACGTGTTGCAGGTGCTCAGGACCAACTGCTGGATCAGATGGATCCCCATCCTCGATAGGTGATACTTTTTGAGAGTACTGTGTAGCCACTGTAGTTAAAGTATCATCATCAGTCGTGCAAACCTCGGGAATGACTTCAGAAGGAATATTACTGCTACTGATGAGGCACTCTTCAGCAGATGTACTATCTCCGATGCTTTGATGCCCAGTACTATTACCAGAAGAATGCTCTACAAAAGACAAGCACGGGCAATCATGCATTCAGACATACGTGTAGGACCGTAAAATGCATCGTAAAACCAATTAACAATGACCAAAATATGCGTTGAAGACAGAGTTCATATACAGAAGAGTGAAATTATTAAAATAGTTCCGGACTCCATGCCAGTGAAGCTACTGTATGTAGCAGCACAGCATGGAGACAAGTTGGCGAGATGGTGGAAACCAATAGTAGCAGCATGTGGCCAGCCTTACTAATTTATTGAGCAGTATTATTATACCAAACTTGATGTGTACGGTTTGGGGGTTACATGAACAGCTAGACGTTCCTACTAACCCAAGGATTTATATACTCTTGCACTAACCCCAAATATGACAAGAAAGTGCCCACAGTACACCTAACCAAAAGGATAAGGGCATGCTTAGTTATTGCAGACTATACATCGGTACAATTTCACTGAACCAGAAAGTTCTCGTCTATTACCAAAGAGGAAATTGGGAAAGAAAAAAAAGCAAGACAATAACTTTCCACCTGCCAAATCTTAAGGAAGACAATTTCGCCTCAGAAACGAACAAAAACGGAACGAAGAGCAAGGAGATTCACGGAAGGGGCAAGAAGATTCAGAAACGGACCTCCTGCGCTGTCCCCTGCAGCCTCCGGCGCAGATCCAGGCGAACCGGTCCCGCATTCCGCCGCGCCCCCTCCAACTCCATCCCCTCCGGCACCCTCACCTAGGGTGCAGCCACAAGAGCAACGGCGTCAAGACAAAGAGCCCAACTCGGCCACGGGGCGCAGGCACAGCGACCTGGTACCGCCACGGAACGGAGGCGCCGAGTCCACAGTACCTAGAAGCGACTCGCCGCCGTCGTGCTCCTCCGCCGCGGCGGACGCCGGCTTGCCGCAGTGCTTGCGGTGCGCGCGCCGCTGCTTGGCGCTGGGGTGCCCGTTCGGGTACTGGTGCCCGCACGCGTGGCACAGCACGCCTTCCGCTCCCGCTCCCCCTCCTGCGCGCGAAACCACCCCGCCGTCACATCTCATCACGAGCAAGGAGAAGAAGTGGGGCAAAAAAAACGCAAATAAACAAATCCTCGCAATGCCGGCGGCGTGGCGGCACCGTGGACTTACCGGGCGCGCTCCCGCCTCCGCTCTTGTGCACGCTCTCCATGGCTGATGGCGCCGCCGCAGCAACGGCGAGGAAGAGAAGGAAGGGGGGGGGGGGGGGGGGGGGGGCGAGTGGTTGGTTGGTCGCTCGCTTCCCTCGCTTTGCGCAGTGGAGTGTGGAGAAGTGAAGAACGGTGTGGAGGAGTCACGCCGAGGGAGGATAATGACAACGGCGCTTACCATAATGGCGCCGTGGGCCCCACGGGAGGTATGGCCCACACGTCATCGGCACGTTACGGTGGGCGCGTCGAGCCCGGGGGTGCCCGTCCCCGTCGCGACCGCGGGGAAGAGACAGCAGACAAGGCCACAAGCCCACAAGGGTCTCTCGGTCGCTCTCCTCTCGTGCGGGGGGCACGCATCCGGGCCGTCGGCGGCGGCATCGACGGGCCCGAACGCCGGCGTGGCCGTCCGGCGAGGCGAGGATCCCTTGCTCCGCCGAGTAGATAACCTACCTGCGCAGCAGCTTTTTGGGGTCGGGTCGGGCTCGGACCGGCCCGTGTCCACCCATTTCACTTTTTTACTGCGTCTGCTTGGTTCCCAACGCAGCACGGCAAAGCCGGCGGCGCCTCCCATGTTTTGTGCAGGTGGTGCAAGCTGCCAGCGGAGAGCGGGAGGGTACATCATGGCGGCATGTGCCAAATGGGGACGCTGGCAAGGACGTCCGAGGGGCGGGCGGGCTATGGACTACGGAGCCGTGAATGGTCCCGGTGTCCTGGTGGCATGGCAGCCGCATTTGACATTTCCTGCTGTGTCTGTGTGTGACGGTAACAACATTCTGCTGCTGGTACCCGACCCGTCTCTCGGGTGGTAATTTCATTTGACTATTCAAAATGCTCCAACCAATTGCGCGTTTCTCAACGGGTTCAAATACGCTCTTCTCGTTCTGTAAGTAGATAAGTTGCCACGCAAGGTAATACGATGGCATGCACAGATATCGGATGCCCCTGTGTGAGCTCATCGAAATTCCTTTGACCCACGAGAAATTCCCCTCCAAAAACTCCACACAAAAATCACAAATCCTGAAAGAAACTCACCGATTCCTTTTTCTTCTTTTCCCTAAAATCGCCCCTTCCTGTGTTTGGGCCGCTGGCCCACCAGGCCTGGCCAAGCTTCCTCTCCCCCTGGGCCGCCGGCCGGCCCATACCGCGCCACCCCGCTTCTTTTTCTTTTGAAACTGCCACCCATTGCCTTAAAATTGTCTCCCCTGGCCCTGCTGAATACTACTAGTACTGTTCTCTTACCTTCAAAAATGCAGTTGCCTTAAATTTTCTCGGTATATCGAATCCGACAAGGAAACGCGTTCCGGTGCGCGGCAGAACAAAAGCGGGTGTGGGCCGGTCGATCTGACGGTTCATCAATTTGGGCCTGGACGGTACGGAGCATCAGACCCAAGCTGACCACAGGCAAAGCAACGGTGCCGTTTCCGAATCGAAAATCTTTCATCCAACACCCCGCTCTATAAATCCAAAGGCGGCGTGCGCGCGACCGCCAATTGCCGAACACAGGGCTTACGCACCACCACCACCACCATGGCGGGCGCCGACGACGCCATCTCAGACCTGGGCGACCGTCTCCTCCGCCACTGCAGCTTGGGCGGCTGCTTCGTGGTCGGCGGGCACAAGTTCTTCGCGCACCGGTCCGTGCTCGCCGGCGTTCAGGGACCTCTTCTTCAGCCCCACCACGGCCGCCGCCGCCGCCGCCGTCAGCCTGCACGGCATCGAGCCGCAGACTTTCCGAGCCCTCCTGGGGTTCATGTACACCGGCACGTTGCCGAAAGACGACGACGGGATCGCCGCGGGCGCCGCCGCCGCCACAACAACGGATGAGATGCTCCGGAACCTGGTCGCGGCGGCGGACATGTATGGCATGGACGGCCTGAAGCTCGTGTGCGCCCAGCGGCTGTTCGAGCGCGTGTCGGTGGACAACGTCATCGCAACGATGTGCTTCGCTGAAACGCACCGGTGCGCGGAGCTCAAGAACAGGTGCATGGACTTCTTCATCGAGGAGGAGAACTTCTATCAGGTGGTGTGCAGCAAGGGGTACTTTCAGCTGCTGCCGGATTACCCATCGGTACTTGATGAGATCAGAGCACGGCTCGGCTCACAAGCTGAGAGTCCGGACGAATATTGTTCAATCCCTTCTGAGCCTGGGTTTTTCACTTTTTAAATCCTATATAAGTACTGTATTACCTAGAAAATTATATATACATATACCATCATATATTATATAGAATATACTTATGCGTCACTAGATGTGACAAAAGGATCCATACCTGTATTTGACATGGTGTATGCATTAATTAACATTATGTATTCTTATATATATGTAAGTCAGATTGATGTAAATTAACATAATAAATAAAATTTTGACAGCTTAAACCATTAAGGCCCATACCTTTAACCTCAACACGGCGGCGTCACACTCACACCTGTTCCGCCGCTTCTTGGTAGAAAGACACCGTGTCCATGTAATCGCAACATGCCATTGCGTGGTCCCCATACGAGAGCACAATGCCATATGCCAGTCGTCATGCAAGGCACGAGGATAGCTGTGGTGCGAATGGCGCCTGTCTGATGACGAGTGGTAGGTAGAGTGAAGGCGGTGCCCGTGAGGCCGTGAGCAAACTCGACCCGACCCCAATGGTTAGTAAAGCATGATGGTGAACAAGATGATCCAACTGGAAGGCCAATGAAGCTTAAATAAGACAACCGGATTTTGACCGGAGCAAGCGGCCGGGACGGGGGTGTAGAACAACAGCTAGTTCGGAGATGGTCTATTGACTGCATTATGTAATGTCCGAAAAAAAGTCACGGGATTATCCGGCCGTTAAAATGGGTGGTTGGGCAAAACACCTGCCAATTCTCTAGCAGCACAATCCACACTCGACACGATGAAGCTTCAACCAAATTTCTGTAACAGACAACTGCACACAAACAGAAAAAAAACTGTGCAGAATCCTCACCATGGCACATGAGATACTGTCTTAAACCACATCCATTTCAATCTGAGATGGAGGTTTGCAAGAAAATACAGACCGTAAAGAACTGTCATTACAGGCACATCTAGCATGCTTGTTGCCAAGGACACAGTACTACACAATTCATATTCAGGACAGCTTATAACCGAATCTCACAACTTTCATGCACACAACCGTACCGCAATTTTTACAACTATGCTCAGATTTGGAGAAAGACATATGGGATATATACAACTCTGTTGCAGATAGGAGTATACTTCACAGCTACACATACTGTATTTCATCGTTTGGAGGGATAACCATCCCGCATCTTCTGGTGCAATTCGTCAAGCATATGTGGCAACTTCACACCAAGCTCGATATAACCCCGCGTAGCAAAGACAAGACTAGTGTTCTGTGGAGCAGCTATAAACTCAAGACACTTGGCTTTCAGCTCTGGGCAGTGAAATGTATCAGCACAGATCAAGGCCATTGGAACCATGTCCATTGTAACATTGTCCCATACCCTCCCAGCACACAGAAGCTTCAGCTGATCTAGGCCATATCGATCAGCTGCTGCTATCAATTGCAAAAGCGTGTTGATCCTGGTAATCAAGTTCCCGTTGCCAGGTTCCACACCCTCAGGCACAACGCCAGTGTACACGTACCGCAACATGAGTCTGAATATTGGAGCTGATATACCTTCGATAGTGATGTTGGACATAGTAGATTCTGCCATGGATCCGAAAAGCTCAGCTCTGAAGACAGACGAGCGGGCTGCGAGCACAGCGCGGTGAGCAGGAAAAACCTCGCAATCAACTGTGAATGAGACATCACTTCCAATTCCAGTTTCCAGTAGAACAGAGAAGTCCTTTCCCATATCTTCAGGCGGAAGAGGTATGGAATTGTCACTCACTACTGTAACCCCACAAAGAAGATATACTTTGCCCTCAACGAGATAGTTTTGCTCCAGCAGGGCAACCGGGATGAACTGATCCCAAAACCAGCCACGGCGTCCCCCAAACAAAAGAACATCTGGCCTGAAGGACGTGGAACAAGTTCTTCCATTCTTGTCAATCAAGAAAGCTTCAAATTTTCCCTTGACCCATAGAGTCACTGAATGATCCAACAGCTCAATCATAATGGAAGTGTATGTTCCACCGCTTAGCTCAGTCTTCCCCCTCGGGTAGAATTGCACCCTCCACCTGTGGCCACGGACAGAGAATGCCTTAGACTGTATAGCAGTGCCAATGGCAAGGGTCCTTGCATGCTCGTAGTCCACTTTAAATCTGACTAGAGCCGAATTGGAGTTATCATCAAGTTCCACTGAAAAATGCAATCAGCAAATAATAAGTAACTCATGGATGTTAATTAGAAAGGTAATGTGCGATATGCAATCAAACAAGTTCTACTTCGCATCTAAACACAAATGCAAACAATTCAGCAAGAGAAGTATCGCATGTCTGCATACGGAAGTTTGAAAAAAAAACTGCAGAATAGACATGACAGTGGAAAATCTTGGGAAGAATAACCCATAAGAAGTTGGAAGAGCCTTAGTGCCTTACTTTTGGACTGCCACTCCGGTAGTGCACACCAAGGGATCCTTCTATCAGGTTGGGCTCAGCGTGGGATATCTCAAACTGTTATAAAATGGAATTGATGAATTAGGTAGTCACAAGAAAAGAATTATCTGAACAAATTGGTACAAAAAGAAATTGATTGTCAAAGGCAGTATACAAATAACATAAACTGGCTGTCAAGCAGTAAGCAAAGCCAGGTGGCACTTGGCAGCAAACATTAGTTTTTTTTTTTTTTGGTGATTCACCAAGAATATTGCCGACAAATATTTCCTGTAATGCAGTGCTTACATTTAAAACAATCTACATAGTACAAATATTACATTTCCTAAAATATTAATGCCCAACCTCTGTAATGATATTTTGAAGGGAGTGATACTTCTGTTTTGTTTTTCCTACAGCATTTTACCTACAATCTGCCATCCCGGTTGATAATTGCAGAAGGAAGGGCTCAAATTATGGCAAAAAGAAATGCCCAAATGACAGCAAAAACAAGAGCTCCAATAGCTGATGCTACATACACCAGTACCCCATAGTCTCATAGGTGAGATATTTATCACTCATACTTTATGTAACATACTTTGTCTTTTTAATTATGCATACTTAATCTCTTATTTAATTTATAATTTATCTCTTATTTAGTTTATTATGTACAGGTTACCTCCCTTGTGTCAACTCAATCTATGTGTGGACTTGATAAGCATAAGGATTGTGTCACCAGGCCGCATATGGGTGTGCAAAACACTATTTGCGTAATATAGAGGGTGGAATAGACGAGCTGGTGAGCCACCGCATGGGCAAGATTAGAATTGCTCTTTTAGTTCGGCTTATGGAAAAAACTGTAATGCCATTAACACATTGTCTAATTAATGGAACGTTGCTGTTGTATAATTCTTCTTTCCACTTTCATCTACGATGACATCGGTGGTGCAATGATTAGCAACGAGTAACCGAAGGATGCCTATATTAACGAGAAACAAATAAAGATAAAGTCATACAAAACAAAATTCTCGCCCATAGCAAGTTAGAAACACATGGGCATTTAACTAGTAATAACAGAAAGAAATAACCACCTGGATTCGATATATGCTGAAAAAATCACAAGAAGTCTGCTAAACCTCCCACTCTACTGCTAAACCTACTCCAAACCCTAGGAAGAATCTCAAGATTCCAAACTAATTGCGTCTGAAGATGAAATAGGAAGCGCACAAGACAAGATGCCAATACTCTTTGGAGAATGTCCAAGAAACGCGGGGCAATCAAAGAACCCGCAAGCACCGTGCGGACGCGGAACCGAAACCTTGAACCGATTACAGGAGGGAGGGAAAGTATGGAGCGGGAGGAGGGTGTGAGCACGAAAACCACACCTAGGGTTAGGAGCGAGAGGGAAATGTTTGAAGAGGAAGGAAAAGTGGACAAGTCTCACCGGAGTAGGGGGGCGACGACGAGAGCGTGGGTGCCGGAGACCACCGCTTGATCCCGTTGCGAGGAGCGGCGTGGCCGGACGGCCGATGCCTACGCGCCCGCAACGCACCGCAGCTCGTCGACGGGAACGACCGCAGGCCTTCTGCTGTCGCAGGCGGCAGGCCGGGCGTCGAGGCGAGACGGGAGGGAGAGGCGCCGGCGAGAGCGCAGCCGTTGCACTTCCCGTTGCGTGTTTGCGGTTCGTGGCGTGGGCCTTTTATGCCAAAAATCCGACCTCCCTTTCCTATTCCGCAGCCCAATGGGCGGTGTTACTTCTTGCTTGCCGATTCTCTGCGTCCATCTCCAAAGGCAGAAACACTCAAACACAGAATGACAGATAGGCAGACAGCAACACTCAGACAGACTGACAGACCGCAGTTTTTAGATCGTGTCAAGTGAATCGTATAAAATGTCGTTTATAATAAAAAAATGATACCTTTTTACACTGTAGACAGAGTGAAGTTTAATATAGACGATGAGGATAGACGATATTTTTGACTCAGCCTTCAAATCGCTATGCTCACTAGTCCGTCCATATTTTAAATTTCTTCATTTATATTTTAAATTTTTCTTTGCCTACAATATACATTATAAAATAGTGTTTTGGACGTCTAAATAAGCACAACCGGTGAGCACAGCCTTAGACTTTAGTTGAGGTCACAAGACCATCCATCCCACGTCATTTCACGTTCTATTTCAAAATTCACCATATAAATAAATAGTATATCTACATATGCAAGGTCTGGTGAACTTAGTTTAGACAATGTTATTGTTAAGGTCTCCGTCCACCGTCCAATCCGACGGCCATCCATGCATCAATTAGATAATGACTCGTGACTTGGAAAGAAGCCCTCGGGTTGTTGCGTGGGGGTGACGGAAGGAAGATGACATTTGATTTTCGGCTTTGTCTTTGTGCATACGTACGTACATTTCGTGCTTTATGACCTATGTAGACGTATATGCGGCACTTACGTAAGTGAATCATATCATAGATTGCATATTTAGCGGGTCTACGCGGATCACGTGAAGAGCGAAAAGCGTCGAGAGAAAACAACAAGTAGACAGCTGTTTTAATTCTCCAGCGAAGATGATCAACAAGGAAATCAACGCAGGTTTTAATTCTGCATGCTCTAAAAGCGTATACGAATCTCTAAAATTGTCTCCAGCGGTTGTCTATTCCATTCCTCAAATTTTAAACTACGCTCTGTTTATAATTCTATAACGGTATTTTAAACATCCATTTAAGACAATCGCTGGAGATACTGCAAGCCACTTACTCCAAACACATGCTGATCGTTTGAGTATGTACCTTTAAAAAGGACTGGGACGAACTATGAAATTAATAGACAACCCAGGTCCAGGAAGCAACTTAACAAGCCTGCACAAAACAAGATGCGGCCCGTAGCCGGTTCTCTAGAGAAAGTTCGACGAAGCACCGGCAGCAAATTGGCTGCCGATCACAGCCAAATGTCGTACAGATACACACAGCGCCATCATCCGCGTCTCTGCAAACAACTACAGATCACTTTAAACTGTTGTACGAGTTAATTTGGCATGTTCTTGCTTCTTAGAATAGCCGCGCGGCACGTCGGCTCGACGGCTCCGGCCTTCCCCCCTCACTGTTAGTTATGTGCGCAAAACCGGCGTATCGAGAATTCGCCGGCGGCGAACTCGGGGGAGCAAATTAAAGTACTCCCTCCGTTTTTTTATATATATGACCCCATTAGCTCATTTTTGTACTGCACAACGTCATATAAATAAAATCTGAGGTAGTAGTTTTTTGTTTATCGATAGGAAATAGGAGTAGGGAGGAGAGCTGCCTCGTGATCAACCTGAAGGGAGCCATAATGTAACATCACGGCGTATGATTATGCAAAAAGCGCCAGATCGAGAATTCGCCGGCGGCGAACTCGGGCAATGAATTAAAGTAGTTTCTTGCTAAGCAATAGGCAGGAGAGCTAGTGATAAATCTGAGAGCGGTGTAACAACAACACTGTTGAGTTACAGTGATGCTTTGCTCACTAGAGTTACTCCCTAAATGGCAAAAGGAAAACAAATTCTAAGGGCTTGGGCATCCATGGCGATGGCCTTCCTCACTAGCTATTAGTCCAGAGAGCTGGCGAACTTGCACGATCCAAGGCCTGCAAACAAAATCACATGTATGAACAATAATGTCGTCGGCGACCGAAATGCGGAATCTCCTAGCGACATCAAACACCAACAATGGCAGCTTCGTTCACTCACTCGGATCCTTCGTGGTGGTCTCTGCCAGCCCGTTGAAGAAGCAGGTGCCCCCGGCCGTCCTGAACTGCTGCCAGTAGGCGTTGAACGCGTAGCTCGCGTGCGCGTCCAGCGCGTCCGGCTCGTGGCACGCGCCGCCGGGCTGGATGGAGTCGCACGTCCCGCTCCCCTGCCGGCACGCGTACTCCAGCGCCGCCGCCACCGCCGTCTCGTTCGCCGCCTTGCCGCCGCCGGCCAGCACGCACCACGCCGGCGTGCTGTCGTCCGTGTCGCCCGCGGGCGGGTACGACCGCTGGCCCGTGAGGTCGACCTCATACACCTTGGTCTCGTTCGGGTAGTAGAGCCCCCAGTGGCGCTCGGTGCCCGCGCCCGGCTTCTGGTCCTCGTTGTACAGCGAGAAGAGGAACATAGGGATCTTCGCCTTGGGCCGCGCCGGCGTGCCGGGGTTCTTGGACATGCGCGCCGCGAGGTTCCGGTTGTACGTGGCCGCGTTGCGCACGTTGGCGCCGGCCTCCTCGCCCGCGTCGCCGCCGCTCGGCCACCCGGTCTCCGCCACGGCCAGCTTCACGCCCCCGTACCCGAGCCGGCCCATGGCGGCCACGACCGCGTCGAGCATTTGGTCGAGCAGGTTCGTGTAGGTGAGCCCCGTGCCCGGGTCCACGTAGCGGGAGCTCGGCGCGCC